>CM072511.1:10462335-10549835 GCA_036898135.1 Oncomelania hupensis
CTATCCTATCCCGTAACTCTGAGGTCGTAGGGGCACCATAGATGATCGTTTAACCAACGTACTCCATTTGCACTCTTTCCAAATGGGCTTGAATACAAAGGCTCCTAAATATTTGAAGCTATGCACCGTGTTGAGGGATTGACCTTGGACTTTGATGCTCTTTATGATGAAATTGGTGTTATTGGTCATCATTTTGGTCTTCTCTGCACTTATTTCCATTCCAAAGGCTCTAGATGTGGTGTCAAGCCTCTGTACTAGTTGTTCAAGTTCTTGTTCCTCCCCAGCCAATCCATCATTGTCATCCGAAAAACGGAAGTTGGAGATTGCTCTACACCCTTTGCTGACTGTGCCTTCGTGATCTGCACGGGCATCTGACATGATGCGCTCCAGGAATATGTGAAAGAGTGTTGGAGAGAGTAGACATCCTTGACGCACGCCGATTGTTGTTCTGATGGCGCTGTTATGGAGGACTGCACTGGTAGCCTTGTCATGCAGGCTTTTGATGACTTCAATAATGTTAGGGATGATGTTGTACACTCTCATGGTTGCCCACAGAGCTGCATGCCAGTATCGGTCAAACGCTTTCTTGAAGTCTACAAACACATGATATAGATGTTGGTGCTGTAACTCGAAGGACGTTGGGGCACCACAGATGATCGTTCAACCAGCATACTCCATCTTTCTCTGTCCTCAGCAACCCTCATGGCTTCTCTCAGTGTCAAGCCAGTCCATTCTCGAATGTTGTCCTTCCACCTCTTTTTCGGTCTTTCTCTTCTTCTGCCTCCTTGCACAGTGCCTAGCAGGATGGTCTTTGCAAGGTCTGATGCTCCGGTGACGTGGTCATACCATCGGAGTTTCCGTTTCTTCATCACTTTGAGCATGCCATCGTGTTGTCCAATGGCTTGTGTCATGGTCTGTCGGATTTTGTTGTTGGGGATGTGCTGGGTATATGATAATAATACAAGAAGTTTTAATCCGCACGCATCGTCCAAGATAGAGTGGTTTTAGCCCGGGTTCTCACGCATGCCCATACACATTTTGTTCACTTTGCTCGCTGGGTCAAGGTGTCAAGAGTTCTACGAGGAAGTGTTTATCACATGAGTACGCCCAGGCAGTTCAAGTGGATTTTCCTCATGAATCCAGGAGTTCTAGAAATAGGCTACAGTGAAAGCTGAACTCTAAGTGGGAAATGAGAGTGCTATATAATTTCATTATAAATCATTTTCCCTCACTTTTTATATTAGTATGTGTGTATTATGCGTGAATGTGCGCATGTGTGTGTGTGTGTGTGTGTGTGTGTGTGTGTGTGTGTGGGTGGGTGGGTGGGGATATGTGTATGTGTATGTGTTTGTGTATGTGTATGTGTTTGGGTATGTATATGTATGTGTATGTTTGCTTCCTTTCATTATATAATTCTTTAAGTGCGATGTTATTAAGAATAAACTCTTGAATTGCATGTGTGTGTGTGTGTGTGTGTGTATTTGTGTGTGTGCGTTTCTGTGTGTGCATGTTTATATTTCTGAAATAAATTGTTAATGTGTGTGAGTGTATGTCGGTGTATGTGTGTGTGTTTTAAGTGTGGGTGTGTGTGTATGGGTGTGTGTGTGTGTGTGTGTGTGCGGGTGTGTGCCTGTGTGTGTGTGTTTATGTGTGCGTATGTGTGTGTATTTCTGCGTGTGCAAACATTATAAAAGAAAAACGACATTGCCCATTATAACCAGTATGTCACGAAATATTACCAATTATATTAAGCTCTTTGATATGACTGGACCAAATTGAAGTCAAAGATTAACTCCTGATCACGTGTGCAGGATTAAAAAAAATCACAACATGGTTTGCATAAACATATATTGTTATTCTTTACGACCTTGCTCTTTGTTAATTACCACACACACAGACACACACACACACACACAGAGAGAGAGAGAGACACACACACGCACACACAAATAAAGGAATACAATTATATTTCTTGCGAAAGAAAGAATTAACAATGAGGTTTAACGTCTACACCCACCATTGGCGATATGGCAGACGGGGATAACCATCCCAGGGAAAGAGGGGTAGGGACCTAAATCAACACTGAACCACCAGAGCAATCATACTGCTACAATGGACAGTGAAAATGGCTACTTTTTATATCGCCCACCACGGGATTCGAACCTGGGTCATCGGTGTGCCAAGCGCACGCTCCACCACTGAGATACGGTGGCGGGACAACTTGTGAAAGTCCTAAATGATCCACGAGGAAATCAGAAGGGGCGTGGGGCCTATATCTCTGCCATGTAAATTTAATTACGAGGCAAAAACATAGGGAAAAAATCGCATTATTAATAATTCGGGGACAAAACCTAAGTGCTCTAGTCATCTGTCCTCTCAGGCTTGGTATTAATTACTAGACAGTCAAATGATGATGATGATGATGATGATGATGATGATGATGATGATGATGATGATGATGATGATGATGATGATGATGATGATGATAATGATTCTAATTATTCTAATTATTATTATTATTATTATTATTATTATTATTATTATTATTATTATTATTATTATTATTAATCATTATTATTATTATTATTATTATTATTATTATTATTATTATTATTATTATTATTATTATTATTATTATTATTATTATTATTATTATTAAAAGAAGAAGACGAAGAAGAAGAAGAAGAACAACAACAACAACAACAACAACAACAACAAAACTCTTAAAATGTACCGTTTTAATCTACATCAAAGTTTATTCTAAAAGTAGTACTGGTGCGAAAGTGCATACAGCAGGCACTTTTGTTGTTGTTGTTGTTGTTGTTGTTGTTGTTGTTGTTGCTGGTTTATCTGTTGGTTAGTTTGTTGCCACAACAAAGAAAAACCGCCTAAAATGTAAAGCTTAGCGGTCGGTTTGAGCAACGATTACCCACTATATCATCTTTTAAGGTGCCAATAATGCCATTTCCCAAGTCAATTCATTGTCAAACACACACACACACACACACACACACACACACACACACACACACACACACAACCTGTCTCTTATAAACAAAACAGTGCGAGGTATAGCAATTGTGAGTGTATCAACATGCAGATAGCGTAATCATCAACAATCAACAATGAACAAGTAACTAGGAATCTCTCAAACGGAAAATACGCGACGGAAAAACAATAACTTGCCAAGACAAGTTTGGTAATGATTATGTTCTTGTGCTCACAATTTTCCTTGTAAATTGCAAGGACTTGTCAATGTGATGCGCGATTAATATCCGCTGCCTCTGAATAGTGTGGAAGGTTAAAAAGCCGGATTGGAAAAGGAAAACGCTATATTGTATTGCTTTCCTGTCACTGACTTGGCAGCTTAAGTTATTACAACGGAAGTTTTATTCTCGTGACTGAAACTGAAAGTAGAAGGAGGAAGAGAAGTGTCAGGTTATAGATGAGGAGAGGAAGGAGGATAGGGAAGAGAAGAAGAATAAGTATTGGATTCTTATACAGCGCGCTTTAAAACAAACAAACAAACAAAAGGTTAAATTAAACGAATTGTTGTGTTTGTTGGAGGAGTGTGGGAATCCTATCCTTATCCTATGCTATCATATCCCGTAACTCGAAAGTCGTTGGGGGATCACAGATGATCGTTTAACCAACGTACTCCATCTTTCTCTGTCTTCAGCAACCCTCCTGGCTTCGCTCAGTGTCAAGCCAGTCCATTCTCGATGTTGTCCTCCCACGTCTTTTTCTGTCTCCTTCTTCTTCTGCATCTTTGCACCATGCCTTGCAGGATGGTCTTTTCAAGGCCTGATGCTCTGGTGACGTGATCATAACCATCGGAGTTTGTTATGCGCTGTGTTGAGGGATTGGCCTTGGACTTTGATGTCCGTTTTTTATGCCATGGGTATAGTTGGTCATCATTTAGGTCTCCTCTGCACTTATTTCCATTCCAAAGGCTCTGGAGGTGATGTCAAGACTGTGTACCAGCTGTTCAAGTTCTTGTTCCTCTCCAGCCAATCCATCAATGTCATCCGAAAAAGGGAGGTTCGAGATTTATCTACCCCCTTTGCTGACTGTGCCTTCGTGATCTGCAAGGGCATCTGAAATGATGCGCTCTAGGAAGATGTTGAAGAGTGTTAGAGAGAGTAGGCATCCTTTACGCACGCGTGCTTTCTTTCATTCTGTCTTCATTTCCTTCTATCTTCATCTTTATCTGATGAGAAAAGCCATCAGCCCGCTCTTGTACACTATACGTCCTTGGTTGGGTATTTCTAATACATACAATTTACAACAACAACAACACAAAAACTGTAATACAATACAAACACAAAAACAAACCATAGCACACTAAACGCGCAGTCGTAAGGAGAACATAAATAAGACAAATACGTGGTATGAAAAAAAAGAAATATAAAACACCACTACCACCACGACCAACACCACCAACCACATCAACAACAATAACAACAACAACAACAACAACAAGGAGAAGAAGAAGATGAAGAAGAAGAAGAAGAAGAAGAAGAAGAAGAAGAAGAAGAAGAAGAAGAAGAAGAAGAAGAAGAAGAAGAAGAAGAAGAATTATTATTATTATTATTATTATTATTATTATTATTATTATCATCATCATCACCATCATCATCATCATCATCATCATTATTATTATTATTATTATTATTATTATTATTATTATTATTGTTATTATTAAATAAATAAATAATTAAATAAATAATAAAAATAATAATAAATAATATTACAAACAGTATGAGAAAATAACGAATATAGAAGAAGAAGAAGAAGAAGAAGAAGAAGAAGAAGAAGAAGAAGAAGAAGAAGAAGAAGAAGAAGAAGAAGAAGAAGAAGAAGAAGAAGAAGAAGAAGAAGAAGAAGAAGAAGAAGAAGAAGAAGAAGAAGAAGAAGAAGAAGAAGAAGAAGAAGAAGAAGAAGAAGAAGAAGAAGAAGAAGAAGAAGAAGAAGAAGACAAGCAAATAAAAATAATAATAATAAAAAACACAGAAGAATGTAATAACCTTGATGACCTCCGCAGGTCAGCAGGAGGCAAAAAAGGAAGTTCAAGCGTGACTTCGTCGTTCCTGGCATTTCCAATCAATAGCATCCGTCTCGGCGAAGAAGGAAGTCACGCCTGTGTGTGTACAATGGGTGAATAGAAAGCGATCCTGCAACATTAAACAATCGTGACAAAATTAATTAGACTAAACACGAGTAAGCTTATTTGCTGACCACGTCCCACCCCCTACCTTCCCCCCCTGTCAAATCTTCGGGGAGAAAGGCTAACAAAGGTTTCCCTTTTCTCAGGACCAGCTCGCATGACCCATCTAATAGGATACAAGATACAAGATGATGGTGGAGGGGAGCGGTGGGGGGGGGGGGGGCAACGTGACATGAACATGAAACACGACAAGGACAATACCACAGTCAACGAATAAAACATCGCATATAACATCTTGGTTTATTCATTCAAACAGTGTCACACACACTTCAGCAAACAAACACTATTAATAGAGACAACAACAACACAGAATGCACTGTACTGTGATATAAACAGCATTGCGGCCAAATTAAGTCATGACTAAAATAAATTATCACCGTTAAATACGTGTAAGTCAAGTTCCCAACAAGAATTAGATATGAGAATTTCATTTACGACACTAAATTTGTTTTTTAAAGGAAAAAGACTTTAAAGTTTTCAATCAAGTGTGCATAAAATAATTACTACATTACTAGGTACTCATCTTTTTTTAATATAGAGAATGTATTATTATTATTATTATTATTATTATTATTATTATTATTATTATTATTATTATTATTATTATTATTATTATTATTATTATTTATTTATTTATTTATTTATTTATTTATTTATTTCTTTTTTTTATTTATTCACTTTTAAAAACTTTTTTTCAGAGAATTTATTTATGTATTTATTTATTTTATAGCTTTTGTATAGCGCTTTTTCCAGCTCAAGAGCTGCTCAAGGCGCTGTCCGATAAAGGATTTTCTTTAAAGCTGTCCGAGGCGCCCACCTGCTGCCTTAGGGGCATCGACTGATGACCCAGACAACTGAGCTCAATCCTGGACCAGTAGGATAGGGAGAGGATGGACCTAGTGGTTGCTGGAAGTAACTGTGTAGAAGGCACCCATGTCTAGGGCATGAGCGTCGAAAATGTGGCCACGAGCCTCTCTCTCTCTCTCTCTCTCTCTCTCTCTCTCTCTCTCTCTCTCTCTCTCTCTCTCTCTCTCTCTCTCTCTCTCTCTTTCTATTTTTATCTCTCGCCCTCTCTCTTCTATGTATTATTATATCATTATACAAAGAGAAAGAGAGAGAGAGAGAGAGAGAGAGAGAGAGAGAGAGAGAGAGAGAGAGACTCATTATAGACTCTCGGGTGTCGAGTACGAGCGCCTGTGGTCGCGACCCCCTCTCTGAACACTGGTAAGCAAAGAGACGATCGCTATCTTCAATTCAATCAATCGTTCCATTTATTGTCTTTTGGCAACAACGTGATATTAGATAATAAATAATCCTAAACCTTAAAGCAAACAAACAAGAAAACAGTAAAATGTACAGCAGTGTCATCATGTAGAACGGCACTTGATAACATTTTGGTAAAGGTAGCTTTCCACAAAAAAAAATTATACCTTTTTGTAAAATACAAAGGTCTTAAAATTGGACAATCTAATATCAAATGACAAACTGTAATTTCTTCTTAGCACGCACATGTGACCGTCTTCTCGTGTACGGGCACCTGTGAGCGATAGTATTTACTGCTCAGCGAAGCGTAGGCCTACTATTAGTTCTGTCATTATAATTATAATACTACCGAATGACTTGCCTAAAATATATTTAAAAAACAGTGGTGAAGAACGCATACTGAATAAACATTGAGCAAACGAAGCAAGTATTGAATGGCAAACCACACAAGTAAGCTTATAACCACTTCACTATGATGCACTACAGCGGCAGTGCTTAAAGCGGATCTGAGGTCTTCTTCTTCTTTTTTTAAGTGAAAGCCTCAATAAACGTGTAGGCAGCTTTAAAAAAATGGAATGTACATGTGCGAGACAAGATTATTCCTACCCTTTTTAAATAAAATTATTATTTCATCATCAAAATTATTAAAAATGATGACCAACAACACCAATGGCATCAATACGGACATCAAAGTCCATGGCCAATCCCTCAACACAGTGCATAACTTCAGATATTTAGGAGCCATTGTATCAGACAATGGGTCCCGACAAGAAGTCCTCTCCAGGATTGCACAAACAACTGCTGCCTTGGCAAGGTTGAAGCCCATTTGGACAGACAGGACCATCAGTCTACATTCCAAGGTAAGGCTGCTGCGCTCCGTTGTCATCTCCATCTTCCTATACGCTTGCGAAACATGGACCCCCACAGCACATCTACAACGAAGAATACACAGCATGGAGTTGAGGTGCTACAGAAGACTTCTGGGCATTTCCTATACCCGGCACATCACCAACGACGAAGTCCGACAGACCATCACACAAGCCATTGGACAACACGATGACCTGCTTACAGTGGTGAAGAAACGGAAACTCCAATTGTATGGCCATGTCACCAGATCATCAGACCTTGCAAAGATCATCCTGCAAGGCACGGTGCAAGGAGGTAGAAGAAGAGGGAGACCGAAAAAGAGATCATCTGTGGAGCCCCTACGACCTCCGAATTACGGGATAGGATAGGGATAGGATAGGATATCCTCATTCAGTTCAATGTAGGCTTACAACTATTGAGCGCTATGCGTAGTCACCTCCTTCACTTTTTGTGCTAACCAACGCAACATAAGGACGAATAGCAAGCGGAGTTTGTTTTGTGTTTTTTTTTAAATTATAAAGGCAATTTACCATTTATTAATTCAAAATCTACGAGGTCGAAGGTCTCAAGTAAGCATGCACACAGCTTTAAAAGTCAATGACATTCTGTTCTTTATCCCATCGCGAGTTTCCTTCTAGTTCTATACAGCCCAATACGCGCCAGCCGACCGATACAACAGACCAAGAACCAGTCGCCTAGAAACAGCTACAGCAACACTCGCTGATAAACGTCCAGTCACGCAACGGTAAATTCATGTTGTTGTTGTTGCTGTTGTTGTTGTTGTTTTTGTTGTTGTTGTTGTTTGCGCTTGTATTGCTTGCTATTCCAAAGGAGATACGTCACATAGAGCCAACAACAGACTGAGTCTTGAAGTCTTACAAGCCTTACAATAACTGAGCCTAACTTTTTCTTTCTTGAAATTGTGCTTGTTTTGAATAATAAAAGATCAAAGTTTCCAACACAACCTATTGAATGATCGGACACGCGCGATGTTTAGAATCAATTTTGGCGAATATCAGACTCTTATGCACATATAGTCGTCTCTTACCGTCAATTAGGCATGTACGCAAAAAATAAAATAAAATAAAATAAAATAAAATAAATGTAACTTGACCTCAGACACACTTTAAGTTTAACGTCCCTTGGCAAGGGCGTTAGGGACGCATTTCCCGCATTCTGCTTAGCCGAGACTTGCCTAGGCTTACAGGGCTAGTTTTAGGTATTCAGCGTGGCCCTTCCGTTGCGGGGTCATTACGGATTTCACTACTCATCCTTGCGACATTTTATTTTATTTTCTTCTACCTTTGTGCACTGATATTTCCCTTTGCATCTTATGGACATGCCAGTACTTCCGCTATCGGAGTCCTAGGAGTTACGAAATCGCGATCACACAGATATAGGATGTACTGCAAGGCGAGGGACGCATTAAAAAAAATCATCATTATCATCATCATCGTCACCCTCATCATCCACCCATTGCACATAGCTATGATCGAAAGAAAGTATACTCCAGGCACACGCTGCGCAGCAGGCCAAAGTATGTCCCTTGTCCCTTGAAGGGATACTTTGGCGAGGTTAGCAGCCTGTTACAGTGTCGCTCAACGACTAGTAGGAACAGTAAGTTTCGTCTCCTCTAGGCGACGAATTAGGTCACGCTGTATTTGTTTTTAGGTCAACTGTCTTTTACGAACCGTTTGAGAATCTTTTTGAACCGTTTATTGACGCCGGACAGTGTCCTCACTTGGTTTCATACAATTTAAGAATCCAAGAAGGCAAATGGGTTTTGGGGACGGAAAAAGAGCATTTCTGTAGAGAAAAGGGTTAGGGCAAGGGGTAGGGATAGATTTACAACCAACCCTTACCCGAACCCTTGTAGGATTATTCCGCTCTTTCCATCACTTTTAAACAGCACTGCGGTTCGCATCCGCTGCTAGCAGCGAGCCCAAAGTATACTTTGAAGGGATGGAGGGAATACTTTCGCCTGCTGCTAGCGGGAGTTTTGGCGATACTTTCTACCGATCGCAGCAATGTGTATTACCTCCATCATCATCATCATCATCATCATCATCATCATCATCATCATCATCATCATCATCATCGTCGTCGTCGTCGTCGTCGTCGTCGATGTTACACGCGCCTTCAGACTCAAAACGCGGAGATCTGTAAACAACATAAACGCTTACATGTATGACAAGAGTCCAATGTTTCAATGCAATGTTAGAAGCGTTTGAAATTCCCTTTGTAAAATATATTTTTTCACCACTTTTCAGCTAAATAATCTTTATTTAGAAGTATACTTTTAAAGTAATCATTTGTTTTCAAACAATGCTAGATTTTTTTTAAATAATAGATCTATATACTGACGGTAAATAATTTATTCTTTACCTAAACAATAAATAAATCATGATATAGGTAAATAATGCATTGTTGCTAAATAAAGAATTATTTACCTGTCTATATCATGCATTATTTAGCAGATTGTGTGAAATAAGGTATTATCAAAGAGCTTATTACGGAAAGAGGGGGAACTTCCATTATGTCATATACAAAAATGCGAGACGCTCTCACGGATTATTCGGGCTGGCTATAATTCATCACCTGCTATATGAATGATCTGTGCGTGGTAACTTATTGAGCCTATGCCATTGCAAAAGAACATTTTTATGGCAACATTTGCAAAAAACAAACTTTTAACCATCATTATTATTAACATTCCGCTACTGCTGTCTTTTTTTTGTTTAATGTTTACTTATTGACATTTATTAGGTGCTTTTATGCTGCTTATGTGTGTATGTCATAGGTTTGTTTTCTGCCCTGGAATTTATTATTTTTTAATCAACGACAGATATTTTAAAATTAAAATTTGCGTAACAGACTGTTTCATTTATCCGAAACTGTGTAAATCCGTAATCGTGAGAGAGAGAGCGAGAGAGAGAGATAGAGAGAGAGTGAGAGAGAGAGGGGGGTTGGGGGAAGAGAGAGCTCTGTCATTCAATCAATTAATCACAATAAAGCACAATTACAAAATGATTCACTAATAGTGTGAACATAATTTATATCAGGTGTCTCCCTACCCCCCAACCCTCTCACCTCCCACATCACTGGCTTAATAACATCAGTCACTTCATGGAAAATAATTAATTAATCAGACAGAACAATCAGAGCCTAGACTACAACATTCCACGCAATATAGATGATGCGTAGAAATTCACAGATCAGAACAAGGACTGAGTTTCTACATTACATTTTTTTCCCGTTTACACTCAAACGAAAAGGGATTACAACAGATCAAGGACCATTTTTGTGCCTAGGTAAGGGGTTATCTTGCACAGTATTTGATCACGAGGAGAAAACAGACTTAGTCTAATTTAACTTGTTAACATAAGCAGTTTGACGAAGCCAAACTGCCAATCTGACATCTACTTTTGAAATATAAGCACAAATATAGTCAAACAACCTAGCAATAACGTAAACAGTGAACGACCTGTTGAACGTAAACTGTCAGCAAGCAAACTGTTTTGGATTTAGCACATAGGTATAACATGAATCATTCAAGCCGCTCTCCGATTGTTTTAACACTAACAACACTGCAGCGGTCTTAGTTTAGGCCTATATAAACACAAAAAAATTGAGTTTTTCAATTGCAATTTACCTTTCTTTGTCTCTTGGAAATTTGAAAAAGGACTTGCCAACACAACTTTTCTTGTATCTGGCATTATGGCAATTGATGGCAGTGCAAAAGTCACCGCCCTGTTTCACTCAGTCGCCTTTTGACTTTCTGCCACGAGCCATTTTCAGCATGTCGACAAGGGAGCATAACTCGTACTTTTTGTCTCGCGGTTCTGTACCAAGTTCCCCCTCTTTCTATCATTAAGCTCTTTGGTATTATTCAGAAATGTGTTACGTTTGAGACGCGCACGATAGAGCCGATCGTTTTGTTTTGCAAAGCATGCAATAACAGAGTGTATTTACCTTTGATTTGATTTTGCGTTGTAGTTAGAAGAAACTTTGTATTATGTTGATCATTTTCGTTGGTCAATAGTATTTGAGAATTTTCAAGGGTTGCTTGTTTACTATCGATCGAAGCCTCTAGATAAATCTAGTAATAGCTAAGAGATTCTTCTAACCTAAATAAAGTTATATGACGTAAGACAGTGCATAGTTCCGGTGACGAGTTTTATTCTGATTGGTTGTTATTGCGTCACGCTGGAATGTTCGGACTTTCTCTGGATAATAGAAAGACTATATATAGGTGACGCACTGTGAGAGTGAACAAGTCATTGATAGAGATTTGTGATGACTGTATGCAGTTGTTGATGTATGCTGAATAAAGTTGGAAACTTCATACGACGACTCCTGCCTTGTTGCAACTGGCTGCGTGGATAAACGAATCTGAGTTACACTTATCAAGATTCAAGCATCGGTGCTAAATCAACAATTGATAAAAACAACAACAGTGTAACAAAATGTTTATAATTAATTATTTGTTTACCTATATGATGCATTACTTAGCAGAATTTGCTAAATAATGAATTATTTAGAAGATGTTGCTAAATATTGCATTATTTACTTAAACAAATCATTGTTTAGAAAATGCAATTTTCATTATTTAGGGGATTCGAAGATATACAAGTCGTATTACTGTGAGGTTGTGTTTAGTGATTAAAAAAATATTGACAAATCGTAATTTTACACTGTTTTCCTTTTTAAAATAAGGCAACTACTTTATTTTAATATATATATTTTTTTATTTTCGCAAAAGTATTAATATACAAAACTGCAACGGTAACGGCTCCGGAAAAGAGGAATCGATCATTATTTTTGTATGCATTGCCGGGATCCCGGGATGGCCTTCAGAGTAAACAAACATGGCGAGCTCGCAAGTAATGGCGATCTTGTGAAAACAAATAGCAGAAGAGTTTATTTCATTTTTTTTTACAATTCTATAGTCCTGCTACAGCCTATCCTATCCTATCCCGTAACTCGGAGGTCGTAGGGGCACCACAGATGATCGTTTAACCAGCGTACTCCATCTTTCCCTGTCATCAGCAACCCTGATTGTTTCACTCAGTGTCAAACCAGTCCATTCTCGAATGTTGTCCCCCCCCCCCCCACCTCTTTTTCGGTCACCCTCGTCTTCTACCTCCTTGCACTGTGCCTTGCAGGATGGTCTTTGCAAGACCTGATGATTTGGTGACGTGGCCATACCATCGGAGTTTCCGTTTTTTCATTACTGTGAGCAGGTCATCGTGTTGTCCAATGGCTTGTGTGATGGTCTGTCGGACTTCGTCGTTGGTGATGTGCTGGGTATAGGAAATGCCCAGAAGTCTTCTGTAGCACCTCATCTCCATGCTTTGTATTCTTCGTTGGAGATCTGTGATCTACAGCCACTTCTTCTAAACCGATCTCTGTGTTTTGGGGTAAATAAATACAAAACGAAAGCATACTTTTCTTGCTTCCGATGGAGATACTGAACACTGCCGCATAAAACTGACCTTGACCTTTCGCTTGTGTTCGGGAAGTTGAAGTTGTTTTATCTTCGATTTTGTGGGGATTTTGGGGAGTGATTTAGGTTGAAAAATAAATAATTAACACAAATTTTGGATGCACAATCTTAAGAAAGACCTTGCGATAAATTATAGAAAGCAGTCAAAAAATAAAAACCAAGCTTTCAAGCGAATCCTGGAATACCCTAAATAATGAAAATTGCAATCCTTAAACAATGAATGGTTTACGTAAATAATGCATTGTTTAGCCACATCTTCTCCATAATACATTAATTAGCATTCTTCTAAATGCAATTATAAGAGTACGCTGGTTAAGCGATCAACTGTGGTGCCCCAACGACCTCAGAGTTACGGGATAGGATAGGAGGGGAACATAAATTATTTATTTAGAAACATTTCTAAATAATACAATATTTCACACAATCTGCTAAATAATGTATTATATAAAATTAATGTGTTTTGTCCCCTATACGCACTGTGTCCGGAAACGTTAATTTACTTACTGAACTGAACTTAATGTGTCCGGGGACGTAAATTTTACTCAAAAAAATAAATAAATAAATAAATAAATAAATAAATAAATAATTCCTTAGTTCCCCTTTCCCCCCCCCCCTTTCCCAGTCCCCTATTCGCTATATGTGACGTGGGACTACCTACCTACCTAAATAATTCCTTATTTAGCAACAATGCCTTATTTACCTAAATCCTGATTTATATACCTAAACAATGTATTTTTAGGTAAATAATACGTTATTTACCCAGAAAATATATTATTTAGAGAAAACTTACATTGTTTGTACATAAATGATTATTTATAAAATATGCTTCTATAGCTATATGAAGATTAGTTAGATGAAAGTGGGTTTTTTTTTTTTAAAGCGAAAAAATCGCAAATAAATATTTTGCAAAGGGAATTCCATAGAAACCTACCGCAGTTGTTGAAACTGATGTAACGGTTTTCACAGTTTAAACTTTTCCCCGTAACGTGAAGTCGATTAGCTCACCGCCACACACATACATACATACATACATACATACATACATACATACATACATACATACATACATACATATATACATACATACATACATACATACATACTACTATACTACTACTACTACTCCTACTCCTACTACTACTACTACTACTACTACTACTACTACTACTACTACTACTACTACTACTACTACCACTACTAGTAGCGACTAGTAGTAGACTAGTCGATAGCGCACATATCTAACACATGCCAATAAGAGTGATACAAAGCACATGTTACGTACACCCTTACATTACACATTTAGTCTACCTTAGCTCTCTGCAGACAATGCTAATCGATCGGAAGGTCTCCATGAAAATTACGATTCCACTTTTGTACGATTTCCAGTCACAGTGGTCGACTAAAGTCGGAACTGCGCGTTGAAACTGCTCGTTGAAATTGCACGATCCTTTTACCTTATTTGGGCACAAGTATCGATGCTTTGCATCGTGTCCTTGCATCGAGCGAACGAGCCTTTCCGTCCGCCATGAACAAAATAATGGTCAACTGACCTGCTGGGGCTTTGTGGAAACTTGAAACACTAACTCAAGTAAAGGAAAACTTGAAGACAGTTAAGTTGCTTCAAGCTTTCAGTATTACTATTAACGTTCATTGCATGTGCTTGCGAAAGAAAATGTTGATACCGTTTCCTTTGTTTAGTTTGCTACACTATGGGAAGTGGTACACGCTTAAAGTGAGCCTGACGCTTATTTGGGGGTCAAATTTTACGATCATAGAGGAGCTTATTAATCCATATCATTGAAATGAGAGGTCTCAGCTCAGCGTGTAAGGTTTTTCAAAAGGCATTAAAAACTAGCAAAAGCCAAAGAGCTTCTTGATGCAATCATTATATCTCACTCAATTACCGCAGGCACGCAATACTACTGTTTGGTTAATATTCAGGAGCACGTTTTGAAGTAGGTTTGTCAGGCAACCATTGCGTTAGTCAGTCAGGCGCTTTTGCCTCTGTTTCTAAGGGAGATAAACCATATTACTTCAATAACACGGTATTTTGAACTAAGTTCATGTTGAATTTTCGTAAAATATTAGACACACAGGTAAATGTAGAATATATCATAAGTAAATATTCATCTGTTATCGTGAGATAGACATTTTTAATACCTTTTTGCGCTTTTTTTTTTTTAAAGCTCGATCGATTTCAGACGCGTTTTAACAAGACTTGAACAGTTCTAAGTTGAAGATTGACACGGCATTGACGACTGACAACACTGACCACTTTCCTCTGACGATTGACAATGTGGCCATTATTCTGCTATGACACGGTGAACTCGTTGTACTGTAGGTCGACAGTAAGCTGCTGTTGAACCAGTGTACTGTACACACACCATAGCTTTTTTTTCATTTTTTTAAATATAAAAATAAACCGAAAGCCATGTACGAATGTGTTTTCGAAAAGGGAGACCCAAAAAAAGAGTTTTATGAAGTAGTTATTTCGCTTTAAACGGGGATGGAAATGTGAGTTTAATGATAGCGTCTTGGATATTGTCACAGAAGGCTATTTAGACCCTGCTTCTTCTTCTTCTTCTTAATTAAATTAATGTCCCCGGACACGTAGAGCGTATAGACCCCGCTTCTTCTTCTTCTTCTTAATTAAATTAATGTCCCCGGACACATAAAGCGTATAGGGGACTTGTATATAAGAATTCAAAACGTGGGAGCCCCAGGGGAGGGGAATAAAACGTTACGTTAAAATTTCAGGACCACAATTAAAACCACAGTTAAAAGACCCAAACTATCCACGGGAGAAGGACCACAACAGCCACACTACATCCTCACACACAAATAATAAAAAGAGATAAAAATTACCAAAACTGGATATAAAATTGGGCAGAAGGGAGGAACAAAATACAAGTGTTCCCCACCTTCAAACCCATGGAGCACCAAGATGCGCGATGGAGAAATGAGAAGGGGAACAGGACGAATCGTGCTCCCGAACTCGTTCTCCCGCCCGAACCAAGTCGTAAAAAAGAGAACAAAACGGGAAGGTGGGAAGGGGGCAGAGACTGCCCGCAACCCAGGGTCCCGTCTAACCTTTACAGGTAAAAATAAAAGAATTTTGTTAAAAGCACAACATTCTGTACAGCGGCAGAGGAGGGGAACAACAAATACGTGTTCCACCGCTCATCCATTTACGTTAAAAGTTTACGCGGTCAAGAAATGAGAGGGGGAGCAGGACTCTCGTGATCCCGATCTCGTTCTCCCGCCCGACCAAAGATCGGTAAAACAACCGGATGCCGGTAAGATGGGGAGGGAGCAGCAATTTCTGTCCCCTGCCCCACACCGGACCGGGTTACGCGGTAAAAGGTAAAATTGTAATAGTAAGATTAGATTAAAACCGACAGCCTATGTAAACATACAGTCAGGCCGCAGCTATCCAGCCGACAGTCTTAGCGGGTTAATTTAAATTAATAAGGGGAGATTTCCTTAATTATATCTTTAAATATACATTTACTGAATAATAGTAATTTACTTAATAATGATACTAACTATACTTAATAGACTGTTTGGCAAACAGTTATGTAGGAAAACAAAATCTCAGTTAAACCCACAGAAACCACCATACGATAAAAATTAATTTAAGAACCATTTACTAAGGAGATTAACATCCATGTAAGGCCGTATAAGCAGCAATAAAGGCCTTAGTTAACTACTTTAACGTTAAGATTAGGTTAAAATTAGGATTAAAGATAATAGTGGACGGCCAAGTCAAAGGCCAAATGATAAAGATACAAACTTAGCGTTAATTAAATACATGGCCACAGGGGGCGATGTGGCTCAAGGCCACAATCGTCCCTCAAAGGGGATACAAGCCAGGTAAAATCGATAAGCAATCAGTAAGACTGATTAATAGACCCTGCTGTTGTTGTTTGTAGATTATAGTCACACGACACTTTCGCATATAGGTGACTACTGGACCGATTTATACTGACACCAGCGGGCCAGTTGTTGGTAAAGGGGAAAATAATATGATCACACGTTGACCAATCCGGGATTCGAACCAGCGACCTTTCGGTTACTAGCAAGACGCTCTTACCAACTGAGCTACCCGGCCCCTCAGACCCTGCTCTAAGACTTCTCGCCTTAAATAGTTCAGCCTGCTGTAGCCTTTGTAAATTAAAGTCGATGCCAAGCAGACGACGCAGGTCAGTTGTGTGATAAGCATGTGTACGCTAACGCTGGCTCAGAAAGGCAGTAACCTCATTCAGCTGACGTAGGGCCAGAGACGACCGCCAGAGACGCCACTTGTAGTCTAGTTTTCGCGGGCTTTTCTGACCGCTACACTAGTCATTCTATAAGGGAAATAAGGGAAGACTACAATGTTTTAGGAGGCAGTTATCTCGCTTTAAACTGAAATAGATGGAAATATGAGCTTAATGATAGCATATTGGACATTTTCCGTATTAAATTAATAGATGCTATCCTCCAGGGAGTAAGGGGATGCTAGGTAAGAGTTATCTCTCATTTTCAGCGGCCAGTGATTGGAGGTTGTGGATGGCGCCAGGGATACATATGGCCGTTTCACGCCGTGTCCTCAGCTCATTTGCATGAAACAAAAATGCATTGGGCCTTTTTCAGTGGTAGAATGGCATGGCTAGTATCTGATGTCGTCTCACAATGACGAGAACATCCCCTAATGGCCCATTGTCTGGCACTGCCTGAACGAGCTCAGCTGACGTAAGACATAAAAAGACATCAGACCAACTGTCCCGTTACGGGCCATAATAAGCTGCTGCGGTCAAAGGGAGATAAAATCATAGATCAGCATTTAAATTCTATTATTGTGAGAATCACAATACGTTTTGATTCCTGCATATGCAGTATTATTTACCAAAATTATAAACACATTTTAATAGGGAGTTACTTTTCGACCACTTGTTACTTCCTCATGCTTTTTTTGTCTCCCTTTTCCTATAAACCGAAGTGTTTGTGTCTTACTTCCGCCTTTACCAAGATTGCTATTCTCCTCTCGTTTCTGCAGATTGACAGCGCCCACTGTTCTGTACTGGCCTGACAGAATGACTATAACGTACTGCTTCTCACAATGGACAGACTCAGGCTTCCTAGCCAGTGGCATTATCTAGAGGTCAAGGTCACCAACTAAAGACAATCCAGAGGTGTACAGGACAATCCAACTCAGCAGAGCTCTGTAGGCTGCATATATGTAATGACGTTTTATATGCCTGACCACTAGGAGAGGAGAAGGAGAGAGAGAGAGAGAGAGAGAGAGAGAGAGAGAGAGAGAGAGAGAGAGAGAGAGAGAGAGAGAGAGAGAGAGAGAGAGAGTGTGTGTGAAGTTTGAAAAAAAAATTGCGGATTGATTTTTTTTCCCAAAGTAATATTCATTCATGTTGTGAAGCGGAACCTTGGATTTTAGATTATTGTAATTTAATCTCGCTCGGCTCGGTATTGTGGCGGTTCTATAAGAAGTCCCTACTCCAAACATGCGTACAGATATATTTTTTTAAAACCAGAATGAAAAGGGCAGGAACAAGTGCATGAATTAATTAAAATGTAAAGTTTTAAAAATGAACAAATGATCGGTTCACATTTTTCACGGTACGTACTAAACAAATAAGGTCATCAAAGTTTCCAAACAGTGCAAAACTACTATTAGCACTGTAAACTTGGTCATGAAAGAAAAATGGGAAAGTATTATTCTCGTGTAGCGCTTCTGTAGCTCAAGAGATGCTCAAGGCGAAGGCCAATAGAGGATCTAACTCAAACCACCTGGGACGCTCAATTGCTGCCTTAGGTGCAACAGCGGACGCCACAGACCACTGAGCATTATCCTGGGCTGACTTTCACTGGGATGGAGGTGAAAAAACCTAGTTTTTGCTGGGGGCGGGTGGGGGAGGGAGGGGGCATTGATTAACGTAGCTGGCACTCCCCCGTCTAGAACCTAAGCGTCAGGATCTTGAAAAGTCCAGGCTATGGAATGCGTGCGTGCACAGTCGTGACCTCGGTTTACACTCTCGTCCGAAGGATTAGGAATCGATTGTTTGTGCATCAGGGTCAGTTTTTGTTGTTGTTGTTGTTGTTGTTGTTGTTGTTGTTGTTTGCTGCGGCACTCCATACCGTCAACCTGGAGATTTGGAACCACCACCTACAATTACGAAAGCTTTCGAAAGTGAGTCATTTTCGTTGTAACTGTGATTCCGCATTACTTTCTACCCGTGACATCAGCAGTTCATGCTGTCATTTATTAGGCAAAGGTGAAAGTTCACGAAATCCCACGAGGTGGTTTCCTTCAAACGGACTTTCCGACGGTATATTTTGTTTATTACACCGCATGTATGATTTCCTAATTACATGATTTCGTTAATGGATCTTCCTCAACCATTTTGGATGTGACAATGGGGATCAACACTCGTTGTGAGACTTAGAACGTAGTTTGAAGCGATGTCCTGGAAGTAGGTCAAGGTCGCCTGCTACAGTAGAGTAAGAATTATCGGCGTCGAGCGCTGTATCAAACCATCTATATAGGCACATTGACGAAATAAAAACCAAGACAAACTTCGAAGATGGGTTTGCAAAGAAGCCTTTAATCTATCGACAATTCAATGCTTCAATTGGTTTGCCGTCACTGAGTCTCCGCGACCGTAAAATTCCTGTGTTGTGCCTATACAGGGCAGGCACTTTTCCAGGAGCAGACATCGGAAGTGACCACGATCTCGAGATGATGTCCTTCCGACTCCACTTGAAGAGAGTAAACACAGCAAAATGCACTAGACTGAAGTTCGACCTTGAACAACTGCAAGACCCGGATGTGGCAGAAATATTTCAACGCCACAATTGGAGGGAAATTTGCACTTATGTTCATTTTGGGAGCTGGTGAAGTAGATTTCAGCACCATGACCATCACCTTGAACTCAGCTGTGACAGATGCTGCCACTGATATCCTTGGCAAGCACCGGCCAAAGAAGAAACCGTGGATCACACCTGAACTTTTGGATTTGTGTGGCATAGTCTGGCATATGCCTTAAAGAAGTACAAGAAGTCTTGGATAGATGGACAGAGTACTGCTCTGACCTTTACAACCAAAAACCAAACGGAGATCCAAAACAGAGAAGAGGAAGAAACCCTCCCAATTCTCCTAGAAGAAGTTGAGGCAGCAGTGCAATCACTAAAGAAGGGGAAGTCAGTGGGAGTGGACAACATACCCGCGGAATTGCTGCAAGCCGGAAGGGGAGCGATGATTGACGCACTCACCATTATCTGTAACAAGATCTGGCAGAGTGGGGAGTGGCCTACACCGTGGACCCAGTCGCTTGTCATCACTCTTTCCAAAAAGGGTAACCTTCAGGAGGGTGAAAATTACTGCACCATCAGCCTCATCATCCATCCCAGCAAAGTCCTCATGAAAATAATACTCAACAGGTTGAAACCCCAAACTGAACAAATCATAGCTGAAGAACAAACAGGATTCAGGGCAGGGCAAAGTCCGACTGAACAGATTTTCAACCTCAGAATATTCTGCGAGAAATACCTACAGCACCAACAACATCTATGTCATGTGTTTGTAGACTTAAAGAAGGCGTTTGACCGAGTCTGGCATGCAGCTCTGTGAGAGTCCTAAAATTATTGAAGTCATCAAAAGCCTGTATGTCAAGGCTACCAGTGCAGTCCTCCACAACAGCGCCATCGGGAACTGGTTCAGAACAACAATTCGCATGCGTCCAAGATGCCTTCTCTCTCCAACACTCTTGAACATCTTCCTAGAGCGCATCATGTCAGATGCCCTAGCAGATCACACAGGCACAGTCAGCATAGGGGGTAGATCAATCTCCAACCTCCGTTTTGCGGATGACATTGATGGATTGGCTGGAGAGGAACAAGAACTTGGGCAGCTTGTACAGAGACTTGACACCACCTCCAGAGCCTATGGAATGGAAATAAGTGCATAGAAGACCAAAATGATGACCAACAACACCAATGCACATCAAAGTCCAAGGCCAATCCCTCAACACAGTGCATAGTTTCAAAGCTAGGAGCCATTTTATCAGACAATGGGTCCCGCAAGGAAATCTTCTCCAGGATCGCACAAACAACTGCTGCCCTCACAAGGTTGAAGCCCATATTAAAAGACATGACCATCAGTCTACATTCCAAGGTAAGGCTGCGCTTCCTTGTTATCTCCATCTTCCTATATGCTTGCAAAACATGGACTCCACAGCAGATCTACAACGAAGAATACAAAGCATGGAGATGAGGTGCTACAGAAGACTTCTGGGCATTTCCTATATCCAGCACATCACTAACATCGAAGTCCGACAGACCATCACAGAAGCCATTGGACAACACGATGACATGTTCACAGTGGTGAAGAAACGGAAATTCCGATGGTTATGGCCACGTCATCAGAGCATCAGGCCTTGCAAAATCCATCCTGCAAGGCACGGAGGCAGAAAAAGAGGTGGGAAGACAACATTCGAGAATGGACTGGTTTGACACTTCGAAGCCATGAGGGTTGCTTAGTACAGAGAAAGAAGGAGTACGCTGGTTAAACGATCATCTGTGGTGCCCCAACGACCTTTGAGCTACGGGATAGGATAGGATAGGTTCTTACGCCGTTTGAGAATAAACCGTCTGAGCAGCGGATTCGTTTCGCCAACGGCGCAGCCTGATCCTACCCTCCCTGATCCAGGATCCACTTTTCTTTTTAGCTATCGCGGACCCATTCTCCTTGGTTCGTGCTCCTGTGACCGAGGCTGACGTCGTCTCTCCTCCTGACGAAAGCCTCAGGCCTGCTACTTCATGTTATAGAATAATGTGTAACTGAACATGATTTGTGTTATGCAATGTTGATCCGATGTTACATTTGGTAAAACTAATTTGTTTCATGAATTTGTATGAAATGGCACAAGTTTTAAAGATGTATTTTTAAGCTTTAGAACTAGAGATTTTCCAAGGTTAAATGTTGTATGTTATTCAGAGTTTCTAAGAGGGCTTGACCAGAGATTTGATGGTACATGTAGCAGCGACGTTGGTAGTCTACGTTATTTTACCTGTGTTGCATCAAAGATTCAAACACATGCTTAACTAACAACACAATGACAATGTCTGGCTGACAAGAAATAGTCTACTAGTACTAGGAATATAATAATAGACTATCAGTATTGAGTAGGCCTATTAATACTATTCTACTTTAATACTTACACTAACAACACAATGACAACGTCATGCTGACAACAAATACTAGTACTAGCAATAGATGAATAGACTATCACTGTATCAGTATTGAGTAGGCCTACTAGTACTACTCTACTTTAGTACCAAGACTATAATAGTACTGAAAAAGCAAATAATATTATACTAATACTAAGAAAATAATAAAAGAACTTTACCTTATTTAAATTAATACCCCAAAAATAATTAAAGGACATTACTTTATCCTAAGCCTACTAATATTATTATATTTAACTTAATATTATGATTATATGAATGTGCACTGTCAAGTTTGGGCTAGATATTTTACATTATATGTTGCTGTATAGATGTAGGTTTGCTCAGTGAACTACTCCGCCGCGCCGCTGAACAAATAAGAAGTGTTCTAAAGAAAAGAGTGGGTTTCATTGCTAGCCCAAGAGGTATTACAAAATTATTTTAGCATTGAAAAGGTTTCACTTTCCCACAGTTTACAATTTCATGATTTGTATATTTTTAACACTTCCTGGGTGCTTTGCTAAAAACCCTGATAGATATATTTATTTATTTATTTATTTATTGATTGATTTATTTAATTGTTCTTATATAGCGCTTTTCCAGCTCAAGAGCTGCTCAAAGCGCATATTTGTATATTAAAATATGTTATAGACTTACATTACGTGCACTCAAAAACAAGACCATGACTAGAAGTAGGGTGTTTTATTTCCCGCTGAAATTATGTTACCTCAAAAGGCCTATCGAAAATTATAGAAAGAGCATATTTGAATGTCCAGTATCTTTGAATGTCCGTGCATTATGTACTTTTATAAGCGTGTGTGTGTGTGTGTGTTTGTGTGTGTTTGGTGAGTGTGTGTGCGTATGTGTGAAAATGCTTCTTACACATGCTCTAAATTCATCTTCACAATACCTGGTGTCTTTATAAACTGGAATGTAAAAAAAAAAGAATCAGTAAATGCAACCGCAGATTAACAGCAACAGCAACAAAATATGATACAAACAAACCAACCAACGCAAACCCTAATTATAAAACAAGTAGTTATCATAAGAAGAATGAAGAGTTTCCATCAATGCCGAGTTGTTATCTCTTTTTCACACGGTCATATTCGGAGACGCTCTTTCTCTCTTTATACGTACTCCATGTGTGCAGAGCGTCAATAAAATCAATGGGAATGGAAAGGGATGAAGAGAAGAACACGAAAGAGAAGAAAATAAAATCTAAAAATATAAACAAAAAAGTGAGAAGAAAAACAGTTACTTACCAAAAGAAAACGTGAAGTTTAGTTATTCTCCTCCTGAAGTTCTTGAAACTGGATTTTCATTAACACGTGATAATTAACGTACATTAAATAAATAAACATTAATGAAATGAAATGAATTCATTATTATCACAAATTAAAAGTTGTTTTTTTATTTATTTAATGATTAAATGTTTTTATGTCATCTAACTGTCGCTTTTCACATTTTCAGTCTTTTTTGTTATTTATTTTATTAATTAATTTCGGTGTCAATACAGATTTTTTTTTTGGCTCTGACTTCTTCCCTTGACTTGATTTGACTTGACACTTCAGTCCACTGCAGTATACTGTTCAACGAAAATCAAACAGTAGACACAGACGATGAAGATGCTATTCGTTGGCTGTAGAGAAATACGAAGTGATGTGGGCAAATATCGTGGCTTGGCGCGTGGTAGATTATAGTCCCTTGGACGCAGTGCCTACTTATGGGAGATTACGAGCAGATTGGAGATGGAAGCAAGTTTTATATACCAGCAGAGTGAGAGGGGGTTTACTCATCGCATCGTACAAGCGGATGGGTGATTCGCACTTTTTGTATCCATGCCCTCTGGTAATTTAGTTCCTGATATATATATATATATATGTATATATATATATATATATATATATATATATATATATATATATATATATATATATATATATATATATATATATATATATATATATATATATATATATATACAAACATACACATATACGCACACATACACATACATATACGTACACATACACATATACAAACATATATACACATATATAAGCTTACATACATACATACACACACACACATATATATATATATATATATATATATATATATATATATATATATATATATATATATATATATATATATATATATATATATATATATTGTTTGTATGTTTGGTTGTTTATTTGTTTGTTTGTTTTAGAAGTATCCTATACGCCTATACGCGCTTCCGTTTACCCCGAATTAGTATTTGTGTATATTAATTCTAATATTACAAAGCAGGAAAGAAAACAAACGGTTGACGTAACTGAACACAGGGTGCGATGACGATGTTTAAAAAACAGGAACTATTACTCAGTGTTTCCTAATAAAGATTTTTCGATCAAAGTGGAGAATACGACACTGCATTAAGGTAAAAATCTTTCGGACATCCTTTCCTCCAATCTATAATCATAGGAGGACCGCTGTGGCTTGACAGCGAAACGTGTGACATACCGCTTAAAGCACGGTGACTCAGCGTGTGTCTGTGTTGCGATTGAGACCTTACATGTAGTTCCGAGCGCTATATTTTTGGGAAGCATTGTAATGATAGCGTGCATTTACCTTTGATTTGATTTTGTGCACTGTTGCTAGAAGAAGCTTTGTATAATGTGGATAATTTTCGTCGGTCGATATTGTTGTGAATTTTCTGGATGGGTCTCGTTAAAGCTAATCGGTTCTTCTAACCTAAAGAATGTTCATAACGTAAAATTGTGCGTAGTTCCGATGACGAATTTAGTTTGATTGGGTGTTATTACGTCCTGCTGGAATGTTCGAAGTTTTTCTCGATTGTACGGAGGCTGTATAAGTAATGCACTGTCTGCTTGTGAAACTGATATTTGTAGTGATTTTCGGAAAGCGATCTTGTATGCAGTTGTTGATGTTTGCTGAATAGAGTTGCAAAACTTTATACGACGACTCCTGCCTTGTTGCTGAGAGAACAGGTTGCGTGGATAAACGAATTCCATTTACACATAGGCCTATCAAGATTCAAGCACCGGTGCTGAACCATTATTGATAAATAACGTGCAGCAGTCTGATGAAGAGCGTGCGTCTTCAAAGGTCGAAACAGCTTTTACAAAGATATATATTGTGTGTGTATGTGAGCGCGCGTGCGTGAGAACGAGCGCGCGCGCGGACAGGACAAAAATCGTGCAATGCAATACTGGTATATTCGACAGGGACCGGAACACAGAAACATGAGACATGCAGCAACATCAGGATAAGTTAGCAAGTTAGTCATTGTTTATAAGCTAAAGACCATCCGATCGTGTCCAGATTACGGACATGACATAATAACATCAATATTGGTTCTAAAAATAGCACTGCAGCAAAAAAAACAAAGAAAACAACAACAACAATAACAACAACAAAACGCGAATAGTATTAGTAGGCATAGTTGTTGTATTACATTTTTTATTATATTTACTGCTCTTTGTGCTCGCTTTTTAACCGGAAATCGCGTTTGAAAAACAACAGTTTTTAAAATGTATTATTATTATTATTATTATTATTATTATTATTATTATTATTATTATTATTATTATTATTATTATTATTATTATTACAACAACAAAACAAGGTAAAAGACGCCTAAGACTCAAAGCTCAGCCGTTAGTTTGAATAATGATCCATTGTACGATTGCCCACTGTATCATCTTTAATGTGACAACAATGCACTTTCCCAAGTAAGGTAAAATGTAAAGGTGGCCCCGCACCTAATCTTTCGGTCGTTGGGGAGGGAAGCGCTGGGGAACGTCCCTTTTCTCTAGCTCAGCTTCATGAGGGCGGTTGCTATCTTCACGCTGCTTTACATTTCCCGGTTCTAAACAGACCCAGCTACCCATTCACAGCTTGGTGGGCTGGGTGTGTCGTGCGCAAGTTGCAATCTTGTGTGTGTGTCGTTTTGATGGTGGCCATCCAAGCATGGTCACCATCCAAGTACTAAACCCTTGCCGACGTTGTTTAACAGGGAAACATTGCTAGCCTGTGCCCGAACCACTAAACCGCTGTCCCACCTGAAGTGTCCCAAGTAAACTCCTTGTTACAAAAAATAATAATAATAACTTTATAGTGCAACACTTTAACTAATATTATGAATCACCTTTTCACGTTGTTCCTCCACATATGATCTTTTTTTTTTTACAATAAAAATTAACAAACCCAGGATCAAAATCGCTTTCAATTGTTTTCTTTTCGAAAGTCTTCTTCTGGTCTGTTCTACCAGTCTTCTGCTGGTCTGTTCTACTAAAGTCTTCTGCTGGTCTGTTCTACTAAAGTCTTATGCTGGTCTGTTCTACTAAAGTCCTCTCCTGGTTTGTTCTACTAGTCTTCTCCTGGTCTGTTCTACCAGTCTTCTTCTGGTCTGTTCTACTAAAGTCTTCTCCTGGTCTATTCTAATAGAGTCTTCTCCTGATCTGTTCTACTAAAGTCTTCTGCTGGTCTGTTCTACTAAAGTCTTCTCCTGGTCTGTTCTGCTAAAGTCTTCCTCTGGTCTGTTCTACTAAAGTCTTCTGTTGGTCTGTTCTACTAAAGTCTTCTCCTGGTCTGTTCTACTAAAGTCTTCTTCCGGTTTGTTCTACTAAAGTCTTCTCCTGGTCTGTTCTACTAAAGTCTTCTGCTGATCTGTTCTACTAAAGTCTTCTTCCGGTTTGTTCTACTAAAGTCTTCTCCTGGTCTGTTCTACTAAAGTCTTCTGCTGATCTGTTCTACTAAAGTCTTCTGCTGATCTGTTCTACTAAAGTCTTCTCCTGATCTATTTTACTAAAGTCTTCTGTTCTACTAAAGTCTTCTGCTGGTCTGTTCTACTAAAGTCTTCTCCTGGTCTGTTCTACTAAAGTCTTCTCCTGATCTGTTTTACTAAAGTCTTCTGTTCTACTAAAGTCTTCTGCTGGTCTGTTCTACTAAAGTCTTCTCCTGGTCTGTTCTACTAAAGTCTTCTCCTGGTCTGTTCTGCTAAAGTCTTCCTCTGGTCTGTTCTACTAAAGTCTTCTGTTGGTCTGTTCTACTAAAGTCTTCTCCTGGTCTGTTCTACTAAAGTCTTCTTCCGGTTTGTTCTACTAAAGTCTTCTCCTGGTCTGTTCTACTAAAGTCTTCTGCTGATCTGTTCTACTAAAGTCTTCTTCCGGTTTGTTCTACTAAAGTCTTCTCCTGGTCTGTTCTACTAAAGTCTTCTGCTGATCTGTTCTACTAAAGTCTTCTGCTGATCTGTTCTACTAAAGTCTTCTGCTGATCTGTTCTACTAAAGTCTTCTGCTGATCTGTTCTACTAAAGTCTTCTGCTGATCTGTTCTACTAAAGTCTTCTGCTGGTCTGTTCTACTAAAGTCTTCTCCTGGTCTGTTCTACCAGTCTTCTTCTGGTCTGTTCTACTAAAGTCTTCTGCTGGTCTGTTCTACTAAAGTCTTCTCCTGGTCTGTTCTACTAAAGTCTTCTCCTTGTCTGTTCTACTAAAGTCTTCTCCTGGTCTTTTCTACTAAAGTCTTCTTCCGGTTTGTTCTACTAAAGTCTTCTCCTGGTTTGTTCTATTAAAGTCTTCTCCTGGTCTATTCTACTACAGTAATCTTCTTCTGATCTGTTCTATCTTCAAGTTGCTTCTTTCATTTCTATTTATTTTATTTTTATTTTTTTTAATGTCTTTTCCATCGAAATGATAAGACAATGAAACCACACATACCAGCGCTCGCGCGCGTTCCTACACGCACACACAGACACACACATATATATATACATCTATTAAAACTACACAATGATGAGTGTGACAGCTACGCGTATGTTAGAGGGAAAATCCTCACCATGCAGCTGTAGCATGCACACACATAATACACACATAGGTTTACAATCAAACCACCTCAAAGAAACTGCCCAACAGGAGAAACAATCAATGATCTGGCCAATTCAACACATAAATCAAAGCCAACGTTACCCATAGAAGTGAAGGAGTGAAAGCTGACAGGCAAATATAGCTGCAATCAAATAATACATGACTCAAAGAAAGGGTGCTATTACAGGAACAATTCACATTACTGCAATATTTAGCTTCTTCCATATTGCCTCGCCCATTATGTGTGTTTCGGAAGAGGGAGGGGGTAGAGGAGAGGGAGGAAGGGGGAGTCACTTTGTTTAGTACCGCTCCTCCCCTCAGCCGCTTTGATTTGTACTGCCGCCAACCCCACAGTACACAAGTTTGTAAGCTATTTGTTGCATCATTGTGTGAAAGAGTGAGGGAGCGCTTTGAAGAGTTTATCACTAGGAATAGCGCCTTTATCAATATCTTTCTTCTTCTTCTTCTTCTTCTTCTTCTTCTTCTTCTTCTTCTTCTTCTTCTTCTTCTTCTTCTTCTCCTTCTTCTTCTTCTTCTTCTTCTTCTTCTTCTTCTTCTTCTTCTTCTTCTTCTTCTTCTTCTTCTTCTTCTTCTTCTTCTTCTTCTTCTCTTCTTCTTCTTTTTCTTCTTCTTCTTCTTCTTCTTCTTCTTCTTCTTCTTCTTCTTCTTCTTCTTCTTCTTATTATTATTATTATTATTATTATTATTATTATTATTATTATTATTATTATTATTATTATTATTATTATTATTATTATTATTATTATTTGGGGAGAGTCGCCAAATATGGACCACTTTTTCATCCAATCCAATAACTCAAAGATCGTCTGTAATTTTTTAATGCAAATTGTTTCCTTTTATTGTTCAGTACATTGACTATCAATCACCTGAAGACGAGCAAGCCAACATTTCAATCTTTCACAAAAAATTTAAACAAAAAAAAATCAGAAGCGGTCCATATAAGGGGTACTAGAGCCAAATATGGACCGACTAGTATCTTAATATGGACTACTTTAAAGAAATGTAAACACATTTCTGACTTACAAAAATAACAAGTTTAGGCAATACCTTTTGATATAAAAACAACACAGACCGTGTCTAAAAATATACCAATTCAATTTCTAGCATAAATAGTAAAGTTTTAGACAAAACTTGTCAATCCTACCACCAGATACAACCATACTAAAAAAAAGTATTTAAATTTTCACCCACATGAACACGATTCTAAGTTAAACCATGTACTATACCTAAAAACCCCATGGAAAAGTTTAGAGTATGTATTCTAATTAAATCTATCACACACGTGAACACAACTTTAGGCAGTACCTTTGCCACAAAAAAACGTCAACATTAAGTTATTCTTAAGAAGTCATGTATAAACAACAGTTTCTCAAATAAAATCAAAATCTTAACCAAAACTAAAAAGAAGAATATAAAACAAATGTAACCCCATTTTTCACATAAAAAGCACTTCCAGCAGAACCTTTTACCATTTACATTCCAGTTGGCTAATGTTATAAAATGCAATTAAATTTTTCTGAGAGAGAGAGAGAGAGAGAGAGAGAGAGAGAGTCTAGCAAAATTCACAAATGAAGTCAGCATTATTTGTTCCAGCACAATCCTCATGTGCCCATCTTTTGCACGACCTACAGCAAATCATATCTTCCACAAGTTGTGGTTGTGCCCCTCTCCTTACTTGACAGCGAGCCAACCTGCTTTTTGCCTCTCTGCCCCAAGACTTTTTGGCATCTTTTTTGCACTGTTGAAATGCCTGACTCATCAACATTAAATATTCTGTCAGGTGTGAGTTCATACTTGTCAATCAGTTCTTCAAGCAGATTAAAGTAATGGTCCACCGCTCTTCTATTAAACCCACTTGCTCTCGCAATAGAAGTAGCTTCTGGCTGTCTAAGGCTGAGGTCTGGGTGTCTTTTAAGAAATTTGTAGTACCATTTCTTTCCAGCCATACCTTTTTTTTTATTATTAAAAGGATGTTCCAAGCCTTTTTCATCTGCCAGTTCAAATGCAAGTTTCATGACATCCTTTCTTGGCAAACCAAAGAGCATTGACTCTAGTTTCAAGATCAGGTCATGGATTTCGTTCTCGGTCTCTTCGGGCAGGACTGTACATCTACCAAGCTTTTTAACACCCTTCGCGTGCTTGTTGGATCCATCGAGGTGACGCTTCAAAGTAGCCTTTGGAACACCATACATTTTTTAGCACATGTTGATCCCCATGTGCCCATTTCGAAATGCTGTCATTGCAAGCTCCAGATCTACTTCGCTCCATTTAGCTCTAGTAAACAATAAAACAGAACGATTTTTATCAAAACTCTTATTAAATACGCACGAAAATGAACAAAACCAATGTCAGACGCTCTTTACACACACACACAAACACACGCACACGCGCGCGCGCACACGTAGTCACGATCACACACGCACACACATTCACACAAGCAAACACACGTATAAATAGGATGCGAACTCACAGCCTACACTTAGGCCTATATGTTTTGTTTTTTTAAATAAAGGGTGAATATTCTACTCTTTTCCCCTTTTCACTCTTTCATGCATACAGATGCAATGCACACACACAAGCAAGCGCACGCATGCATATATACAGCTTCAAACAATCTAAACAGATTTATATGCATATAATGACGTGACTAGGGTTAGGAAAAAAGTAGTTTCCATATATGGACCACTGGCTCTTAATATGGACCAGTGGTACATATTCGGAGACACGGGTGGTCCTTATTAGGAGAATCATAGGTATACTATTCAGGAGGTAATTTCTAGAAAACAACTAAACACTTTTGATGTAAACTCATCTCTCATTCGAAACAATTGAAAGACATTATTTTTCACAAAGGCGCTAAAACATACCTTAGAAAAATGAAATGCGCACGAACGATAATACGCAAAGCGTGTTTTAAACTTATTAGCGGCAAAAAACACAAATTAATGCTTACCTTTTTTTCACGCTCTGCTTTTCCGCCATGGTTATGCGTGCGATTGATTGAAGGGATGCAACTCTGAATTGCTCAGGTGTTAAAATTTTGACAGGTTACTGGACTTAGAAGAAAATCAGCAGGTCCATATTAAGAGACGGTCCATAATCGGCGACTCTCCCCTATTATACGGGTATTTATATAGCGCTTTTTCCTAATGGCATCAGTTCAAAGCGCAGTTCTCACGCATTTTTACTTAACGTTAACGTCGAAATATCTACGAAAAGAGACGTGAAACAGAAACGATAGACCCATAGATTATGCTATTACATAATACAAACATGAACAATAATATTTACAAGTAAACTATACAAGACGAGGGGAGGGGTGAGGGAGGGGTAGGAGGAGAGCAGCTAATGAGTGATGGGGTTGGGGGCGTGCGGTGTGACGGCGGTGGTTCGAATCACAAAAGAAGGAATGATGATGGTGATGGGAGGCGAGATCAGACATATTTAAGGAAAAGATGAGTTTTCAAGTTGGACTTGAAAGTGGCTATGTTCGGAGAGCTGCGGAGAGAGAGAGAGGGAGAGACAGAGAGACAGAGAGAGAGACAGAGAGGGAGACAGAGAGAGAGACAGAGAGAGAGAAAGAGAGTTCCAAGTTGGTGGACCAAGCACTGAGAAGGACCGACAGCTTGCAGATGAGAGTTTGTAGCGGGGTATTTGTAGCATGAGGATGTCAGAGGAAGAACGAAGATTTCTAGATGGCTTGTAGAAGTGAATGTTCTGGATGAAGTAGGAAGAGGCTAATCCATGGACGCACTTGAAAAACAGAAATTACGGATTTTATAGGTGTTACACTCGGTTTGATGTTGGTGTTTTTCTATCAGTATTTGATTCAGCCCCAATGCTGAATTCCTGATAAGGTGTAACTCAGATTCGTATATCCACGCAGCCTGCTCACTCAGCATACAAGACACGGAGTCGACGTATGACGTTTTCCACTTTTATTCAGCACACATCAACAACTGCATACAATTCTCAACTCAACTCAACAACTTTCCAACTTCACTATCAACAACTTTCCAAGTCACTATCAACAACAATCACTCAAACAATGCGGCGCATAAAATATATAGCCTCTCTCTCTCTCTTCCCGAACAATTTCGAACATGGTAGACTATAATGACGCACTACAGCCAATCAAAATTAAAGATCGTCATCGCTGACTTACGTCATACATATTTCTTCTCGTCCCAGAATGTTCGCAAATATCTACGTCCATCAAGAAACTTCGATCGATAGTAAACAAACGGATCCAGAAAATTCTCCAACAATATCGACTAACGAAAATTATCAACGTTATACAAAGCCTCTCCTAACAACAATGCAAACTCAAATCAAAGGTAAATAAAACTCCATTATTGAATACTTTGCAAAACGAAATGATTAGATCTATCGTGCGCGTTTCAGATATACTACCATTGGCGTTTCAACGTAACATAACCCCCCACTCAAGAAGAAATTTACCCAATTTCTTTCAACAACGTTGAAACGTAATGCACAAACAAAGTACAGAATTAAGACTTATTTCAGCCTGTCTGAACACTGTCAATGTTCTCAGTTGATATACACAGAGTTAATGTTTCTCATCTGCAAGTCTTTCTGGATACTGTCAATGTTCACAGTTTATTCACACAGAGTCAAAGTTTCTCATCTGCAAGTCTTTCTGGGTACTGTCAATGTTCACATTTATCTACACGGTCAATGTTTTTTCATCCGCAAGGAAACGACGCCCTCGTCAGTTGCGGTTGTCATCGGCCCAGGGTCAATGACGACGGTCACGTGGGCTTTCCTGGAGTCAGTGCATCCTCCGTTGTCTTCTTCTTCCGTCGGATGTCCGACGGAGTCGACGTTGTCAGCTCCCAGAATGCATTCGCTGGGTCTCACGGTCAGGTTGGCTTCTGCGAGACGGTGGAACAGCTCCCTCAAGGTCTGCAGATGCTCCTTCCAGGTCTGGGTGTGGACTTCATTTTCGACCAAAGTCGTAGAGCCTGGGACATCATTGAAGTTATGGGGAAACTCGCCCATAAGGTCCTTGAGCTCCATCTTTTGACCTTCCGTCAAGCTTGGTCCTAGCTTAACATCATCGGTGCCTTCTTTGCTGTGGAAGTCTCCCAGTTCCAACAGTTCTTCGCTGTCAAAGCTGTCGTCGGTTACAGCTGCTGTGGCTGCGTGCACAGTCTCTGATGGCCTTTCCATGTACAGCTTAAGGAGGTTGGCGTGGTATAGCTTGGAATGCTGACCGACCTTCACCTTGTAGTCGTTGATCCCCACCACGGTCTCCACTTCGTACGGGCCTTTCCACTGCATCAGCAACTTATTATGATCAGTAGGTAGCAGCACCAGCACTTTGTTGCCAGGTTTAAACTTCTTGTTCACAGCCCTACGGTCATAGTAGTGCTTTCTACAGTCCTGGGACTTCTTCAGGTTTTCTCTGGCTATCTCGAGAGTCTGCTCCAGCTTCTCCCGTAGCTCAAACACGTACTGGTAGCTGTTCTTCACCTCTGGGGTCTCTACTTCTTTCGTCCACAGTTCTTTTAGGATGTGCATCGGCCCTCGGATGGTTCTTCCGTACAGCAGCTCGAACGGAGAAAAGCCGGTGGACTCCTGCGGTACTTCTCTGTAGGCGAAAAGTAAGGCGTTGATATAGCGATGCCATTGTCTGGGCTGCTCGCTGCACAGTTTCTTCAGGGTGGACTTCAGCGTAGCATTGAACTTTTCGACGAGCCCGTTGCACATTGGATGGTAGGGTGTCGTAGTTAAATGCCGGATGCTCAGCAGTCTGTTGACCTCCTTCATGCAGTCAGAGACGAACTGCGTCCCGAGGTCTGTCAGAATTTCTTCAGGCACTCCAAGTCTATTGAACATATCCACCAGTGCCTCTGCTACCGTTTCAGTGTCAATCTTCTTCAGAGGAACTGCTTCTGGGTACCGAGTCGCATAGTCCACTAAAGTCAGTACCCACCGATGGCCTTCTTCACTCGGAGGTCTTATTTCGCCGATTAAGTCTAAGGCCACCCTCTTGAAAGGTCGGTCGATCAGAGGCATCCTCTGCATAGGCACTTTCGGGACCCTTCCTCGAGGTATGGTCTTCTGGCAAATGTCACATGATCGGCAGAAACGGCTAACGTCCGCATGAAGTCCTGGCCAGTAGAACACCGCCTGGATTCTATCCGACGTCTTCTTGATACCTAGGTGACCTCCCATGATTGAGTCATGTGCTACTTCCATCACTTGGCGCCTTAGGGGTAACGGTACCAAAACTTGACGTAGTGGTTTACCTCCGTTGACCCTCGGGTGCTGGAAGATTCGATACAGGATCTTGGCCTTCACCTCAAAATAGACCGTGCCACTGCCCTTGGTCACGTGGTCTTGGCGGTTCCTGTACTTGTTTAAAGTGCTATCAGCTTCCTGGAGCTGGATCAGCTTATCTCTGTCCACGATGGCAGCTTTGGAGTTGTCGGCGACCTTCAGTGGCGTAGACGTCTTGTCTCTCTTGGCCTGGGCCCTGGTTGTAACAGCACCGACGATCTCTGGTCGGCAGGGCTGAGCCGGAGTAACCACATTGTCCCGTAGCAGCTCTGTAAGGTCTCCATCGGGAAACGGCAATGGATCCTCCTCCACAACTTCGACGCGTTGGGTTGAGGCAGGACTCCACTCTGGATCGGGGTCGTCGGGTCGTCTCGCGCCGTCGATATTCCCGATCATCAAATCGTAAAGCGGCTTCTTCAGGCAAACCGCTTCGACTTCGCCTATGTAGAAAGGGGTGTTGACATGAATCTTTGCAAATGGCGCTCTCACACATTCGCTGTCGGCCATAAGTGTCCATTTTGAATCGCCAGTGAACTGTTCTTTAGCGATTAGGTCTTCTCTGACGATGACCCCACTGCAGCCAGAGTCTCTTAAAACAGTCACTTCATGATTTCCGACGCGTCCCTTGGAAACTGGCATGTTCTGGACGGTCACAGCTGCGCTGGCGACGACGGGGATGGATTTTCCGTTGGCAAGGAGAAGTTGGCCATCGGTCATGCACTCTTGCACGTCGGCAGGAGTAGCTGTGCGCTCGGTCTCACTCGGAAGAATGACGCTCCCGCCGCACACTTGATGGTCAGATCTACTGTTTTGCCGTTGATTGGAGAACCGCCTCTGCCGGTTGCCCGCCGCTGCGTTGTCCGTACTGCTCCGCTGTCCGCTACTTTTGTTTTGAGGACAATTAGCCGCTCTGTGGTCTGTAGCGTTGCAGGTGAAACAGCCTCTCGAATGCCCTTCCCTGGGAGGAGGCGTGGAGTCGGTGTGTCTCTGGCTCGTCTGGCTCCCCTGGATCTGGTTCTTATGGCTTGCCGTCTTCTGAAAGTGTTTCGTCGCTCTGGGTGGCCCCAACGTTTTCTCATGAGCGATGAGATATCTTTCAGCAGCCTCAGCAACGTCTTTTAGCGTCTGCAACTTTTGTATTTCCAAGTAATTGTTCCCTCACGATCAGCTCATGGAGACTCTCGTAAGTCTTCCCTTTGCCTGATAATTCCACCCACTTGTGTAGATATGATGACAGGCGCTCCACAAATTGCTTTGGTGTCTCGTCTGACAAAGGCCGGCATTCACGGAAGCGTTGACGGTAGCCCTTTTCTGTAAAGTTGTAGCACTGCAATAGGGCCGCTTTCAAAACGTCGTAGTCTTTGGCGTCATTGTCCGACAATCTGGTGTAGACGTCGAGTGCTTGCCCCGTCAGAAGTGCACTTAGTCGAATCGCCCAGTCTTGAGGTTGCCAGTTAGAGCTTTTGGCAAACCTTTCAAATCTCGCCAAATAACTGTCGATCTGGTCCTTCCCGTCGACAAACGCTGGCAATTTTGGAGCTTTGTTGTCACTGATAACTTGTGGCGCATGCTGATTGTTTTGGATACGCGCCAACTCTAGCTGGTATTGACGCTCAGCTTCTAATCGTCTCTCTTCCATCTCGTCACGCCGACGCTGTTCCTCTAATTCTCTTTCTTGACGCCGGTCTTCTATTTCTTCTCGACGACGCTGCTCTTCTAATTCTCTTTCTTCACGACGACGCTGCTCTTCTAATTCTCTTTCTTGACGCTGCTGTTCAATTTCTCTTTCTTGTATTCTCTCCTGAGACTTGACGTACTCCGTCAGCTGTTTTCAGATTCAGTGCAATCCCTTTCTGCCAGAAGTCAGCCATCTTGATGCTTTTCTGGAAAGTTCTTGACTGGAGAGTTCTTTTTCTGAAAGTTCTTTTCTGGAAGGTTCTTTTTCTAGAAAGTTCTTTTCTGGAAGGTTCTTTTTCTAGAAAAATCTTGACTGTGCTGCACCTTTCTAGACTGTTCTAGAACAGCACGCTTTCTGCAGTAGCGCTGATGCTTGTCACTAGTCGCCTTCGCTGACGCAGGCCCCGCTGTCCTCGTCGTATGCGACGCTGCACCACGCTGGTGTTGATGTATACGCTCCTGTGCTGAAGTAGACGCGACGTCCGCTCGTCGCTCCCTGTAAAAATGGCGTTGTAGCTCCGAGACTGTCCCTCGACGTAGTCTTACGGCAGCCACGTAGTCCCGATCTGTTGTTCGCTCACGAAGCAACTCTTCAGCGACTACACGCCCTTGCGGTCAACCCGAACCTATCGGTGATGTAGTCCCAGTATGTTGGCCCCTCTCGACGCAACTCGTTGGCGGCTACCCTCGATGACTGTCTCTCGTAACGTTGACTCGCTTGTTGTAGCAGTTGAACCCTTGGCTATGGCGTGAATCGCGGCTTGACCCCCAAAATGTTACACTCCGTTGATGTTGGTGTTTTTCTATCAGTATTTGATTCAGCCCCAATGCTGAATTCCTGATAAGGTGTAACTCAGATTCGTATATCCACGCAGCCTGCTCACTCAGCATACAAGACACGGAGTCGACGTATGAAGTTTTCCACTTTTATTCAGCACACATCAACAACTGCATACAATTCTCAACTCAACTCAACAATTTTCCAACTTCACTATCAACAACTTTCCAAGTCACTATCAACAACAATCACTCAAACAATGCGGCGCATAAAATATATAGCCTCTCTCTCTCTCTTCCTGAACAATTTCGAGCATGGTAGACTATAATGACGCACTACAGCCTGTTACGTTGAAACGCGGATGGTGCGTATGAAATGCGCACGATATTATGTGTGAAGCGCGTGCAATGGTAGGCTTGTGAGTGACGCACGCGATAGATCTGTTCGTTTTATTTTTGCAACGCATGCAGTAATAGAGTGTATTTATCTTTGATTTGATTTTGCGTTGTTATTAGTAGAGGCTTTGTGTAACGTTAGTGTTTTTAGTTGGTCGATATTGTTTGAGAATTTTCGGGAATCAGTTGTTTACTATCGATCGAAGCGTGTGGATTATTCTGTTGGTTACCATGGAAGCTTCCATTCCAAATGAGGTTGTATGACGTGAGTCACGTGATGATGAAATTAATTTTGATTGGTTGTGGTGTTTTATGTAGGATTATTCTCGTTTGTTCCCGTGTATGTAGAGACTATATAAGCGCCGCACTGTTAAAAAAAGTTGAGAAGTTGTTGATAGTTGTTGAAAGCTGTTAAGTTGAGTTGAGAATTGTATGCAGTTGTTGATGTGTGCTGAATAAAAGTGGAAAACTTCATACGTCGACTTTGTGACTTGTATGCTGATTGAGCGGGTTGCGTGAATAAACGAATCTGATCTACACTAATCAGTACTTCAGCATTGGGGCTGAATCCACTACTGATAGAAAACACCAACATCGATTCGAGTGTTACATTTTGGGGGCCAAGCCGGGATTCACGCCATAGCCAAGGGTTCAACTGCTACAACAAGCGAGTCAACGTTACGAGAGGCAGTCATCGAGGGTAGCCGCCAACAAGTTGCGTCGAGAGGGGCCAACATACTGGGACTACATCACCGATAGATTCGGGTTGACTGCAAGGGCGTGTAGTCGCTGAAGAGTTGCTTCGTGAGCGAACAACAGTCGGGACTACGTGGCTGCCGCAAGACTACGTCAAGGGACAGTCTCGGAGCTACATCGCCAGTGTTACAGAGAGCGACGAGCGGACGTCGCGTCTACTTCAGCACAGGAGCGTATACATCAACACCAGCGTGGTACAGCGTCGCATACGACGAGGACAGCGGGGCCTGCGTCAACGAAGGCGACTAGTGACAAGCATCAGCGCTACTGCAGAAAGCGTGCTGTTCTAGAACAGTCTAGAAAGGTACAGCACAGTCAAGAACTTTCCAGAAAAAAAGAACTCTCCAGTCAAGAACTTTCTAGAAAAAGAACCTTCCAGAAAAGAACTTTCCAGAAGCATCAAGATGGCTGACTTCTGGCAGAAAGGGATTCAACTGAATCTAAAAGGGAAACAGCTGACGGAGTACGTCAAATCCCAGGAGAGAATACAAGAACGAGAATTAGAAGAGCAGCGTCGCTGCGAAGAAAGAGAATTAGAAGAGAAGCGTCTAGAAAAAGAACTAGAACTAGAACAGAAGCGTCTAGAAATTGAACAGCAGCGGCAAGAAAAAGAAGAGCAACGACGTCGTGAAGAAATAGAAATAGAGGAGCAGCGACGCCGAGAAGAAAGAGAGTTCGAGCTGAAGCGTCTTGAAGGAGAGCGTCAATACCAGCTAGAGTTGGCGCGTATCCAAAACAATCAGAATGCGCCACAAGTTATCAGTGACAACAAAGCTCCAAAATTGCCAGCGTTTGTCGACGGGAAGGACCAGATCGACAGTTATTTGGCGAGATTTGAAAGGTTTGCCAAAAGCTCTAACTGGCAACCTCAAGACTGGGCGATTCGACTAAGTGCACTTCTGACGGGGCAAGCACTCGACGTCTACACCAGATTGTCGGACGATGACGCTAAAGACTACGACGTCTTGAAAGAGGCCCTATTGCAGTGCTACAACTTTACAGAGAAGGGCTACCGTAAACGCTTCCGTGAATGCCGGCCTAAGTCAGACGAGACGCCAAAGCAGTTTGTGGAGCGCCTGTCGTCATATCTACACAAGTGGGTGGAGTTATCAGGCGAAAGGAAGTCTTACGACAGTCTCCATGACCTGATCGTGAAGGAACAATTTCTCAATGCCTGTCACAAGGACCTAGCGACCCACTTAGAAGAACAAAAGCTGCAGACGCTTAAAGATGTGACTGAGGCTGCTGAAAGATATCTTATCGCTCATGGGAAAACCCTGGGGCCACCCAGCGCGACGAAACATTTTCAGAAGACTGCAAACCATGGGAACCAGATCCAAGGGAGCCAGACGAGCCAGAGACCAGTCCACGTCTCCTCCCAGGGAAGGGCATTCAAGAGGCTGTTTCACCTGCAACACTACAGACCACAGGGCGGCTAATTGTCCTCAAAACAAAAGTAGCGGACAGCGGAGCAGTACGGACAACGCAGCGGCGGGCAACCGGCAGAGGCGGTTCTCCAATCAACGGCAAACCAGTAGATCTGACCATCAGGTGTGCGGCGGGAGCGTCATTCTTCCGAGTGAGACCGAGCGCACAGCTACCCCTGCGGACGTGCAAGAGTGCATGACCGATGGCCAACTTCTCCTTGCCAACGGAAAATCCATCCCCGTCGTCGCCAGCGCAGCTGTGACCGTCCAGAACATGCCTGTTTCAAAGGGACGCGTCGGAAATCATGAAGTGACTGTCTTAAGAGACTCTGGCTGTAGTGGGGTCATCGTCAGAGAAGACCTAATCGCTAAAGAACAGTTCACTGGCGATTCAAAATGGACACTTATGGCCGACAGCAAATGTGTGAAAGCGCCAGTTGCAAAAATTCAAGTCAGCAAACCTTTCTACATAGGCGAAGTCGAAGCGGTTTGCCTGAAGAAGCCGCTGTATGATTTGATGATCGGGAATATCGACGGCGCGAGACGACCCGACGACCCCGATCCAGAGTGGAGTCCTGCCTCAACCCAACGCGTCGAAGTTGTGCAGGAGGATCCACTGCCATTTCCCGATGGAGACCTTTCAGAGCTGCTACGGGACAATGTGGTTACTCCGGCTCAGCCCTGCCGACCAGAGATCGTCGGTGCTGCTACTACCAGGGCCCAGGCCAAGAGAGACAAGACGTCTACGCCACTGAAGGTCGCCGACAACTCTAAAGCTGCCATCGTGGACAGAGATAAGCTGATCCAGCTCCAGGAAGCTGATAGCACTTTAAACAAGTACAGGAACCGCCAAGACCACGTGACCAAAGGCAGTGGTACGGTCTATTTTGAGGTGAAGGCCAAGATCCTGTACCGAATCTTCCAGCTCCCGAGGGTCAACGGAGGGAAACCACTACGTCAAGTCTTGGTACCGTTACCCCTAAGGCGCCAGGTGATGGAAGTAGCGCATGACTCAATCATGGGAGGTCACCTGGGTATCAAGAAGACGTCGGATAGAATCCAGGCGGTGTTCTACTGGCCAGGACTTCATGCGGACGTCAGCCGTTTCTGCCGATCATGTGACATTTGCCAGAAGACCATACCTCGAGGAAGGGTCCCGAAAGTGCCTATGCAGAGGATGCCTCTGATCGACCGACCTTTCAAGAGGGTGGCCTTAGACTTAATCGGCGAAATAAGACCTCCGAGTGAAGAAGGTCATCGATGGGTACTGACTTTAGTGGACTATGCGACTCGGTACCCAGAAGCAGTGCCACTGAAGAAGATTGACACTGAAACTGTAGCAGAGGCACTAGTGGACATGTTCAGTAGACTTGAAGTGCCTGAAGAAATTCTGACAGACCTCGGGACGCAGTTCGTCTCTGACTGTATGAAGGAGGTCAACAGACTACTGAGCATCCGACATTTGACTACGACACCCTACCATCCGATGTGCAACGGGCTTGTCGAAAAGTTCAATGCTACGCTGAAGTCCACCCTGAAGAAACTGTGCAGCGAGCAGCCCAGACAATGGCATCGCTACATCAACGCCTTACTTTTCGACTACAGAGAAGTACCGCAGGAGTCCACCGGCTTCTCTCCGTTCGAGCTGCTGTACGAAAGAACCATCCGAGGGCCGATGCACATCCTAAAAGAACTGTGGACGAAAGAAGTAGACACCCCAGAGGTGAAGAACAGCTACCAGTACGTGTTTGAGCTACGGGAGAAGCTGGAGCAGACTCTCGAGATAGCCAGAGAAAACCTGAAGAAGTCCCAGGACTGTGGAAAGCACTACTATGACCGTAGGGCTGTGAACAGGAAGTTTAAACCTGGCAACAAAGTGCTGGTGCTGCTACCTACTGATCACAATAAGTTGCTGATGCAGTGGAAAGGCCCGTACGAAGTGGAGACCGTGGTGGGGATCAACGACTATAAGGTGAAGGTCGGCCAGCATTCCAAGATATACCACGCCAACCTCCTTAAGCTGTACGTGGAAAGGCCATCAGAGACTGTGCACGCAGCTACAGCAGCTGTGACCGACGACAGCTTTGACAGCGAAGAACTGTTGGAACTGGGAGACTTCCACAGCAAAGAAGGCATCAATGACGTTAAACTAGGACCAGGCTTGACGGAAGGTCAAACGTTGGAGCTCAAGGACCTTATGGGCGAATTTCCCCATAGCTTCAGCGATGTCCCAGGCTCTACGACTTTGGTCGAACATGAAGTGACCTGGGAGGAGCATCTGCAGACCTTGAGGGAGCTGTTCTACCGTCCCGCAGAAGCCAACCTGACCGTGAGACCCAGCGAATGCATTCTGGGAGCTGACAACGTCGACTGCGTCGGACATCCGACGGAAGAAAAAGACAACGGAGGATGCACCGACTCCAGGAAAGCCCACGTGATCGTCGTCTTTGACCCTGGGCCGATGACGACCGCAAATGACGAGGGCGTCGTTTCCTTGAAGATGAAAAACATTGACTGTGTAGATGGAATGTGAGCATTGACAGTATCCAAAAGGACTTGCAGATGAGAAACATTGACTCTGTGTGAATGAGCTGAGAACATTGACAGTGTTCAGAAAGACTGAAATAAGTTTTAATTTCTGATTTTGTTTGTGCATTGCGTATCAACGTTGGTGAAAGAAATTAGGTAAATTTCTTCTTGAGTGGGGGGTTATGTTACGTTGAAACGCGGATGGTGCGTATGAAATGCGCACGATATTATGTGTGAAGCGCGTGCAATGGTAGGCTTGTGAGTGACGCACGCGATAGATCTGTTCGTTTTATTTTTGCAACGCATGCAGTAATAGAGTGTATTTATCTTTGATTTGATTTTGCGTTGTTATTAGTAGAGGCTTTGTGTAACGTTAGTGTTTTTAGTTGGTCGATATTGTTTGAGAATTTTCGGGAATCAGTTGTTTACTATCGATCGAAGCGTGTGGATTATTCTGTTGGTTACCATGGAAGCTTCCATTCCAAATGAGGTTGTATGACGTGAGTCACGTGATGATGAAATTAATTTTGATTGGTTGTGGTGTTTTATGTAGGATTATTCTCGTTTGTTCCCGTGTATGTAGAGACTATATAAGCGCCGCACTGTTAAAAAAAAGTTGAGAAGTTGTTGATAGTTGTTGAAAGCTGTTAAGTTGAGTTGAGAATTGTATGCAGTTGTTGATGTGTGCTGAATAAAAGTGGAAAACTTCATACGTCGACTTTGTGACTTGTATGCTGATTGAGCGGGTTGCGTAAATAAACGAATCTGATCTACACTCATCAGTACTTCAGCATTGGGGCTGAATCCACTACTGATAGAAAACACCAACATCGATTCGAGTGTAACACAGCCAATCAAAATTAAAGATCGTCATCGCTGACTTACGTCATACATATTTCTTCTCGTCCCAGAATGTTCGCAAATATCTACGTCCATCAAGAAACTTCGATCGATAGTAAACAAACGGATCCAGAAAATTCTCCAACAGTATCGACTAACGAAAATTATCAACGTTATACAAAGCCTCTCCTAACAACAATGCAAACTCAAATCAAAGGTAAATAAACTCCATTATTGAATACTTTGCAAAACGAAACGATTAGATCTATCGTGCGCGTTTCAGATATACTACCATTGGCGTTTCAACGTAACAATAGGTAATCCTCTGAGATACAGTAAGCAAGTGGAGAGAATTTAGGAGGGGCGTGATATGATCAGACTTTTTTTTTCATTTTTAGAACCAGACGAGCAGCTGAGTTAGTTTTGAACACGTTGGAGCAGATGACCAGTTTAAGAGGACGGTAGTCAACCAGAAGATAGTTACAGTAGTCTAAGCGTGACAGGACAAGAGAGGAAATGAGTTTGGCTTTAGCGTCAATAGTTAGGTGCTTGCGAACAAGGCCTATTCTAAGGACTTGGAAGTTGCATGTTTGACAGGTTTTTGCGGATGAATTCTGACATGGAGAGGATGTTGTCAAGGATGATGCCAAGGTTTCTGACAGAATATGAAATAGGAATAATGGTTTGGCCAAGAGTGACAATGTCTACAAGGGGCGAATATAGGTTGTGTTTGGTACTCGTGGGCATAACTTTAGTTTTGTTATTATTGAGCTGAAGCTTGTTGGCAGTCATCCAGTCTGAAATGTTTTGAAAGTGATCAGAAGTTTTGGTCAGAATAGATGGAAGGTTTTAAGGAGTGTCCCTGTTTGTGAGCTGTGTACCGTGTGCGTAGAAATGGTGGAAAGTGTCATGGTTTTGCTGATCTACTGTCTGTCTACTCCCCTTCACGCACTTTAAGATCTTCTGCTGACACTCGCACATTCAAGGTTCCCGTCACCCGCACTAAGACATACGGCCAACGTGCATTCGCTTACTCCGCACCTAAGCAGTGGAATTCCCTTCCCTCCCATATCCGCAACATACAATCAACACAAGCATTCAAAAAGGCCCTCAAAACCCACCTCTTCAAACTGCATTATTCAGATTGATTTGTATCCCGCTGCCATTCTCTCATCTTTTGTCTATGTCTGATCCGTAAGTGTATACACGGCTGTAAATATTTATACTGTTTTTCTTCCTGGGCCTAACCGGGCATATAAATAGCTGTGAATAGGTTTTTGCTATTCTATTTCTGTCTTTTTTGTCATTTGTGCACATAGTTGTAAATAGTCTATTTCGGTCTTTTTTTCTGTAACTTATGTACATAGTTGTAAATAGTCTGTACCTTTACTGTCCCGTCTTTGGTGTATTGTAGCAAAAGTGATGTTTCATCGATTGCATGTATTTATATGTAATGACTATGTAAAGCGTGGTGAGTCTGGTCATAGGCTGGAGTACCCGCTATATAAAAATCCGTTATTATTATTATTATTATGATCTGAGACAAGAGATGTGTAAAGGGTGAATAGAGCAGGGCCTAGACCTGACACCTGAGGAACACCGAAGACCAGTCTGGACGGTTCAGGAATGTGGTTGTGCAAACAGATTGGAAACGATCACAGAGGTAAGAATGGAACCAGCTTATGGCACAGTCTTTTATCCCAAAAGAGTTCTCATGGCGCTGAATGAGGGTGGAGTGATCGATAGTGTCGATATATAAATAATTATTATATAAATTATTATAATTATATAATAATTATAAAAGTGAGAGAAGAAATAAAGATACAAACAATAAATGTAAACCTTGAATGCTAGCAATTCTCCGTTTATTGTGGATTAGATCTATATTACATGAGTTCTTTCAGCCAGCTTGTATAGGAAACAGACTCACTGACTGACCAACTAACTAAGAGGTCGATTGAGTTGCTCGCTGCTACGATAGGGGCGAACTGATAAGGGTTATCTCCCATCCAAATGTCACTCAACGTAACTGCAATTATGTCCCTTTGGTCTTGTTTCCAATCTCTTAAAATTATTGTTGACAGGATTATTTATGTCCCGCCTAATTACATTACATGATTATTGCTTTAGGTCCAGCGGATCCCGCCTAATTGTCGGTTTACTTATTTAATCAATATCATATAGCGCGTTTCCAGCTCAAGAGCTGCTCAAGGCGCTGTCCGATACAGGATCTAACTCAAGACGCCCACCTGCCACCTTTGGGCGCATAGACTGACGTCCAGACGCTTGAACACCATCCTGGGTGACAGGGGTGGGGAGAAGGTATCTAGTGCGTGCTGGGTGTATTTGTGTAGCAGGCAATCTCCCGTCTAGGGCATGCGTGTCAGGATCTTTAAAGTCCATGCGATGGAATGCTGTCGTGCACATGCTAGACGGTTTATACTCTCGTCGGAAGGATTAGTACGAGGAAGCTTCCCCCTGACTGCCAGTAACTCCGGCTACTAAATACTGCATGAGCTACAATTTGTAGGCATCATTCTGACTGACTGGCCGATCGACCGGGCTACTTTCCTTTTGAGATTGAAAGAGTTGCGTGTCCCTTTCAGCTCTATATGGACTGAATAGAAGGTAGAAAAAGGGGGAGACCGAAAAAGAGGTGGGAGGACAACATTCGAGAATGGATTGGTTTGACACTGAGCGAAGCAATCAGGGTTGCTGAGGACAGGAAAAGATGGAGTACGCTGGTTAAAACGATCATCTGTGGTGCACCTACGACCTCCGAGTTACGGGATAGAATAGGATAGGATAGGGATGGACTGAATGCTCCGTACGTATATGTCATCGGGAGCTTTGAAAATACGCTTTTTGCTAAATCAGCACACACACATTTTTTTTTATAAGTTCTCGAGCTGTAAAGCTCTGGGAACTGTTGTTTTTGGCTTTGTCCGTCCGTCCGGCGTCCATCTTGCGTTCGGCGTCCATCTTGCGTCCGGCGTCCATCTTGCGTCCGGCGTCCGTACGGAGGTGACGAATATCTTTGAAACTTGGTATTTAGTTAGGAAATGTTGAACCCTATTTGATGACAAAAAAGTATGCATTACGAATGACGTGATCATGGTGACGTCAGAGTTTGCTGGTTGTCTTTTTTTTTTTCCAATCCTAATTTCTCCTAAATTACTGAAGGGATTTGGTTCAAATTTGGTATGTACAATACTTAAACTTTACCTGTAAAGCCAAACTTATGCAAAAATCAAGTGACGTAATAATCATAACGTCATTTTTTTTAATACAGAATTTTTTTTAAATATATTTTTTTTAAACACGCTTCAAATGTAATTAGAGTGTACATAATTATGCCTTGAGCCTTAAACGAAACAATGAGTGACGTCATCGTGTTACGTCATCATGGTGACGTCACAATTTGTTGTTGTTTTTCTAATCCTAATTTCTACCAAACTACTGGAGGGATTGCTTTAAGTTTGGTGCATTCTTAGACTTTCCCTATCGCAAAACCAAACTTATGCAAATCGAGTGAGGTAACCATGATGACGTCACCTTTAGTTGTTTCTTTTTTTTTTTACATTTTGTTTAAACTTTGTATGTAATGAGAGTGTACAGATGCGTTGAGCCGTAGTTAACACTTATGTATATCGTATGACGTCATCATGGTGACGTAATATTTTTATTTTCATTTAGGTATTTATTTTGGGCTCTTTCTTTTGAAATAATGGACGAATTTCTTCGAAACTTGCTATTTAGTTACCAACATAGTTAACCCTACCAGACATCGGGCGACTGCATCATAGTGACGTCATAATTTATTGTGAGTTTGTTTTTTTTTCTAATCCTGTTTTCTCCCAAACTACTGGAGGGATTCCCAGCTCAAGAGTTGCTCGAGGCACTGGTCAATACAGAATTGAACTCAAGCCGCCCAAAGGCGCCCGCTGGCGCTATTAGGCACGTCGTCTAACGCCTCCATCGTCATATTTATGTGACTGACACTCACACGCCTATCCCCTTATCCTATCCCATCCCGTAACTCGGAGGTCGTAGGGGCACCGAAGATGATCGTTTAACCAGCGTACTCCATCTTTCCCTGTCCTCAGCAACCCTGATTGCTTCGCTCGGTGTCAAACCAGTCCTTTCTCGAATGTTGTCCTCCCACCTCTTTTTCGGTCTCCCTCTTCTTCTACCTTCTTGTACTGTCCCTTGCAGGATGGTCTTTGCAAGACCTACACACGCCTAGTTTGTATTATTATTATTATTATTATTATTATTATTATTATTATTATTATTATTATTATTATTATTATTATTATTATTATTATTATCATCATCATCATCATCATCATCATCATTATTATTATTATTATTATTATTATTATTATTATTATTATTATTATTATTATTTCTGTTCTTATATTAAGCTTTCCCGGAACAAGAGCAGCTGCAGCCGCTCTGGGCACTGGTCGATACATAATTCAAGCCGTCTGAGGCGCCAGCTTGCATTCTTATAGGCATATCGTCAAACGCATCAATCGTCGTATTTAGGTAACTGGCACTTACCTGCCTAGGACATGAGCGTCAGTATCTTTAAAATCCGTGAATAGTATCTCCACAATCCTCCTCTTCCGCTTCCAATTTTTTCTCTCTTTTTTAAATTTTTTTTTTTTAACGGTAAGCCTATTTATTTCATTCTTTATATAGCGCTTTTCTAGCTCAAGTGCTGCTCAAGGCGATGGACGACTGTAAAATTTACTTTAAGTGGATGACTTTAAAAAATCAATTTAAAAAACCCACAAGTATTTGTTGTGTTTGTTTGATTGTTTTGTTGTTTGTCAGTTTACATCAATGTAACTCATAAATCAATGGACAATAATACGTACAGTCAAATCACTGCCCCCACCACCTCCACCACCATCAACAACAACAACAAAACAGACAAATATGTCGAGGTTGATGATGATGATGATGATGATGATGATAATGATTATGATGATAATGATAACCATCAGTCTACATTCCAAAGTGAGACTGCTGCGCTCCCTTGTCATCTCCATCTTCCTATATGCTTGCGAAGCATGGACCCTCACAGCAGATCTACAACGAAGAATACAAAGCATGGAGATGAGGTGCTACAGAAGACTTCTGGGCATTTCCTATACCCAGCACATCACCAACGATTAAGTCTGACAGACCATCACACAAGCCATTGGACAACACGATGACCTGCTCACAGTGGTGAAGAAACGGAAACTCCGATGGTATGGCCACGTCACCAGATCATCAGGCCTTGCAAAGACCATTCTGCAAGGCACAGTGCAAGGAGGTAGAAGAAGAGGGAGACCGAAAAAGCGGTGGGAGGACAACATCCGAGAATGGACTGGTTTGACACTGAGCGAAGCCAGAGCTGCTAAGGACAAAGAAAGATGGAGTACGTTGGTTAAACGATCATCTGTGGTGCCCCTACAACCTCCGGGTTACGGGACAGGATAGGGATAGGATATGATAGGATAGGATAATGATGGTGATGATGATGTTGATGATGATGATGATGATGATGATGATGGCGGTGATGATAATGGTGATGATGATGATTATGATGTTGATGGTGATGATGATGACAATAATGATGTTGAAGTGATGTTTTGCTAGTGGGAGAGGAAGAAACAAATTAACAACTTGTTCTCCAAATATAATCTACATTTTTTTATAAATGTGTGCGTGTGTTGTGTGTGTGCGTGTGTTGTGTGTGTGTGTGCGTGTAAGGCGCGCGCGCATGTTCGCGTGAACGCCTGTTTTCCGGCCAGTGTTTGTTATTTGTTTATTTTATTTTTAAAGTGTATCCAAGATGCTGCTTCCTCCAGATGACGCGACCTTTTATCTAACTCTAGCCATGAACCCAAAAAAAAAAAATACTCTCATACTAAGTAGCTGAGACTCGACAAGGTTATCTCCCTTTTCTCACTCCCTCAAATAGTGGAAAAGCCTCGACCCATCATTGTGATGATTGGTTCTTAACGCATACGCAATGAGACATTAAACTTCGTTTTCCTCCTCAAAGTCTATATAGGAAGCTGCGCACTCAAAGTTAGTTAGTTAGTTATTCATTGCTTACAGGGTCCAGCGGACTACAAAGAGCCGAATCCGGACCACAGAACTTGGTTGAAAGAGGACTCACACCTGATCCGTACAAAAGATCTGCTGAAACAACCCTAGTGGTAACATTATGGGACGCAAGGCTATACTCTAATTTATCGAACCCCAGATTACAAAAACAAAATGGAATATAAACATCATTATAAAATATCAACAAAACATACATATAAAATTCCCTACATTGCTAAATAATAATATAGGAAGCCCTAGTGGCCATGTGGCATAAAGCGTTCAATATTCCCAAGCTGACCCACACAGCCCATACACAAATGAGGAGTTGAAGAGTTTTCAATAAGAAAAGATAATTGGTCTAGCAAAGAAGATATCACAGAGCCTTTTCTTCTTAAAAAAACAACACCAAACAACTTTGTTTTCAAAAAGCTTGCATAAAGTAGGTCATCCTGATTAGCAATAATAATTATAGTAACAAAGCTGGCTTTGCATTAATTTGCATACAATGTTGTTTTGTTGTTGTTGTTGTTGTTGTTGTTATTGTTGTTGTTTTATTATTATTATTATTATTATTATTATTATTATTATTATTATTATTATTATTATTATTATTATTTACTTTCCATCATCAATGTTCAATAATAAGAGAGTTTCATCGTCCTGGGTTCCACCACCCAGATGAGCGGATAAGACCTTGTAGAGAGAGGGAGAGGTTAGGGAAGCCTAGGTCACACCACATCCCGATCGTATCCTGCGCCAGCTGGCTGAAATGAGGTCACATTTGCTACCAGTGCTTACGCACGCGTTAATATGCCAGCCAATCAAAAGCGAGAATTCTGCCGACGCCCTCCAACTCTGCGAGCTGCAGCATGAGCCAGTAGCCTATGTTATGTAGTCTACAGGCGCAAGAAATTAATAACATTATAATTTTATATGCAATACAAAGTGCGACATATGCCGTTCCTTAATATGAACGAAGCTTGCTGTGATGTTTTAAGGCAATGGTTTTCAGACTATTGACGACGATCAAACGTAACTATTTTCTCGCAGAGCTTGCTATTCACTGGTTATTTTTATTGAAACTGTAGCAGACGACGGTTTGAACAAAAGAGGAACCAGCTGAGTAGCAGCGTGTGTGCGCATGTCGGTCACTATGCAAATGAGGTCACACTACCGGGCCGAATCGAGATCGCGAGTAGTGTGGTGGAGAGATGGCGAAGTAACTCTGTGCTTTGAGAACTTCAAAGTCTAACGTGTGTATGTGTTTGCATACATCGTGCAATCGCAACAGGACTAATTATAGCGGAGTTTGTACCATTTGTCGTCAATCAGCTAACAGGTAGGTGGAACCCGTACGTTGTTCTCGCTTTTGCGTTTCACTGCCCTCGGCTAGGCCTCCATGCATTTGGCCAACTTTTTAACACTTGACAGAAGTAGGTTAGCTACAAGGTTTTTTTGTAGGGGAGGTTTTGCTCGTTGGTATTTGGAAAGTGCTATTTTGTCCGTTTTGTTTTGTAACTATTTTAGCATCGGATTGCAAGTATTTCTGTTTGTTTTGGCTTTTCTCAGGTGCCGGTTTAGTGTGCCAAGTTGCTGACAGCAGACTCTATTTTTGGGTCTTAAAGCTGACTCGAAGTACACTTCCATACAAAGTGCCAGCTGATCATACGAGCTAGCTATTGTCTCAAGTTCTATCGCACTGGGCCTAGTGCTATCAAAAGTATGTGCATTTAGAACCAATCGTCCTCCCAGTGCAATAAAAGCCTTTGTATGGCAGGCTGGTTGAGCGAATAGTACCTAAAGCATACACGTATCTTTAGTACTTGTCACTGTTTGTGACTATGAGGACTCGATGACCAGCACGCGTAGTTAGCAGAAGATTAAAGGTCATGGTCGCTCTGCGGCTTGATACCCTTTATACTACGCCCGGACGTATAACTATAAGGTTGTTTTTCTCACCTCCGACCGGTAAGACGGTTATGTCGGTGATTTGACCCAAATACGATACACTTTTCGAAAAGTACTTGCAAATTATGTCACAGAAACTTTTATACCATATTTCTGATGGTTGGAGTTCATGCAGATTTAGGAATGTATAGGCTGGAAACAAAGAACATTTTGATTGTATGAATGTTCAGCTCTTGTCCATTACCACAGAGAGTAAGGACAATTCATTTGTTTGGCAGTCCGTTGTCAAGATAACTAAAAACTTACATAACTTGGCATTCTTCACATAACTGACCATAACATGAAAGAATGCCGAGTTATGTAAGTTTTTAGTTATCTTGACAGGGGACTGCCAAACAAATGAATAAAGTTAAGATTTTCCTTATGACTATAGCCCAAATGCACGACTATGTGCATGTTTGTGCTTGACTGTGTGTGTGTGTTTGCATTTGTGTGTTTGTGTTTGTGTGTGCATTTGTGTGTGTGTGTTTGTATATGTGTTTTATTCAATTCAATCAATTTATTTTAAGTCTGTTGACAAATTATGTGAATTTAGACAATAAAAGAAGGAAGCAAAATAATAATACGAGGGTGAGGGTGGGGAATAAAAATTATAATAAATAAATCACTAAAAATATAAATAAAAACCACAGCAACAACTTATAATGATTAAACAGTGTAACTTAACATTGAAATACCATAACCTTAATAACCTAATATACATCGAATAATTTAATTAGAACACTTTTTCTATCTGTGTACTGTACATGATATAATAGATGTTATTGTCAGCATCAGTTCATTATCAGCTAATATCTTTTTATATCATTATGCTGTGTAATAACAATATTAATATTATTTTCTGTAAATTATTTGTTCACACTTGGCCAATATAATATCAAATGTTATACAGTCAGAGCATCTGAACATACATATTTAACGTCTTTAGAAAATTTAGTTTTCCATGAATTTAATTTTAACTTGTAGACAAATTTTGTCAATATGTGTGTGTGTTTGCTTGTTTGTTTGTTTGTTTACATGGGATTATGCATTATTATCACATTATGATGCATTGTAAAGAAAAAAGTTAAAGAATTTTGTTTTTGCATTTGTTTTAATTTCGAAATAAATTGTCAAAATGTGTGTGTGGTGTGGGTGTGTGTGTGTGTGGTTTTGAAACCATAGCTCAAAAGTGGTTCTTTAAAAGGTACTGTTCTATAAAATTATTATTATTATTATTATTATTATTATTATTATTATTATTATCAGAGATTTTGTTTTGAACTTTGAGCAGTTCTTCTTGAAGAAAAGAGTCGTGGAAAACATATTGGACATTCCTGTTTTTCCTTAACCCTCTCTGACAGTGACACTTACATTTTAAAAGGTTTAAAGTGACTTGCTGTGCCCTCAGCTAAGTACTTCTGTCGCCAAAATTAATAGATTTGTCTCAAGTTACTAAGACTTTATTATAGTAAGATACATTCCTCACTGTCTTGCCTCCAGCCTTTGTCAGATGTACTTTGCTTTTAGGTGTCGCAGTAGTGCTGTGCTCTGGGCCCAGGCTAGCGATGTTTTATGTTAAGCAACAACGGGAAGGGTTTGGGGACTTGGATGGGTGGCCATGCTTGGAAGGCAGCCACCAATCCACTCAAAAAAGATTGAAACAAGCGCACAACACCTACCCACTCCACCTCACATCTCCCCCAGGCCACCCAACTGTGAATGGGTACCTGGCTCTTGTTTACAACTGGGGAAGGTTAACCAGCAAGGGCGAGGAGATAGGCACCGCCATCATTAAGCTGGCCTAGAGAAAAAGGAGGTCCCACACACTTCCTTACCCCAACGACCGAAAGGTTACGGGAACACTTTAATTCCTTTTTTTTTTTAAACAACTTCTTGTATTAAGGCGTTTTCAAAATAAACAAAATATTATACATGTTCTTTTGCAAGTACTGCTTGTCACAGAAATGAATGAGCCTGCGAGTCTGGCCTCGAGACTCTCGACAATCTTTACATGTAAGATTAAGTTAGTGGATGGTTTATGAATTCTACAGTCACTATAGTCAGTGTACCTGTGGGCTGCACTTGTCTCATGGCACGTACGCCTTACATTGAAACTAACCTATAGATCGCTACCTACATAGGCCTATCTTTTCATTTGAAATGACCCACTTTTACCGCACATCTTTTCGACAGATCCTTTTAACATTCACAGCGAGTGTTGCCCCACTGAAAAAAAGAAACTTAAACGACAACAAAAATAACTCTTACGAATTTTTGTTTTGTTTTTTTTTTTTATCAATAAATTCTGTAGTTTGTGTGCCTATCAATAGCAATAGCCGTGGGCTAGCCATCCAACATTAAGGAGCTAAAAATTGCATCTACCAAAGCCGGTAAGATCAAGAGAAAGAACCCATAAAAACAATTGTTCGTAAGGTTTTTTCGTTTTAGGTTGATGAAATAGACTCTACCCTAGCCTACCCTACTTTACCCTACCCTACTTTACCCTACCCTACCCTACTTTACCCTACCCTACCCTACCCCGGATACCAAAAATCCGCACCTTGAAGCTGCGTGGGTCACTCAGAAATAGGGTCAAAGGTCACACGACTGTACCGTTTAAAACAGGGAAAATAACTCCTTGTAAGAACCGAAATGGAAACATTCAAACTTTAGCGGTTGGGTTGGCCAAAACGCAAAGTCCACTTTATACTCGTTTAATGTACAAACAAAACCACTTTAGGGTAAACCTGTTTTGGACAAAAGTCAACAAAGCCTTCGAATTATGGGCCTTTTAACATTTCCTCTTTAGCTGTAGCATACTGTTCTTGATCTTAATGCACTCAGACCTCAGGCGCCTACCTTGTTTATTATATATATCTGACCTTCGACATAAGACATCAAAATGTATTCATTCAAAGATCACATTCACATTGTGAGTTGTTGTTTTGTTGTTGTTGTTGTTGTTGAAAATCTGTATTTAATTTAGAGGACTACAATTGGGTTGTAATATTTTGTTTTGAGTGTAAACTCATGCCTAGTCTGAGTGTCCCCCGTTGGGGTGACGGGGGTTTCAGTATAAATAGTATCCCCACTTTCTGGAAATTTAGTGCTTTAAATTCCCACTGTCGCTGTCTTTCTCATTTGCTCTTTCTCATTCCTGCTCTTTTCTATCAATCTGCTATACTATCGTCTTCTTCGCTAGACCAGTCTCCTACCTTTTTTCTTGAAAACTCTTCCGGGACAAGACTCCTTGTTTGTGTATGAGGTCTGTTGGATCAGCTTGGGAATATTGGACGCTTTCTGCCAGGTGGTCACTAGGGCTTCCTATGATGTTATTATTTACCAATGTAGGCATTTTATATGTATGTGTTTTGTTGATAATTTATAATGATGTTTGTATTCTATTTTGTTTTTGTAAACGGGGGTCCGATAAGTTGGGGTGAAGCCTCAGCCGTCCCCTGCGTGGGATGTCTTTATTGTAAAGTGACTGGCTGGTGGAGAGCTTTCGGTTTTACCACTAGGGTTGTTTCAGCAGATCTTTTATGCGGATCGGGGGTTGTCCGTTCCTGATTTGGCTCGGAAGAGTCCGCTGGACCTAAAGCAACAATAATGTAATGTAGTCTGAGTGTGCGCGCTTTCCATCGCATTGATTTTAAAAGATCCTGATGCTCATAGCTTACATGGGTGATGGCATGCTACCCAAATACACTCTTCAACACACTAGGTACTTTCTCCCCAATTCCCAATTCGCCCAGCGTTGTGTTCAGTTGGCTATGGCGTGAGACGATGCGCTACAGGCAGCAACTCGGCGCCTCGGACGGTTTGTTCTAGATCATGCTTCAGCCAGCATAGCATCTTGAGCTGGACAAGTGTTATTATATGTTTGACTAGGAGTCCTTATGCCATAGTAATAGGTCATACACGATTCATTGATATATATCAATATTGTACTCATGACATACTGACTGAGAACTGAGATGATGATTTTGTTGACAGGAATGAAGCCTGCTCAGTTACAGTGTCGCTGAAAGACTAGAAACGGAAAAGTAAGTTTCGTCTCCTCTAGGCGACGAATTAGGTCACGCTGTATTTGTTTCTAGGTCAACTGTCTTTTACGAACCGTTTGAGAATCTTTTCGAACCGTTTATTCATGCCGAATAGTGTCCTCACTTGGTTTCATACAAGTTATTAATCCAAGAAGGCAGATGGATTTTTGGGATGGAAAAAGAGCATTTTTGTAGAGAAAATGGTTAGGGCTAGGGATAGATCTACAACTAACCCCTACCCGAACCCTTGTAGCAATATTCCGCTCTTTCCGTCACTTTTAAACAGTACTGCGGTTCGCATCCGCGGCTAGCATCGAGCCCAAAGTATACTTTGAAGGGATGGAGGGAATACTTTCACCTGCTGCTAGCGGGAGTTTTGGCGATACTTTCTACCGATCGCAGCAATGTTTTTTACCTCGATGATGATGATGATGATGATGATGATGATGATGATGATGATGATGATGATGATGATGATGATGATTTGTAAAGCGCACTGATCTATGCATGCTGGCAACATACTTAGAAGGCGCAAAAAGAGGAGGACAGGAAACAAATAAAGAGATGAGGGGGAGAGATAGTTGGAGGAACAATAGAGGCAACAAATGCTAATTAATTCTCCATATATAGCATATTGGATTTAATCTACTAGGCTCATATTGCAGATTACGATTATATTGTTTACACTGTAGTAGTCTAGGCACATACGTGTAACGAATTAGCAGATTGTGACGATGTGTACGTGAGCCTGTATGCGTGAGCGCGCGTATGTGCGTGCGGGTGCGTGTGTGTGTGCCTGTGTGTGGGTGTGTCTCTGTATGTGTGCGTGAGTGTCTGTGTGTGTGTACGCTGCATTGCTGGTGTATTGTTTGAAGCACGTATTGGGCTTGTGTTCGCTGTATGCATCGTGCTGTACTATGCTATCATATTATGCTATGCAGAGCTCTGCTATAAGCCAGTGCATAACATTCCTTTCAATTTCCTGTCCAAAAAAATCAATTCAATAACACATCATTTTGTGATTTACATCCCCGTATCATTTGTCGTTGATACTATAGCGCAGCTGGCTAAAGCCACACTGCGTAGCACAGAGAAAGCGAGGCTTGTGTTCACCAGCAGTAGTGGCGATGCCAACGTAAGCCTCAGCTACGAAGTGTGGGGTGTTTACCCTCACGTTACATACAGCGTGAATGAGACTAGTATAGACGAAGCCTTCCCTCATTTCCCCGGAGGACATCCGTGGTACTGTCAATACACTCCAGTCGAAATCTCTGTTCACGCGGCATCTTATGTTGTACACAACCTGTTTGTCTCCCTTGTTCAAACTCGCCATCTGTCACTTTCTAAACATAACCTTTGTTTAAAACTACCCACACTTCAACATAAGATTTTACAGCTATTTTAGGCAATGATTTTATCTTTCCAACAGTTTGTTTCCTTCTCATCTCGGTTTGCAAACCAGCCAAAGTATGAGTATTTTTATGTTCGCATGAAGATATTTTTTTCCCTACTCATTCGGATGAGAGTATAAACCGAGGGCTAGTGTGTGCACGCACGCATTCCATCGCATGGACTTTAAATATCCCGACGTTCATGTCCTAGATGGGTGAATGCCGACTACACAAATACACCCAGCTCGCACTAGGTCCCCTCTCGCCTTCCCCGGTCGCCCAGGATTGGGCCCAGTGGTCTGGGCGACAGACTATTCGCCCAAAGGCTGTAAGCGAGCGCCTCGGGCGGCTTGAGTTAGATACTGTATCGGCCAGCGCCTTGAGCAGCTCTTGAGCTGGAAAAGCGCTATATAAAAGCGAGTAAAGAAAATTTTGAAAACTTTTGTGTGGGCTTCATTCATGCGTCTTCTTATGCTTTGAAAAATCAGTCACTTGATTTTCAACCATCCCAACTGATACCCTAAGGAGCTGATCACAGCGACATGACCATCTGTATCTGTGGAACAAATCCCTAAATGTAAATCATTGGCAACAGAGAAGGGGAGATAACTCTTTTTCTCAGGTGTCTCCCTTATAGACGAATCTTTCTCCCGCTGCAGAAAGGCCTCAGGAGCCTCCCCGTCTAGTCTCTGCTAAGCTGTAGGTCTCATGGCGTTCATTGTCACACTGCGTAATTGAGGCGTACGCTAGCCTTTCTACTAGTGTCACTAAGCCTCGGCCACATCTCAGCTGCGCAATTTGATTCAATGGCTGTAACTAGATTGATTGCACTTGACCTGCAGCTGTTGAAACGCTGAAGCGATATTGAATTCTTTGGCGCGTTCTAATTCTATTCCTAAGGGATGAGCAGTGTTGATTTATATATGTATGTAATTGAAGTGCGCAAAGGTCTCGTTGTGACATGGAGTTTTTGCACTATACAAATGGACGCAGTTTGATTGATTGATTGTCACTAGATATCTCTTGACCTGCTGTTGTTTGCTAGCGTTCAAGCAGTCCTACTGGAGTCCTGTTGTTACGTGTTCTGTTGCTAAAACGGATAAGCACTGTTTATTTAAAAATGTCGTTCAAGTGCATAAAGGTCTCGTTGTGACATGGAATCACTATGCACTATGAGTTTTTGTTGCAGTCTACTTCCTTTTCTATGTCCCCTATAATTCATTATTTGATTTGGTTCTTTCATATATATGTTTCGTGTATCTTTCTTTCTTTTTCCTTCCTTTCTTCTTTTCTCCCATGTCCCTCTCCATTTCCCCCGTTTTCAGGGGTTTTCAGTATAAATAGTATCCCCACTTTGTGGACATTTAGTGCTTTAAATTACCACTGTTTCATTCTCATTTGTTATTTCTCGTTCCTAACCTGTCCTATCAATTTACTACCTTATATCTTCTTCGAGACCTGTCACTTATCTTTTTTCTTTAAAACTCTCCCAAAACTTCTCGTCTGTTTGGTCAGCTTGGGGATATTGGACGCTTTCTGCCAAATGGTCACTAGGACTTTCTATGGTATTACTATTTAGAAATGTATGCATGTGTTTTGTTAATATTTTATAATGATGTTTATATTCTATTTTGTTTTTGTAAACGGAGGTCCGATAATAAATTAGAGTACAACCTCGGCGTCCTTTGCATGGGACGCCTTTATTGTAAAGTGACCGGCTGGTGGTGTGCCTTCAGTGTTACCATTAGGGTTCTTTCAGCAGATCTTTAGTACGGATGAGTACTCTTTCCACCAAGTTGTGGTCCTGATTCGGCTTCTTGCAGTCCGCTGGACCCTATAAACAATGACTAACTAACTAACTAACCCCTCCCATTCATTCTGTCTGTCTGTCTGTCTGCCTCTCTCTCTCTCTCTCTCTGTCTCTCTCTCTCTCTCTCTCTCTCTCTCTCTCTCTCTCTCTCTCTCTCTCTCTCTCTCTCTCTCGCTGCGTGCGTATGTGTAGGTGTGTGTTTGTGTGCGCACAGATCTTGATTGTATTGTTACATTATTTGATTTCGGTGATCAAGATTTTGTTTTCTTCTTATCGTTACAAGCCCCAAGGGCAAGATGCTTTAAAAAACAAACAAACAGTGCCTACTGTGTTAGTTACCCTTGTTAAATAAAATTGTTTTCTTATCTTATCTGATTTTCTCCTTCCTTGTTTAACTCCCAACCCCATCACCACCTCCACCGCGTTTATTGTGTCTTTTTTGGGTAGTGTGTGGGGTCTGGTATCCTTTGCATCACGTCATTGCAGTTGGTGCAGAGAGAGTGGAGATGGCGTATGTGTGTGAGTGAGAGGGGGGGCCGTTATTGAGTTTAGAACAGAAGGTAACCTAGAGAAAGAGGAGAGGGAGAAGAGCGAGAGAGAGAGGGAGAGAGAGACTTATTGTAAACTTTGAACTTTTTAATTATTATTATGGATTAAGGTTTTAGATTAATCTAAAAAAAAAATAAGCCTTAGCTTCAAATCTGTCCCGTAAGTTACTGTTACTGTTATCAAATTACCGTAATGCAGACCTTTAACCTTAAGACAGAGAGAGAAAGAGAGAGAGACAGGCAGGCAGCGACAGAGAAAGGTGGAGTACGCTCGTTTAACGATCATCTGTGGTGCCCCAACGACTTCCGAGTTACGGGATAGGATATGATACAGAAAGACAAATGAAATAGACTGATACAAACAGGGAGAGACAGGAGGAATAGGAGGAATAAGTCGTGGCTGTTGCTGCTGATGATAATGAGAAGGAGGAAGCGGACGACGACGACTATAGGTTTGACAATAGAATTGTGGACTGTGTTCATCTATTCATCCGTTTCTCAAGACCAGTCAGTCTCTGTATGTTGTGAAATGCATTCTTTTTTCTTTCGGGTTCAAGCTAAATTTGTAAAGTATACTAATAGTCGTATTGTATTGTAGTGCCTCATAATTATGATCATGATGGCCAATGTTTATTTATTTTGATGTTTGATGTAAACGTGGGTATAATTTATTAGAATTCATGAAATATCACTTTGTTTGGAGCATAATGTTGAGGCCAAGTGTGTGTATGTGAGAGAGAGAGAGAGAGAGAGAGAGAGAGAGAGAGAGAGAGAGAGAGAGAGAGAGAGAGAGAGAGAGAGAGAGAGGGGGGAGAGAAAGAGAGATTAACAGACGGGTTAGGGATGGCGTATGTCGTCATTTATTTTTTTTTTTTTTTAAAGCTTACCCGTTATGAATCTCTTTCATGTGCAGCGAGCGGAAAATGTTCTTCCCAGTTTCAACAGGTTGGGAATTTTAAATGAGCGACTTTAGGCCTGTTTGCCGCATTGTACACAAACTCGTACTATATTCACAATACTTTAGTTAGGCCTATAACAGAATAATCTTGCTTAGTAATTATACAATGCCTGTTGGTGTGTTTCCTGCACTATAAGTCTTGAATTCAGCCACGTTTCCTGTTATCACAGTGATCAAGTGCTATAACTCTGGCTTAAACAAGGAATTTGCTGCCTTCTATTAATACTACCAGACGCAGCAACATGGATTAGGCAGTTACAGCAAATTATTGTTGGTTATTAATGTCATCTTATGATCTACGTGGATTAACTCTACACCTCTCCCCTCCTCCTAACTTACCAGTACTCCCTTTCCCCTTCGTTGTTTGCGCTGCGAATCCAGCAACGCTAGACACGTGTTTCCTGTCTTATCGTAGTGATTGGGCCATTAACTGTCGCCTACAGATATTTACTGCCGTATATTTGTAATAATACAAGAAAGGACATTGTTTGTGCCCCTTTTGAAAGGAACACACACAAAAAAAAGAACCAACGAAGAAGGCCTTGAGCTAAAATAAGATGAAATTAAAAAAAGAAGAAGAAGAAGAAAAAAAGAAAAGCTTGGCCTGCCAACTGAGGTTCACACAAAAAAAAAAGAAAAAAAAAGAAAGGACATGCGGCTTCGAAAACATCATTATCGAGTGATGTCACAGACGAGACATCACGATGAAATAAAGTCACGCCACGTGAACGTACGTTATCGTACAGTAGTACTATATTGCCAACATAATATATCTTGAAATATATTTTCATTATTAAAATTGTTATATATATTCTATCCACACCAACACGTACTTAACCCCAGTCCCCCCCCTCCCTATATCCTATCTTACTCCGTAACTCGGAGGTCGTAGGGGCACCACAGATGATCGTTTAACCAGCGTACTTCATCTTTCTCTGTCCTCTGCAACCCTGATGGCCTCGCCCAGTGTCAAACCAGTCCACCCTCGAATGTTGTCCTCCCACCTCTTTTTCGGTCTCCTTCTTCTTCTACCTCCTTGCACTGTGCCTTGCAGGATGGTCTTTGCAATGCCTGATTATCTGGTGACGTGGCCATACCATCGGAGTTTCCGTTTCTTCACCACTGTGTGCTTGTGTGATGGTCTGTCGGACTTCGTCGTTGGTGATGTGCTGGGCATAGGGAATGCCCAGAAGTCTTCCCATATCGAGGGAGGTAATTATGCAGCTCTCAAAGGTGGACATAAAAGTGTGGCTTTCGTTTCCACGTGCTTGTCCATGAGCTTACTGAGCTCAACTGTAGTGCAAATAAAATCAAAAAGCCTGGTTCTCTTAGGCGTTTCCATCTGTACCAAAGGTCTCATCAGAAGAGGTTTGGCCGTGAATCCTTAGACTACACTGGTTGCTGTCTGATCAAATTGATGGTCTGGCTAGAGAGGAAAAAGAACTTGAACAGCTGGTACAGAGGATTGACACCACCTCCAGAGCCTGTGGAATGAAAATAAGTGCAGAGAAGACCAACATGATGACAAACAACACCAATGGCATCAACATGGATATCAAAGACAAAGGCCTATCCTTCAACACAGTGGATAGCTTCAAATATTTTGGAGCCATTGTATCAGACAGTGGGGCCCGACAGGAAATCCTCTCCAGAACCGCACAAACAACTGCTGCCCTGACAAGGTTGAAGCCCACTTGGAAAGACAGAACCATCAGTCTACATTCCAAGGTAAGACTGCTGCGCTCCCTTGTCATCTCCATGTTCTTATACGCTTGCGGAACATGGACCCTCACAGCAGATCTACAACGAAGAATACAAAACGCGGAGATACGGTGCTATATAAGATTTCTGGGCATTTCCTATACCAAGCACATCCTGGCCTGTCCTATCCTATCCCGTAACTCGGAGGTCGTAGGGACACCACAGATGATCGTTTAACCAGCGTACTCCATCTTTCCCTGTCCTCAGCAACCCTGATTGTTTCGCTCAGTTTCAAACCAGTCCATTCTCGAATGTTGTCATCCCACCTCTTTTTCGGTCTCCCTCTTCTTCTACCTCCTTGCACTGTGCCTTGCAGGATGGTCTTTGCAAGACCTTATGATCTGGTGACGTGGCCATACCATCGGAGTTTCCGTTTTTTCACCACTGTGAGCAGGTCATCGTGTTGTCCAAAGGCTTGTGTGATGGTCTTTCGTACTTCGTCGTTGGTTATGTGCTGGGTATAGGAAATGCACAGAAGTCTTCTGTAGCACCTCATCTCCATGCTTTGTATTCTTCTTTGGAGATCTGCTGTGAGGATCCATGTCTCGCAAGCATATAGGAAGATGGAGATGACAAGGGAGCGCAGCAGTCTTACCTTGGAATGTAGACTGATTGTTCTGTCTTTCCAAATTGGCTTCAACCTCGCCAGGGCAGCAGTTGTTTGTGCGATCCTGGACAGGATTTCCTGTTGGGACCCACTGTCTGATACAATGGCTCCTAAGTATTTGAAGCTATGCACTGTGTTGAGTGAGGGATTGGCCTTGGACGTTGACTCAGAACATTACCAACAACGAAGTCCGACACACCATCACACAAGCCATTGGACAACATGATGACATGCTCACAGGGTGAAGAAACGGAAACTCCGATGGTATGTCCATCAGAGCATCAGGCCTTGCAAAAACCATCCTGCAAGACACGGTGCAAGGAGGCAGAAGAAGAGGGAGACAGAAAACGAGGTGGGAGAACAACATTCGAGAATTGTCTGGTTTGACACTGAACGAAGCCATGAGGGTTGCTGAGAACAGAGAAAGAGGGAGTACGCTGGTTAAACGATCATCTGTGGTGCCCCAACGACCTTTAAGTTATAGGATATGATAGATTGCAGTCTATATGTATTACGTGAGTAGTCATAAAGACACATTTGGGTGTTCACATTAGGAAGGAGCCAGTCGGAAAATGGAAACACCCCAGTTACTAGGGCCGACTGAGAGAATGACTTGGAAGAAATGTTTTTCAAATAATTTTTAAATCCTCTAAATCTAATAAATCCTCTCATAAATGGCTAGCACTGTACAGCAGCCATTAAGGAGCAAAGAATAAAACAAGTCAAGAGAGGCACGTTGCATTGAACATCGAAAAAAAAAGTAATTACCCTGCATATATTTATGGTGATTTTGCTCAGCTCTTTTTAAACTTATGAACTTCCTAATTATATTCTATACAAATACACGAGTGTGAAGCTGGATCGCAATCTGAATATGAATAGAAGGAAGCCGGGCGTTATGCATGCCTAACTTTGTCTGCCCAAAGCATTTTGTAAGAAGCTGAGGAGATGGTATAGAATTTTGTATTCTATATCCTTTTATTGTTAATACTTTTTCTTCTGTAATATAGATCTCGGAAGTGACTGGGTGCAACAGGACCGTTATTCAGTCTTTAGCCACACTGGGCAGACATATTGTGTGAGCCAGCTAAGCAGACATAAGACGTAAGACAGAGTGTCAGGCAACGGGCCATTGTGGGCAGGTCTCGTCACCGCGAGATGAAATCAGAGACCAGCAATTCAATTCCACCACTGTCAGGATCGCACTACACTTTTCTGTTATGGAACATGCAGATGGATTTACCAACGTTGTAGCCATTTTTCAATAGGGAGCTACTTTTCAACCACCCTATTATATTAACCCAGGGCTTCTTTGTAGCTTGTATAAACGTAATCCTATACGCAGTAACTAGAGAGAGACTATAGGTCTGGGACTGCTTTACTGGCGTCTGGCTATTCAGTACACTGCTTGCTGTACAATACGTTTCGGATGAATACATTTCTCTGCCCATCCCAGTGGCAATTTTCCAGCACTAGGCTCTTCTGGCACAGTCCCAAACCCTGACAAACGATAATGTGGACGAGGGAGTCCAGATAACAAGAGTACGCTGTTAGGGGTAGAAGGGAACGGGAGAGAGAACGGGCGGGATAGGGGGAGGGGTTTGGGGTTAGGGATTATCAATAGTGGAGGGGGTGGGTGCTGAGGGGGGAATGGGTTGGGGTTAAGTCTTGAGATTATCAACATCATTTATTTAAGGTATATATACCTGTAAAAATCTGTTCAGTGGCACTTCGCCCATCTCTCTCTCTCTCTCCCTCTCTCTCTCTCTCTCTCTCTCTCTCTCTCTCACTCTCTCTCTCTCTGTATATATATATATATATGGGCGAAGTACCGCTGAACAGATTTTCAACATCAGAACAATCTGCGAGAAATACCTTCAGCACCAACAACATCTATATCCTGTGTTTATAACCTCCAAGAAAGCAGTTGACCGAGTCTGGCATGCAACTCTGTGGGCAACCATCAGCACATCAGCCCAAAAATTTTTGAAGTCGTAAAAAAAGCTTGTTTGACAAGGCTACCAGTGCAGTCATCCACAACAGCGCCATCGAAAACTTGTTCACAACAACACTCGGTGCGCGTCAAGGATGCATACTCTCTCCAACACTCTTCAACATCTTCCTAGAGCGCATCATGTCAGATGCCCTTGCAGATCACGAAGGCACAGTCAGCATAGGGGGTATAGCAATCTCCAACCTCCGTTTTGCGGATGACATTGATGGATTGGCTGGAGAGGAACAAGAATTTGAACAGCTGGTACAGAGAATTGACATCACCTCCAGAGCTTATGGAATAAAAATAAGTGCAAAGAAGACCAAAATGATGACAAACAACACCAATGGCATCAACACGAACATCAAAGTCCAAGGCCAATCCCTCAACACAGTGCATAGGTTCAAATATTTAGGAGCCATTGTGACCCGACAGTAAGTCGTCTCCAGGATCGCACAAAAACTGCTGCCCTGACAAGGTTGAAACCCATTTGGAAGGACAGAACCATCAGTCTACATTCCAAGGCACGATTGGTGCGCTCTCTTGTCATCTCCATCTTCCTATACGCTTGCAAAACATGAACCCTTACAGTAGATCTACAACGAAGAATACAAAGCATGGAGATGTGGTGCTACAGAAGACTCCTGGGTATTTCCTATACCCAGCGCATCACCAATGACGAAGTCCGACAGACCATCACACAAGCCATTGGACAACACGATGACCTGCTCACAGTGGTGAAGAAACAGAAACTCCGATGGTATGGCCACGTCACCAGATCATCAGGCCTTGCAAAGACCATCCTGCAAGGCACGGTGCAAGAAGGCAGAAGGAAACAGAAAAAGAGATGGGAGGAGAACATTCGAGAATGAAGTGGCTTGACACAGAGCGAAGCCATTAGGGCTGATGAAGACACAGAAAAATGGAGTACGCTGGCTAAACGATCATCTGTGGTGCCCCAGCGACCTTCGAGTTACGAGATAGGATAGAATAAATGCGCGTCTTCGCAACTTCCACGAAAGTATTTTGCGAAACTGAGGCGGCAACCCCAGAACAGATGCGTCTGCGTAGTGAGACTTATCAAGGTTGCCGTTACCCTCTTATCCCAGTTTTTTTTTTTTAATAATACATGTACATGTAATGGTATTTGGATGCAGTCTATCGAACATTTCCACACACACAAACACACACACGCACACCAACACACGCACATTTTGCCTTTTACACCGCATTATGATTGGAGTTATGATACGTCGTGTTTGTTATGTATATAGAGGGAGATATTATTATTATTATTTTTAATTATTATTATTATTATTGTTATTTTATTTTTTATTATTATCATAATCTTTTTTTTTTAACGTAAGCCTAGGGAAGTCTGCATATCTCCGCGACGTAGTTGTGGCACAGATGCTCCCGTTTCCTTCTGTCCGTCACAGAAGTGAGGCTGGGTTTCAGCAAAGCTCCCCCGTTGGGGTGCCGGGGGTTTCAGTATAAATAGTATCCCCACTTTCTGGAAATGTAGTGCTTTAAATTCCCACTGTCGCTGTCTTTCTCATTTACTCTTTCTCATTCCTGCTCTTTTCTATCAATCTGCTATACTATCGTCTTCTTCGCTAGACCAGTCTCCTACCTTTTTTCTTGAAAACTCTTCCGGGACAGGACTCCTTGTTTCTGTTGGATCAGCTTGGGAATATTGGACGCTTTCTGCCAGGTGGTCACTAGGGCTTCCTATGATGTTATTATTTAGCAATGTAGGCATTTTATATGTATGTGTTTTGTTAATAATTTATAATGATGTTTGTATTCTATTTTGTTTTTGTAAACGGGGTTCGATAAGTTGGGGTGAAGCCTCAGCCGTCCCCTGCGTGGGATGTCTTTATTGTGAAGTGACTGGCTGGTGGAGAGCTTTCGGTTTTACCACTAGGGTTGTTTCAGCAAATCTTTTATGTGGATCGGGGGTTGTCCGGTCCTGATTTGGCTCGGAGGAGTCCGCTGGACCTAAAGCAATAATAATGTAATGTAATGTTCAGCGAAGCTATAGACTATGCTAAATCCCATAGTCAGGCATTGCATGACACTGGTTCTATGTCTAAAGCGTGTAAGTTCTGTAACTGTACAGGGTAAAACCCATATGGGATTTCTGAAGGCCAGGAGTGGCGAGCGATGAAGAAGTTTACAAAGTGGATTACTTCTTTTTATTACATGCTTTACGAGCTAGATGAACTCCGAGGTCAGAATTACACTCTACCACAGTTAATGATCACAGTACTGTTCTGTTTCATGCAAACGCAATTTTATTTACAAAAGTTACGAATTTCTTTTCAAATGCCCTGTACACGATCATTATGTAAAACGCCTTGTGGCTTATTATAATAATACTTCGGAAGAAAAGTTGTTGCAGTGAGCATTGGAGGTGGGGAAAGGGGGAGGGAGAGAGAGTGTCACGAAGAGAGGGGTTGGGGGATGGGGGGTAAGCTCTTAATCTCTAGCGCTGTATTTCCTCCTTTGATAGGGCAATGGTGCGATGACATTCAGGAGATTAATGCTAGGCCAACTTAATAAGTGATAGACAGAGTAAAGACGAGATGGAGAGTAAGGCTACACTAGTTAAGAAATTCACATTCAAAGGCCAGTCAGGGTAATTGCAATTTCTATAACTATTTCCTTTTAATAATTTGAACTGGGGGGTGTAGGTCAAATACTTCTAACGTGAGTCATTGGCAAAGCGTCTGTCGATAAGGAGTAGTCCGGTGATATTCTGGGTAGTCAATATTTGGGGTACTAGAGCGAATGTAGACTGATCTCATCACAGGGCGAGAGTGTATCTGTATGATTTCCAGAGTCTCTTTGATAATCTGGCGAGTGGGGATTCTCGTAGGCTAGAACACTTAGCTCTGTGCTGCAGTGCGGCGTTTGGTCCAGGATACTCTGGTTGGCTTGTTGGCGCGGTCAGTAGCGTGGGTGCGAAGATGCAGGTCAGTGGTCACGCGATGACTCATAGACCATGAGTGATTGTCTTATGATGGCACAGGCTTAGAAATCGGCTTTCGTGGCTAGCCGTCTGGAAAATGGCGAAGTCCCAAGTCTCGCTTCTCATTGACCTCCTGGGTTGACAGGGGCCTGCGGCGGGTCAGTGACTGGGAGATGATTCAAGGCCGGGGTGATTCGCCCGGTACAGGAACCCGTCTGTAATATAGTACAGACGCTGTATCAGCGGGGGATAGGGATAGTGTGGATTCAGGGCCTGTGGTATGATAGCCCTTCTCAGAATTCAAATTGGTGTGACCGGTCATGGGTTGAGCCAGTGCACATACCAACAGTCAAACAATGCAACTAGATTTACTGGGCCAAAGTGGAGTTTATTGGCAGCCGCTAGTATAAGATACATTCGGCGCATTAGGATGGGATTGGCAACAGGGCAAATATTTATACATCGGGAGCAAGGGGGAAAGCAAATGTAAGGTACAGGGCAAATGGGTTGTGGGTCTGGGCTGTACGGGGGACTTTAATCTATGTGGGGGGACAGCATGGCATGGGGTATTTACACATGGGCAAACGGAGCATACAAGCATAAATCCAAACATGTCATGGGTCATATACAAGGTAGAAATATGTGCAAGGGATAAATACAAGTCATAGCAACACATCAAGGCAAAACTACAAACATGAACATACATATTGACAGGACGCATGAACATGATGGGCGAACGACGGGTGATGGGTCTGCTATATGACAAAGAGTAAGTTCCCTCTCTTACCTTGACTTAAGACGGGTGGAAGCACAAGGGTACTGTCGAAACTCAGAGGTCACTCGGTGATGGAGACGTGTTTTCGGACAGGTTGTGACTTCGAGGCAGGAATGCTGGGGTCTGACACTAGATCAGGGTTTGTGGCAGACTTTAAGGCGATGTCCCGGGGGGCGGGGCTTAGGCGACTGGGCGAGCGGGCCTGCTAGTGATGGCTGGTTAAGGAGAAATGATGGCTGGCTGAGCGTGGGTGTTGAAGGCTTGCAGCCAGGCTCAGAGGTGCGATTGCACGCCTTGTCACAGAGGCCCCCCCAAGGAAAAAGGCGAGGTCGTAGGCCTCGACTAAGACGCGGCCAATCAGCTCTGAGGTCGGCTGCCGGGTGAGACGATGGTTTGCGATGATCCGGGTGATGCGGGGCGATGCAGGGTTCCGGGTAGTCGATGGCGGATGCCCAAGGCTGGGGTCCGCGGAGCTGCCGGGTTTCGGCTACGGTTAGTGGGCGGCGGCGGGAATGAAGGCTGGGGCGTCGGCCCTCAGGGGCGACTCGCTGGAGTCGGTTGCGGGGTGACGGCTGAGGAAGTCTGCGCCGTGGTTCTCTTTTCCTGGGATGTGCTCCAGCTGGAAAGAGTATGCTTGGAGCAGCAGAGCCCACCTCATCAGCCGGGCGTTGAGCGATTTTGATGTCGCCAAGAAGGAAAGCGGCTGATGATCCACTTGGACGGTAAAGTGCGAGCCGTAGAGATACAGTTGGAACTTCTGGACTGCCCAGACGAGGGCGAGACACTCCTTCTCCGAAGTGGCGTAATTCTGTTCGGCCGGCTTAAGTTTCCGGCTGGCGTACGCGACGGGGAAGAGCGTCGGGGCGTCCGCGGAGTCCCGTTGGAGTAGAACGGCTCCGAGGCCTACGTCGCTGGCGTCTGTGCGCAGGACGAAGGGCTGTCCGTGGTTGGGGAGTCGCAGGACTGGCTGGGACGTCAGCTTGTCCTTGAGCTCCTGGAAGGCAGCTTCACATTGCGGGGTCCAGAGGACTCGGTCCGGTGCGGTTTTCCGGGTTAGGCTGGATAGTGGCGCGGCGATCCCGTTGTATCCGGGTACAAACTTCTGATAGAAGCCACTCAGTCCCAGGAAGGACTGAACATCTTTCTTGGTCTTGGGGCGTGGCGCGTCTCGAAGGCGCTGGACGGTCCTTTCCAGAGGCCGGAGCTGTCCATGGCTGATGGTGTGGCCAAGGAATTCCAGCTCCTGATAGCCGAACTGGCATTTGGTCGGCCGGGCAGTGAGGCCAGCTTCTCTGAGGCGGTGTAGGAGTTGGCGCACCACTCGCAGGTGCTCCTCCCATGTCTCCGTTGCGACGAGTATGTCGTCCATGAAAGAGTGTACGAACGGACAGTGGAGGGGGTCCAACAGCTTCCGCATCATCGTGCTGAAAATACTTGGGGCATTGTGCAGACCAAACGGCAGAACGTTAAACTCATAGTGGCCGTCCATCGTGCTGAAGGCCAGGTACTGGCGGGATGAAGGGTGCACGGGAATCTGGTAAAAGCCTTTGCTCAGATCCACTCGGGAGAAGTATCGGGCGGACTGGAGCTTTGCAAACAAGTCTGTAGGGTCGGATAGGGGTCCGGGCACGAACTGGGTTACAAGGTTCAACTGCCGGAAGTCGATACAGAGGCGATGTTCTCCGCTGGGCTTCCGTGATAGAACTATTCCTGCGCTGTAGGGTGAACGGGAGGGAGCGATGACTCCGGCTTGTAGCAGAGCCTCTACTTCCGTTCTTACTACTTGCTGCTGGGAAAGTGGGACGGGGTACGGTTTCTGGCGGACGGGAGTGGGGTCCGTCAGGGTTAGTCGAACTTCTTCCAGGTCCGTCCTCCCAGGAATGTCGGTGAGGACTTCCCTGTATTCTGCTACGAAGGCGCGTAGTTGGCGTTGCTGGCCGGCGGGGAGTGAGGGGTCCAGAGAGACGTCCCGGAAGGATTCCTTCCCTTTTAGCGGAAATTCGGCGACGCCGGTCTCTGTGCCATCCACTTCGACGGCCAGCGCGACCGTGAGTAGCGAGTGTGAGTCGGGGGCGGGTGCAGGTGGCTCCAGGTACCGCTTGAGCAGATTGATGTGGTGGGTCCTGGGCTTTCCGCCTACCTCGATGCGATAAGTGGTACGGGAGAGCTTCTCAAGCACCGGGTAGGGTCCCTGCCAAGCTATGTCTAGCTTGTTTGTGCCGCTGGGGAGGAGCAGTAGGACTTGGTCTCCTACCTGTAGTTCTCGGTCCCGGGCGCGGCGATTATGATAGCGTGCTTGCCTTTCTCTCGCCTTCTTCAGGTTGGCGGAGGCGGCTTTCCATGTGGCCTTGAGGGTTTCTTGGAGCTTCGTGACGTATTTCGTGGCGTCGACCGGTGCCTCGTCCAGTTTGGCGTCGGTCCAGCTACGTCGCAAGGCGGCTAGAGGTCCGGAAAGGGGTCTTCCAAAAAGCAGCGTGGAAGGCGTGTATCCGGTAGAGGTGTGCGGGGTCTCTCGATACGCGAAGAGCGCTGACGCGACGTATGTGTCCCACGCTTCTGGCTGTTCGTCGGCGATCTTGCGGATAATCGAGATGAGAGTCCCGTTTAGGCGCTCGACCTGTCCGTTGCTAGCGGGGTGGTAGGGTGGAGTCCGGATATGGCGAATGCGGAGTAGTTGAAAAACTTCTTGCATGAGTTTCCCGGTGAACTGGGACCCGTTGTCGGTCAAGATGTTGTCCGGGAATCCGACTCGTGTGAATATGGTGACGAGCGCGTCGGCGACTCGGGCGGCGTCGATCTTCGGTAGAGGAACGGCTTCACACCACATCGAGCAGGCGTCGACAAGGGTTAGTAGGTACTGGTTCCGCTTCTTGGTCCGCGGGAGGGGTCCTACGATGTCGACTGCCACTCGTTGGAAGGGTGTTCCGACAACGACGGTGGGGCTGATAGTGACCGGGACGGTGTGATGGCGGGGCGAGTATCGTTGGCACTGGCGACAGGACTTGACGTAGCGCTTCACGTCTTCGGTCATCCCGGGCCAGTGGTACTGAGCGCTGATGCGTAGAGTGGTCGCTCCTATGCCCATATGTCCACTTAGGGGCATGCTATGGCCAAGTTCCAGGACTTGGGGGCGAAGTGTCGCAGGCACGACGAGTTGGGAATGGTCGTCCTTCTGACGGAAGAGGAGTCCGTCTTCGACGAAAAAGTCCCCGGACTTGGGTGGAGTGCGTGCGGCGGGAAGCTTTCCGTAGCACTTGCGGAGGGTGACGTCGCTTTCTTGGGCCCTCCGGATCTGTTCCGGCATCTGGTTGGGTATCGGGGGTGGTGTCGCGGCGGTTTTCGCCTGGGCGCGCGTCTGGACGGCGGCCATCGACTCCACAGGCTGGGGCGGCATCCCCAAGAACACGTATCGGCATCCTAAAATCAGGTCGTACAGGGGCTGGTCCATCACGGCAGCTTGAATGGTCCCCGTTACGTATCGGCTGGCGACTTGGATCCGGGCTATAGGGAGCGTGGTGCTGGGTTGTGACGCGTCGGCCAACTTCAGGGTGATAGTCTCGCCGGTCAGGTCTTGTTCCCTGATGAGCGAGCGGCGGACGACGGCGTCGAAGGTAAGTCCAGTGTCGTATAGACAGTGGGCTGGGCGATTGTTGACAGTCACTTGCTCGGTGACGGCCGGTCGATCGGCGGGAGTGACGACGGGGGTCACCGGTTTCCCGTCGGGGGTAACTTGGCGTAGGGCTAGTACGGTACCTTGTTTGCGACGCTGGTCGCTGATGCGTCGAAAACATTTCTCCCGGGTGTGTCCTCGGCGCTGGCAGTAGCCGCAGTAGAGCTCTGTGCTCCGCTTCCCTGGCTCTGCTCCGGGGTTCGGGCGTCCTTTGGGCGGTGGCGGACGGTGGTTCGCTGGCGGGACTGGCCGGCGAGGCTGGTGGCGGGTATCTGGCGACGAGGGTGCGGGGGGATCACGGCGAGGCTGTCTGTCGTCGGGATGGGCGGTGAGATAGCGGTCCGCGACGATGATCAGATCTTCAAGGCGAGCGGCCCCCTGTTCGGCGGCGAAAGTCCGAAGTTCCGCTGGCATTGTCCCTCGGAGTTGCTCGGCTAGCATCAACTCTAGCAGTCCGTCGTATGTCCTTGGTTCGTCAGTTTGCTCTATCCATTTGTCCCGTAGCGTAGCTAGACGGTCGGCAAACTGAGTAAACTTCTCCCCTTTCTCTCTCCGGGAGTTCCGGAAATTCTTGCGGTAGTGCTCCCCTGAGAGCTCAAAACCATGCAGTAGAGCTTTCTTGAGGGCGGGATAGTCTCCCTCCTCGGAAGTCGGTGTCTTGGCCAGAATCTCATAGGCCTTTCCCTTAAGGCCATGACTGAGCTTGCGATACCAGTACTGGGGGTCAAGACCGTTTTCTCTCGCGACTCGTTCGAATCGGGCGAGATAGACTTCAATCGTTTCGTCTCGTTCGACGAATGGGTCCAGGGGGAAGTTCATCCCCGGAATCGGCGGGGGGGGGGGGTGCGGGTATTCCGGTGCTGGCGGCGAAGCTGGGGGCGATGAGCGAGTAGTCTTCGCTAGCGGGCGATGCGATACCTAAATCGCGGCGGTCGCGCTCAAGCTGGAGGAGTGCTTGGCGCCGTTCGAGCTCCTTGTCCTTCCTCTTCTCTTCAAGTGCCGCGACCCTCTCGTCCTCCTCCTTCCTCCTTGCGGCGGCTCTCTCCTCCTCTGCAATCCTCTCCTTCGCCTCCTCTCTTCTCCGCTCGTCGCGGCTCTCTCCTCCTCTGCAAGCTTCCGGGCGGCGGCCCGTTCCTCCGCGGCGATGCGCTCTTTCTCCTCCTCTTTCTTCAGTGCCGCTGCTCTTTCTTCCTCCTGCCTCTTCGCATCTCGCTCTTTGGCCCTCTCCTCCCTCTTCAACTTTTCCTCTGCCACGTCAGCATCTACGCTAGCCAGGACGTAGTCCTTGAGTTCGGTGCCGGCGAGCCCTAAGCTCTCGCCAATACTCTTGTACTTAAGCGCAAGCTCTCCCCGGTCGGCCATGGTAAGGGAGGTAACTTACCCTGAAAAAGGTCCTAACCGGAATGAGGGGCGCACACAAGGGGGTACACTGACGGAAAACAAGGGGGTGGGCTGGATGAGCTACAATGAACCTGCAAAGGGGCGAATACAACACAACCACAAAGACAAAATGCAATCAATCAAAATTACAAAAATGAATGCAAGAAAAAAGCCTTTTGAGATACCACCACTCGGGAAAGCCAGTAAGGGACCTATGGGGCTATGCTATCTACTACTAGGCTTAGAGGGCTGGGTCCTATCTATACTGGGCTGGGGTGGAAATTACGCTAAGTCCTAAGTCTTGTCAAGTTGGGATGGGAACCTAAGTCTTTTGTCTCGTTGGGTTGGAGGGGGGAACCTAAGTCTTTTAGTCTCGTCGGGTTGGAGGGGGGAACCTAAGTCTTTTAGTCTCGTCGGGGTCGCCAAAGTTAATGTCACGAAGAGAGGGGTTGGGGGATGGGGGGTAAGCTCTTAATCTCTAGCGCTGTATTTCCTCCTTTGATAGGATAATGGTGCGATGACATTCAGGAGATTAATGCTAGGCCAACTTAATAAGTGATAGACAGAGTAAAGACGAGATGGAGAGTAAGGCTACACTAGTTAAGAAATTCACATTCAAAGGCCAGTCAGGGTAATTGCAATTTCTATAACTATTTCCTTTTAATAATTTGAACTGGGGGGTGTAGGTCAAATACTTCTAACGTGAGTCATTGGCAAAGCGTCTGTCGATAAGGAGTAGTCCGGTGATATTCTGGGTAGTCAATATTTGGGGTACTAGAGCGAATGTAGACTGATCTCATCACAGGGCGAGAGTGTATCTGTATGATTTCCAGAGTCTCTTTGATAATCTGGCGAGTGGGGATTCTCGTAGGCTAGAACACTTAGCTCTGTGCTGCAGTGCGGCGTTTGGTCCAGGATACTCTGGTTGGCTTGTTGGCGCGGTCAGTAGCGTGGGTGCGAAGATGCAGGTCAGTGGTCACGCGATGACTCATAGACCATGAGTGATTGTCTTATGATGGCACAGGCTTAGAAATCGGCTTTCGTGGCTAGCCGTCTGGAAAATGGCGAAGTCCCAAGTCTCGCTTCTCATTGACCTCCTGGGTTGACAGGGGCCTGCGGCGGGTCAGTGACTGGGAGATGATTCAAGGCCGGGGTGATTCGCCCGGTACAGGAACCCGTCTGTAATATAGTACAGACGCTGTATCAGCGGGGGATAGGGATAGTGTGGATTCAGGGCCTGTGGTATGATAGCCCTTCTCAGAATTCAAATTGGTGTGACCGGTCATGGGTTGAGCCAGTGCACATACCAACAGTCAAACAATGCAACTAGATTTACTGGGCCAAAGTGGAGTTTATTGGCAGCCGCTAGTATAAGATACATTCGGCGCATTAGGATGGGATTGGCAACAGGGCAAATATTTATACATCGGGAGCAAGGGGGAAAGCAAATGTAAGGTACAGGGCAAATGGGTTGTGGGTCTGGGCTGTACGGGGGACTTTAATCTATGTGGGGGGACAGCATGGCATGGGGTATTTACACATGGGCAAACGGAGCATACAAGCATAGATCCAAACATGTCATGGGTCATATACAAGGTAGAAATATGTGCAAGGGATAAATACAAGTCATAGCAACACATCAAGGCAAAACTACAAACATGAACATACATATTGACAGGACGCATGAACATGATGGGCGAACGACGGGTGATGGGTCTGCTATATGACAAAGAGTAAGTTCCCTCTCTTACCTTGACTTAAGATGGGTGGAAGCACAAGGGTACTGTCGAAACTCAGAGGTCACTCGGTGATGGAGACGTGTTTTCGGACAGGTTGTGACTTCGAGGCAGGAATGCTGGGGTCTGACACTAGATCAGGGTTTGTGGCAGACTTTAAGGCGATGTCCCGGGGGGCGGGGCTTAGGCGACTGGGCGAGCGGGCCTGCTAGTGATGGCTGGTTAAGGAGAAATGATGGCTGGCTGAGCGTGGGTGTTGAAGGCTTGCAGCCAGGCTCAGAGGTGCGATTGCACGCCTTGTCACAGAGAGAGAGAGAGAGAGAGAGAGAGAGAGAGAGAGAGAGAGAGAGAGAGAGAGAGAGAGAGAGAGAGAATGACGACAAAGCCTGGGTATATTTACGTTGGGGGTTGGTGAGGAGGGTTGTGATGGTGTTGAGATGGTGTTGAGATGAGAGGGGAGGAGGGGGGGGGGTGAGTAAGAGAGAGAGAGAGAAGACGACAACAAGGTTCGGTATAGCCACGTATCTCATGCACTGATTTTGACACTATTCCAGGGCAAGAGAATTGCATACGAAGAGCCTATTGTTGTATTATCTATGCGTTGCATGCTGTCTGTAGTTCTATACAGTAGCTATGTTTCTGTTGGTTTGCTACTACATCTTATGTGTATATCTATCTAGTCTACCAAGTTCAGCTGGTACAGTACATGAAGGTTTGTGTTTAAAGTTGGCACAGTAGCTAGCTGCATTTATTGTTTGTGCGTAAAACAGACCTAGACTATAGGTTTTATGACAGTTGGGTTGTTCTATGCCTCACTGCACATCAATAGGGGGAAAAACCAAGCGGACCTTTTTGACCTCCTGTTGGCTAAAGCCTTCACCGAGAAAAAAAAAAGAAGAGAACCCAGTTGCCCACTGCCAATTTCAGCAGACTTAAGAACCCAGTTGCCCACTGCCAATTTCAGCAGACTTAAGAAAATAAGACTATGCCCGTATCAGGCGATGTGCCGTTGTAAGGCTTCTTTCGCCACTGAGAGATGAAATCAAAGACCTGCAATATTATTTAAATTTTCCAATCTCCCTATCTGTAAGGGTCACAACACGTTTTGTTTCAAGCAAATTCAGTCCTGTTTACAACAGTGGTAAGCGATTTTCAATGAGGAGGTACTTTTCGGCCACTGTGTATAACTTGGCACACTTTGCGCCATCATCCTCGTGTTTATCACACAGGCGAAGATAAAGACTCGGTCGCCTAGGTGCTGTTTGTAATAGAGGAAGTGGGTGAGGAAGAGGATATGGTGATGTGTACGTGGGTGAGGGTGAGTGCGAGGTTGAGGTTGGGGGAAAGCAGGGGAGGGAAAGGAGGTGTGCGCGCGCGTGTGCGAGGAGGGGATGTAAACGAGTGCGAGGCTTTAAGTGTAAACGTACAATACACGCACACACACGCACACACACACACACACACACACACACATAAAATTGATTTGCGCAGTTGCAGTTTCAGTTTCCCTAAGACGTGGGTGGAACTGCCAGTGTGAATGAAGCAAAGTAGTGATTCATTATTCATTGTGTTCCATTTTGAAAGAGTATAAGCTTACTTTATTTTTTTGTTGCTTTTCCTCTGCATAAACATGCAATTCTCCTGAAATAGTGACGGCGCTATATCATCATCGTCGTCGTCGTCGTTCACTATCATCATCTTCGTCGTCGGCGATCATCATCCTCATCACCATCATCATTTTCATTATCGTCATCGTCATCATCGTCGTCGTCCATTATCATCCTTAGAATCGCGACCCTTATCATCGTCATTAGCAAAAAGGTGACGGACCGACGAAACTAAAGGAAGAAGAGAAATGAAGAGGGAGTATTAGTAAACACAGAAGGACAGAGGGCGTGATTCCAGTTTACGCCCTCACACCCTCTGAAGTTTATAAACACGAAACAAAGGAGTGGCCGTGGGGCAGAAGGACAAGTTTATGAAACAACATTAAAATGTTCGCTTACGCAATACACAGCTTTCAAACTCACGGTTTGAAAAGCTTTTGTTGTAAACTAGTTTTGAATCATTCAGCATTCATCATAGATGATCATAATTGATCAGTACAACTTATGTTAATCTGATGAATAAAAATTGATGCAACAACAACAAATTCATCATAGCGAGTTGTAGGCGAATTTTGAATCATTCATCATACTGCATCTTGTTGTAAGCTAGTTTTGAATCATTCATCTTACATACTGCAGCGTGTTGTTAGCTAGTTTTGAATCATTCAACATACTGCATCTTGTTGTAAGCTAATCATTCAACATACTGCATCTTGTTGTAAGCTAATCATTCAACATACTGCATCTTGTTGTAAGCTAGTTTTGAAGCATTCCTCATACTGCATCTTGTTGTGAGCTAATCTTTCAACATACTGCATCGTGTTGTAAGCTAGTTTCGAATCATTCAACATACTGCATCTTGTTGTAAGCTAATCTTTCAACATACCGCATCTTGTTGTAACTAGTTTTGAAGCATTCATCATACTGCATCTTGTTGTAAGCTAGTTTTGAAGCATTCATCATACTGCATCTTGTTGTAAGCTAGTTTTGACGCATCATCATGCTGCATCTTGTTGTAAGCAGTTTTGAAGCATTCATCATACTGCATCTTTTTGTAAGCTAGTTTTGAATGGTTTATCATACTCCAGCTTGTTCTAAGCTAGTTTTGAATCGTTCAGAATACTACATCTATATATATAAATTGCTTAGCGGAAGTCCTTCTTCGCCTCTACTGTAAAGTTCGTCCGGTATGGACGCTGATCTGGGCAGGTGCTGGGCGCTGCTGATCGGCCTACTGTGCGCTCAAAAGCCGCGAAATCGTTATAGCCGACATTTCCTTACCGAACGTTTAACCGTTTCTGAGATAAATAAATAAACAAAATGTCCACAAACTGCAATAGCCTCATTCCGCGCGCTTCCATTAAAAATCGAATCGAGGTTTCAGCATGTTTTCCCATATAGACCAAAAAATTTGTGGTATTTATACGAATCCTTGGTAGCTCAATTAGTAAGACAATCGCCTACCGTGCAGGCGACCCAAGTTCAAATCTCCCGAGGGTCATATTTTTTTATGTTTTTTTTTTTACACTACAATATGGATATTTTTCTTTTTAATTTAGGCTTTTTACTTTTAACTTATTTATTATTATTATTATTATTATTATTATTATTATTATTATTATTATTATTATTATTATTATTATTATTATTATTATATCTTATATCAAATTTTATTTTAAAACCTTGGTGTTTTTTATGATTTCTATTTGTATTATTCTATATTCAATATTATTATTATTATTATTATTATTATTATTATTATTATTATTACCAAGGATCGGGATGGGATGGTACGTGTAGGTAAAAGGGGGCTACGGGTAGGTTTAAAGGGGCATGGGTAGGCATAACGGGAATACGGGTATATATAAGGGGGTATGGTGATGGTCGATTCCTTTATGTCCCCCATACGCCAAGGTGTTAGGGGACGGAATTTTTACCTAATCAATCAACCAGTCGATTCCTTTCATCCATACCTGCGAAACGATCAACGGGGAAGTATCAAGGAGGGTACAGGTAGGTTACAAGAGGAGTACGGAAGGTATCAAGAGGGTATGGGGAGGTATCAAGTGGGTTCGGGGAGGTATCAAGGGGGTATGGTGAGGCATCATGGGGGGACGGGGAGATATCAGGGGGGGGGGGGTATGGTGAGGTATCAAGGGGGATATGGGGAGGTATCATCGTCCAAATGAAACTCGCAGACAACAGTTGTCTCTCTGTCTACATTTTAAACAGCTACCTGTGTACCCTGGCTTGCCAGGGTACAAAACCACTAGCCTTGTTATAAATGAGTGTTGAATCGTTCAGCATATTGCATCTTGTTATAAACCAGTGTTGAACCGTTCACCATACTGCATCTTGTTTTAGGCGAGTGTTGAACCGTTCAGCATACTATGTTGACAATAATAACATTTGTTATTGTGTTGCATCTAGGTTATTTCTGGAGGTCTGTAATTGGAGGCGCCCGTTAATCCAAACGTTGCTTTGTTGCAAACTAGGTGTGGCATTTGTTGTTATTTTTGAAGGCAGTTTTGAATAGCTTGTCGTGCTGTTGTTGTCGTTGTTTTGCACGTTATCTAGGAGGTGCCTGCAATTGGATATGCCTGTAATTATCAATGTTGATTTGTTATTGCGTCCTGGTTGTTTTTGGTGTGTTTGGTAGTTTTTTGTTGTTGTTGTTGTTGTCTTATTGTGTGTTTTGTTTGGGGTTTTGTTGTGATTTTGTTTGGGATTTTGTTGTTTTAGAGATTCAAGTTGCCTTTACACTACAGGTTTGAGTAATAGATAACATGCGTCTGTTACGTATGTGAGAGTATGTGAAACATGTGATTGTGTATGTTGGTACAGATCGCCGCGTTTGAGCATGGTTGATGATTTGGGAACAGCGCCAATATAACATCCACTTGTATTATTATTATTATTATTATTATTATTATTATTATTATTATTATTATTATTATTGTTATTGTTGTTATTATTATTATTATTATTATTATTATTATTATTATTATTATTATTATTATTATTATTTAGACGTTCACGATATGTAACTAGATTAAACTAATGATGATTCAGACTGAAGTGCTCATGAGTGGTTCAAGGTCCGCCCTTGAAAAAGTGTCTGTGAAGGCAGTGCAGGTTGGTGAGACGAGCATCCCAGTGTCAGCCTCAGTTCGAAGTCTCGGCCTACACTTAGACTCCCATCTGACTATATCTGAGCACGTCAGTTCCGTCATTCGATCGTGCTATTTTAATCTGCGTACAATTGGAAGATTACGTCCTCTCATTAACAAGAAAACTGCCAAGACTGTGGCTGTGTCAATGATTTTGTCAAAACTGGACTATGCCAATAGCTGCCTTTGGGGCATCTCAAAGAGTGATCTAAGTAGGCTACAACGTGTACAAAACTCGTGTGACTCGGAAACGAAAATCCGACCACATTACGCCATTACTGGCTCCCCGTCAAGAAAAGAACTGACCACAAGCTCCTCACTATTGTGTACAGTTGTATGAACAGCTCCGCTCCCCATTACCTCGAAGAATTTGTCCCACCTCACAAACCCAAACATTATCTTCGTTCTTCCTCACAAAAACGGTTAAGGTTTCCAAGTATGAAGTCTGGCTACACCAATAAGAAAACATTTGGCTATCGGGCCTTCTCCAACACAGCTCCAATGCTGTGGAATGATCTTCCCATGACCTTTAAACAATCCAAGTCTGTGGCAGATTTTAAGAGAGCTTTTAAAGCGCTCTTATTCACATCTTCCGAATAGACTTTTAAAAAAAATAAATCAGCTGTAGTTTTTTTTTAATGATGGCCACATCTTTTTCTCTTATTTCTCCTCAGCAAGCGCAGTGAGCATGAACGTTTGTTATCGTAGATACCTGCGCTATACAAGTCTGCATCACCATCATAAACTAGATAACCTTCCTTTTTTCAAAAAACAAACAAAACTTTAAGCTTTTTTGGGGACAAGCTAAAATGAAAAGAAGAAAAAAAAAAGAGATCGAGTTCAGATGAGAAGGGTATTGTTTCTTTCAGAAAGCTTGAAAAGGATGCAGGCACAGGCAAGAACTGTAATCATAGCAAAAAGGATGTAGGCACAGGCAAGGACTGTAATCATAGCAAAAAGGATGTAGGCACAGGCAAGGACTGTAATCATAGCAAAAAGGATGTAGGCACAGGCAAGAACTGTAATCATAGCAAAAAGGATGTAGGCACAGGCAAGGACTGTAATCATAGCAAAAAGGATGTAGGCACAGGCAAGAACTGTAATCATAGCAAAAAGGATGTAGGCACAGGCAAGGACTGTAATCATAGCAAAAAGGATGTAGGCACAGGCAAGAACTGTAATCATAGCAAAAAGGATGTAGGCACAGGCAAGGACTGTAATCATAGCAAAAAGGATGTAGGCACAGGCAAGGACTGTAATCATAGCAAAAAAGATGTAGGCACAGGCAAGAACTGTAATCATAGCAAAAAGGATGTAGGCACAGGCAAGAACTGTAATCATAGCAAAAAGGATGTAGGCACAGGCAAGGACTGTAATCATAGCAAAAAAGATGTAGGCACAGGCAAGAACTGTAATCATAGCAAAAAGGATGTAGGCACAGGCAAGGACTGTAATCATAGCAAAAAAGATGTAGGCACAGGCAAGAACTGTAATCATAGCAAAAAGGATGTAGGCACAGGCAAGAACTGTAATCATAGCAAAAAGGATGCAAAAAGGATGGGAATAGAAAACAAGGGAGAAATAATACCGTAGCAGGTCTGTGTTCCCACAGCTGCCTAGTCCGACATGTTCCCAAACACTGTATGTTTCCACGGGTCTATGTTCTTATTTAGAGTTCTGTGTTCTGATGGCATATAGGTCTCCCAGCTCTCTGCTCTCAAAAGAGTTCGATGAATGTTTCGCCACTGCAGTATTTCCACGGGTCTGTGCACATGGGGCTTTGGGGGGACTTAAATAGAAGCCGTAGGTACATAACAAAAGCTATAGCTGTGAAAGCAGTGTGAAATCAACATAATGATTATAGTACAGCGGTTGGAACAAAAGAGGGTGTAGGAACTTCGTAAGAGGAGGCTGTAGGAACATAGACTCCAAATGTTTGAATATGTGGAAGCTAGATCTGCGGAGGGGAACATAAAACTTAAGATTTGTGGGAATTTAGAGCCGCAAGCACCTGAGGATGACACCTTCCTCCTCCTCCCCACTCCCCCTAATAATCAGTGTTGAAGAAACATAAAAATAGTAGTGGGATTAACAAAAATAGATTGGTGGGAATTTAGAGCCATGAGAATCTGAGCCTGACCTCGGGGGTATCATTATCATTGCACTTCCCCTGTTCAGAGCCACTAGATGGGCTGAATGAGAGAGGAAGACGAGGAAGTTTTAAATAGGTTTGTTGTTGTTGTTGTTGTTTTTAAATAAATAACTGCAGGTCAGGTCTTGATCGATAGCTGTTCTACGTGCAGGTCAGCAGCGTCACTGTAAAGAGAGAGAGAGAGAGAGAGAGAGAGAGAGAGAGAGAGAGAGAGAGAGAGAGAGAGAGAGAGAGAGAGGGAGAGGGAGAGACAACTCGGTAAAAGTTTAAAGAGTCAAGGCCATCACCTCTCAAGGATGCTAGTAGTTGTTTTGCAGCACCACGAATAATTTGTCTAGCTTAAAATCCCATACATAGCATTGAGGCATTCAGCCCGTCCAAGTCGTGGAGAGGTCAGCTGGGACTAAATTTCTTGTCCGATTTTGTCCGAAGAAGCTGTCATTGAGCTATTCCATAACAACAATAATTATATAATTATGTGGCAATAATTATATAATTATATGGCAATAATTATGTAATTATGTGGCAATAATTATATAATTATGTGGCAATAATTATAGGCCGTGCAAAAAAAGTCATTTACTGCTTGCTTATTGGCCATTCTGTTTCACCAGTTGACCTATTTCATTAAGGAAAGCAGTTTTTATTTTTATTTGTTTAAAATGACTATTTAAGTGCATGCATTCAGCTGTTTATTGGCCATCCTGTTTCACCAGTGCATACACTTTTATTTTTAGGGCAGGGGGAGGGGGGTGTTGACAATTTTAGACAGATTACATCCAATACCAATATTGAAGGGAGGGAGGAAACTGGAGTACCTGGAGAAAGCCCTCGGTGAGCTGAAAAGTCTGGTAATGAAGTCACATAAGTTCGTCCCCCTGCGAGGGTTTGAACCCGCGACCTTCGGCATAGGAAACCAGCTCCGTATCCACCGAGCTACCGGGCCAAGAAATGCAGGTCTCCCTCCCCTTGGTTAGTTTTACAATGACTATTCACATTCAGCTGTTAATTGGCAATCCGGTTTCACCAGTTCACAAACCTATTTAATTAATAATTTATGCATTTACTTCCTTTTCTCTGTTCAGAATGACTATTGGCAGGCACGTCAAATGTCCTGCTGTAAACGAGGACAGTAACCAACTTGTAACTATTTTGGTAGGCTTTGCAGACGATAGTTATATTAATTGTAATAATCCGAGATCCGTTATGGGTCATCATCTTGATTAGGAGGCATATGATGTGAGGTGCACTAGGCTGAAGTTCGACCTGGACAAACTGCAAGACCCGGAGGTGGCAAAAATATTTCAGGCCACAATTGGAGGGAAATTTGCACCACTGCTTATTTTGGGGGCAGGCGAAGTAGATGTCAACACCATGACCAATACCTTCAACTCAGCTGTAACAGATGCCGCCACTGAGATCCTTGGCAAGCACCGACCAAAGAAGAAGCCGTGGATCACACCTGAACTTTTGGATCTGTGTGATGAACGAAGAGAGTTAAAAAAGAAAAAGAACACCTCACAGGGAGCTGATGTCTACCGAAAAATCAACAATGACATCCGAAAAGGCATGCGCACAGCAAAGGAGAACTGGATAGAAGATCAATGCCAGGAAATAGAGAACAATCTGAACAAGAACAACAGCAAGAAGGCCTACCAGACTGTGAAGCGGCTGACAAGTGTTAAACGGCCCAAAGTCTCCACTATCCAAAGCAAGTCTGGCATTTGCCTTACAGAAGAACAAGAAGTCTTGGACAGATGGACAGAGTACTGCTCTGACCTTTACAACCATACACCAAATGGAGACCCATCAGTTCTAGCATGTCCCGAGAGCAGAGAAGAAGAAGAAATCCTCCCAATTCTCCGGGAAGAAGTTGAGGCAGCAGTGCAATCGCTGAAGAAAGGGAAGTCAGCGGGAGTGGACAACATACCAGCGGAACTGCTACAAGCAGGAGGAGAAGCGATGACTGATGCTCTCACCATTATCTGTAACAAGATCTGGCAGAGTGGGGAATGGCCTACACCATGGACCCAGTCGCTTGTCATCACTCTTCCCAAAAAAGGTAACCTTCAGGAGTGTGAAAATTACCGCACCATCAGCCTCATCAGCCATCCCAGCAAGGTCCTCCTGAAAATAATACTCAACAGGTTGAAACCACAAGCTGAACAAATCATAGCTGAAGAACAAGCAGGATTCATGGCAGGGCGAAGTACCACTGAACAGATTTTCAACCTCAGAATAATCTGTGAGAAATACCTACAGCACCAACAACATCTATATCATGTGTTCATAGACTTCAAGAAGGCATTTGACCGAGTCTGGCATGCAGCTCTATGGGCAACCATGAAAGTGTACAACATCAGCCCTAAAATTATAGAAGTCATCAAAAGCCTGTATGACAAGGCTACCAGTGCAGTCCTCCATAACAGCGTCATCGGGAACTGGTTCAGAACAACAATCGGTGTGCGTCAAGGATGCCTACTCTCTCCAACACTCTTCAACATCTTCCTAGAGCGCATCATGTCAGATGCTCTTGCAGATCACGAAGGCACAGTCAGCATAGGGGGCAGAGCAATCTCCAATCTTCGTTTTGCGGATGATATTGATGGATTGGCTGGAGAGGAACAAGAACTTGAACAGCTAGTACAGAGGCTTGACACCACCTCCAGAGCTTATGGAATGGAAATAAGTGCAGAGAAGACCAAAATGATGACCAACAACACCAATGGCATCAACACGGACATCAAAGTACAAGGCCAATCCCTCAACACAGTGCACAGCTTCAAATATTTAGGAGCCATTGTGTCAGACAATGGGTCTCGACATGAAGTCCTCTCCAGGATCGCACAAACAACTGCTGCCCTGACAAGGTTGAAGCCCATTTGGAAAGACAGATCCATCAGTCTACATTCCAAAGTAAGACTGCTGCGCTCTCTAGTCATCTCCATCTTCCTATATGCTTGCGAAGCATGGACCCTCACAGCAGATCTCCAACGAAGAATACAAAGCATGGAGATGAGGTGCTACAGAAGACTTCTGTGCATTTCCTATACCCAACACATCACCAACGTTGAAGTCCGACAGACCATCACACAAGCCATTGGACAACACGATGACCTGCTCACAGTGGTGAAGAAACGGAAACTCCGATGGTATGGCCACGTCACCAGATCATCAGGCCTTGCAAAGACCATTCTGCAAGGCACAGTGCAAGGAGGTAGAAGAAGGGGGAGACCGAAAAAGAGGTGGGAGGACAACATTCGAGAATGGACTGGTTTGACACTGAGCGAAGCCATGAGGGCTGCTGAGGACAGAGAAAGATGGAGTATGCTGGTTAAGCGATCATCTGTGGTGCCCCTACGACCTTCGGGTTATGGGACAGGATAGGATAGGATGATGTGAGGTATTAAGTATAATAAACCTGATTCGTTAGGGCCAATTAGCTTATTATGTAGGCCTATTTCAGACGATGCATTAAGGAGTGAGGGTAAAGAAGGAGAGGGGGGGGGAGTGGGAGAAGTCACACATTTCAACCTTTACAAATTAATTAATTCATTCATAGTGAGTGTTGCCCCGCCTGGACCGTGTCGTTACGCTTGACCCCCCGGGCAAAGTTCAGGGTCCTTTTACAGTGGAAGGTGGTTAGCATTTCAGACGGTGCATTAATTAAATAAAACCCGAGATTCACCGTGAACCGATTAGACGTCTTCATTAATTTGTGGCCACTTCGTTAATACCATGAGTGCTAGTTGTGGTCAGTAAGCAAGTGGCCCAGCTCATTAGTATAGGTTTGACTGAAAGAAGCCAAACCTGTTTAGTCTGCTGCGTTTAGACATGAAAAGAAGACAATGGCAGTCTAACTATAAAGTACAACGTACCGGTCAAGAAGAGAAGGGATTGAAGTAGGAGGAGAAGGAGGAGAAGACGAAGAAGGATGAGGAGGCGAAGAGGAGGAGAAGGAAGACCACGAAGACGATTAGACCTCTCTCTCTCTCTCTCTCTCTCTCTCTCTCTCTCTCTCTCTCTCTCTCTCTCTCTCTCTCTCTCTCTCTCTGTAATTTGTACACGTTTGCAGTCAGTCCCAGTCAGTCGGTGAGAACTGTCCTTGACTCCCTAACACCTACATGCACAGGGTTACACCTGCATGGACGCTACCCAAGTTTTTACCGTCATGGGTGAAACAAATATCAACCTAACCTTCGACATCTTTGAGAACGCGCGCCACAAAAATCAAGGGAAGTTAGTACCGTTCTCTTGCTTTTTTTTTTTTTTTTTTTTTTTTTTTAATCAAGGGAAGCAACTGTAACTTACGATGATTTTTTTTCCGCAGGATCAATTTTTCAGCGGTGGTGGCCCGTTGGCCATTACGTCATAAATCGAGGAATCTCCCCCAAGGGGTTTCCCATCCACGCTCGTCTTGGACTGTGACTTCATGCTGTCCTTTCTGACATTGATTGTTATTATGAGCGCTGACCAACCCAAAGAGGCGCTCAAGGCGCTAAATAACAAACATGGTATCCACTATTTATTTTTAAAAAAAAAATAGGCATGCATCAAACTGTTCTCCACTCGGTCATCATTGGACGACTTGAGAGAGACAGTCATCTGAGTAGAAGAGACTGGTCGAGGCTGGCGTTGGTCTGTTCCCCGAAGGTGGAGAGGTCAGTCTCTGCAACGCAGTGTGAGGGAGAAGGTCTCGACTAGTTTCAGCCGCGCTGTGTGATTCTCAGTAGCCCCGTGTCACGTCGTCAAAGTTCCTGGTGTCTTACTTTAGCCGGGCACCTTTGCGCATGCGCCAGGTCAAGTCGTGCCGGCTTTTTCACGATGTTCTTAGGCGTCGTAACCCTAACCCTAATTCTAACCCTAACCCTTACTAAGACTACGATAGCACTGTGCGCAAGCGTCGAGTTTTGTAATGTGTCGACCAGTCAGAATGCTCCCAGTCGCTCCCAGCCAAAAATAAGATACATGTACTAGGAACTTTGACGATGTTACACCGGAATGTTTGTAGTAGGCTGCTGCTGGCAGGGTTGTTTTATCCCCGAGGTGGCGAGGTGGCTGCGTCGGTCAGCCTGGTTATATAACAGTTATTTACAATAGGCTGTGTGCTGGTGTTGGTGGTTGTTGTTGTTGCGTAATTAAGTATACCTTTATGTCAACATAGTCAGGGTGTGTGAATGTGTGGTATGTGTGCGTGTGTAATTGTGGTGTGTGTGTGTATGCGTGTGTGTGAATGTGTGGTATGTGTGTGTGGTATGTGTGGTTTAAGTGTGGTATTTGGGTGCGTGTGAATGTGTGCTATGTGTGTGCGCGCATGTGAGAAATAGTATATTCAGGCGCGCAGGGGTTGATAGTGCGCAGGCTTAGGTAACCTCTTCCAACGTTACATACGAGTTACCCACTATAACTATGGTAGCTATTTTTGTTTGGGGAGATGTTCCCAGGTAAAGGTTATCTGCTGCTGCCGCTGTTGTTGTTGTTGATGACAGTTGTGTGCTTGTACGCTGCGCATGGCTCGTTGCTTGTACTTTACGATGTGGACCGAGATACAATGCAGTTTATCACCAGGGTAACGTGCACAGGGCACAGGCCTACAAAAATCTAGGCTAATTGTCTCTGCCCGACTTTCTCTTTTGTTTCCCGCAGTCTCTTCTCCATCTGCTGAGTTAATGAATGTCTTATTGTTGGCTAGGAAGATCTACTGGGCCGTACCCCCGTTGGGGTGCCGGGGGTTTCAGTATAAATAGTATCCACACTTTCTGGAAATTTAGTGCTTTAAATTCCCACTGTCGCTGTCTTTCTCATTTGCTCTTTCTCATTCCTGCTCTGTTCTACCAATCTGCTATACTATCGTCTTCTTCGCTAGACCAGTCTCCTACATTTTTTCTTGAAAACTCTTCCGGGACAAGACTCCTTATTTGTGTATGAGATCTGTTGGATAAGCTTGGGAATATTGGACGCTTTCTGCCAGGTGGTCACTAGGGCTTCCTATGATGTTATTATTTAGCAATGTAGGCATTTATATGTATGTGTTTTGTTGATAATTTATAATGATGTTTGTATTCTATTTTGTTTTTGTAAACGGGGGTTCGATAAGTTGGGGTGAAGCCTCAGCCGACCCCTGCGTGGGATGTCTTTATTATAAAGTGACTGGCTGGTGGAGGGCATTCAGTT
>CM072511.1:10554835-10594835 GCA_036898135.1 Oncomelania hupensis
TTAAAGTATACGCATGCCTTGAGCCTTGCATGAAAGTATGGTATATTGAGTGATGTCATAATGGTGACGTCATAATTTTCTGTCTTCTCTTTAATTATATTTTCTCGTTAATCTTATTTTCTCCCAAACTACTGGAGGGATTTGCTTCAAGTTTGGTATTTAATTAGACTTTCCGTATGCCTCCAACGTAAAACCAAAGTTATACAAATCGCATGACGGTATCATGACAAAGTCATCTTTTTTTTTTCTTTCTTTTATCTCTCTCTCTCTCTCTCTCTCTCTCTCTCTCTCTCTCTCTCTCTCTCTCTCTCTCTCTCTCTCTCTATATATATATATATATATATATATTTTTTTTTTTTTTAAAATATATTTTTTACAATTTTTTTTTCTTTTACGGGGTGTGTGTGTTTGTAAGTGGGACGTAATCATGATGACGTCAACTTTGTTGTTGATGTTGTTGTTGTTGTTGTTGTGTCATACAGGGTTTGTGTGTGGGTGTGTGTGCGTGCGTAGGGGCGTGTGTGTGTGTGTGTATGAGTGTGACAGACAGCACGCGAGAAAACTCTGCACTCGTAAGGGTCCTGCCATTTAAAAAAAAAATTTTGTTTCTTCAATTAGATAGTTAACGTTTGTTCTCCGGCGAAGATTGTTTTAACCGAGATTTTGAGAAGGGAGACAATTAATTCCCGAAACGGGAGACAATTGATTCCGTAATGTTCTTTCCAACATTGTGCAACAATAGAATGGCTTTGCTCCGTGTGCGTGGGTGTGGGTGAGAGAGAGAGAGAGAGAGAGAGAGAGAGAGAGAGAGAGAAGCGAGAGAGAGAGAGAGAGAGAGAGAGAGAGAGAGAGAGAGAGAGAGAGAGAGAGAGCAAACACTCGGTTTTATTGTATTTTGTTGTGTATGAAACAATGATGCCTTGAGTTGAATTTGAACCGTAACACACATAGCACACACACACGCATTTTTAAAATAATGTTTATAATATCCAATGATGAGAGAAAAATAGATATGGAAAATAAAATAATACTAATGTTGTTTCTTTTTCATTGTATAGTTTCAATGCTAGCAGTTCTGTTTATTTCCATGCTATAATATTCAGAATCGGTAAGAAATACATGTTAAACATGTAATAATTAATTAATAATAATAATAATAATAATAATAATAATAATAATAATAATAATAATAATAATAATAATAATAATAATAATAATAATAATAATAATAATAATAATAATAGGAAGAAGAAGAAGAAGAAGAAGAAGAATAAGAAGAAGAAGAAGAAGAAGAAGAATACAGGATGTTATCACGTGCTTTTGTTTTCATTCTAACTCACTATACAGAAATGAAGTCAATGGATGCTGTCAATTTTGAGGAGACGTTTCCTTGTTATAACACAAGAGTTATCATCCCATGTAATATATGTTCAAATGTCGGTCGGCCCTGGAGGGGATGTACTGTAGTTGTTAACCGACATTTGTATTTAGAAAGAGGCGAAAAATTATGTAATTTAGTTGAACGAGGACAACTGAAATCAGCTTTGGGAAATAATCAGTCTTGTCTCTAATTTTTGTCGACGTTCATCAAAATTAATCTAACAGTAATTCTACTCATAACAGCTGTTGTGAAATGATGATGATGACGACGACGATCATGATGATGACGACGATGATTATAATAATAATAATAATAATAATAATAATAATAATAATTATTATTATTATTATTATTATTATTATTATTATTATTATTATTATTATTATTATTATTATTATTATTATTATTATGATTATTATTATGATTATTATTATTGTTATCATCATCATCATCATCATCATCATCATCACTCCTCCGTATGACGTACTCTTCTCTCTCTTTAGTCTTCTCACGAATTGGTTGGCATGGTTATCAGTGGAAGGGGAGACCACTGATTAACTTCGCCAGCCTCTTTGCTGCGTCAGTCTTGTTTGTCCTTGATTTTGTATTGGATCGATAGTTTCCTGTTTGAATTAAAGAGACCCATTTTGACCACGAGCCCACGAGAGAGATCTGTTTAACATTCTCAGTGAGTTTTGGCCCCACTGGTAAAAACAACCTGCCAAAAAAAAAAATCATCTACCAAAGCTGGTAAGAGGGGAGGGGGTTGCGGGAGGGACTTATAAGGTGCGTGATCAGATTTTTTTCTCTTTAGGTGGATACTATATATCCTTCGCTACTCCACACACCAAATGTGCATTCTTTAAGCCGCTTGACTCTCTTCTGAAATAGGGTCACAAATCACAGGGCACCGTTAAATAGGGGAAATGCCTCCTGTTATAATTGGTATGTTTGTTTACTGCTGCTGATGATAATGAGGAGGAGGAGGAGGAACTTGATTGACCCCCACCCCACACAAACCGTTTTTTCTTCGAGTTTTGACGTTTCACTGTGGCAGTTAGCCCTTTGCTGTTGGTGTTACCTGTTGACATTAATCTTTTTTAAGCTCATTAGATGTTTTAGCGTCGCCTGTATGACCTTAGTTTTTGCAAACTTTCGATATTGTCTGCAAGGTTGCACTTGAGATGACATGAGATGATGACAGTTTTTTGGCGTTGTAAAAACTTTGAAATAATTTAAATAAAATAAAAAATACATGTACTTATATATTTTTATTATATATACGACGACGTTGATGATGACAACGACGATGATGATGTTGATGAGGAGTACGACGACCACAACAACCTCAATGAAGAGGAGGAGTACGACGACGTCGATGCTGACGATGTTGACGATGATGTTGATTGTGATGATTGAGGAGGAGGAGGACGACGACGATATTGATGATGATGACAAGGACAATGATGATGTTGATGAGGATAGGAGGATGATGATGACGACGACGTTGATGATGATGATGATGATGATGATGATGATGATGATGATGATGATGATGATGATGATGATGATGATGATGATGATGATGATGATGATGATGATGATGATGATGACGCGTATCATGGCTCTGTCCAAACTAGCGTTGAGCAGTGTTCGGTGCACAGCATGCAGTTGGCAAAGTGTTCGAATTAATTCAGGGCGTGTTATAGTCACAGGCACAAAATAATACAGTTTTACTGTGATTCAATCCAGTAACGTCAAATTATGCTAAGTACGTCATAATGTGACCTCATTTGTCTATACAAGGATACGACAGTTTTGAGAGAGTAGTACCTTGTCTCTGATACGTGTTATTACGTCATGATGTGACGTCGTGTATAAGGTACGATAGTTATGACAGAGTGGAGCATTAATTAAAGAAGATCCGTTGGATCTCATTTTTGATATGATGATGATGGTCATTGTTGTCAGGGTGGCGACGTGGTGATCGTCCTTAACGCTCATGCAATAGGACGTTAAGCATCGTTTTTCGTTCGAGTGGAGCATTGTCTCCGATACTCATGAGTGAGGAGAGGGGGGGGAAAGAGTGAGAGAGAGAGAGAGAGAGAGAGAGAGAGAGAGAGAGAGAGAGAGAGAGAGAGAGAGAGAGAGAGAGAGAGAGAGAGAGAGAGAGAGAGAGAGAGAAGACCTTAGCGAAAAGGTTATCAGCGACAGGAGAGTTGATTGTAACAACACAAATGCTGACAACATGCGAGAGTCTGTCCGTTTTGACAATTCGGCTGTGGCTAATGACACAGAAGAGGTCAACACTAAAATCTCTTTTATACAATGAGCAATGTGACATGAGAGGGAGAGGGGGGGGGGGGAGCTGGAGCCAGCACGAGGTTGTGAAAGGGTCCAACGGAGTACAACTAGGCAGCGCGTCGTCTTAGATCTGTTCAAAGGCCAATGGATGATTTATACAATGATAGATTATAGTTTTATACAATGAATACAATAGATGATCATTATACAATGGATAAGATAGGTAATCATTATACAATGGTATGGTACGATAGGTGATCATTATACAATGAATACAATAGATGATCATTATACAATGGATAGGATAGGTGATCATTATACAATGGATACGATAGGTGGCCATTGAACAATGGATATACAATGGACACTTTTGTTTATAGTATTAGCATTGGTTGCACCATGGACCAAAGAATACGGTCATCGAATGCATAATTCATAACCCAATTCATCACTATTAAGTTTTGTTTAGTTTGATGGTCCTACAGCGGATGATTTGTAGTGGCAACAAACTCAAACTCATCACTACACGTACATCATCCGCTGTATGCCCATACTGTCACGTCGACCAGACAGCTTCTACTATAATGAGAGACGGAAGTGCTTCATAGCGTATGTGTAAACTCGAGTGACAAGGCAGGAGTTGCTTCCCTTGGGGTTGGCCGTAGGCAGGATCAAATGCGCTTTTTGACACAACCAAAATCCTCTCGATTTTCGGCAGTAAAAAAATAGTATTATAAACCCTTCTGTGAATTCTAAGTTTTTTTTTGTTTGTTTTTAAATAGTAGAAGCTGTCTGCGTCGACTGACATTGCCTAAGCGAGTTCAGCTGACATAAGACTTGAAGACATAAGACCTAGTGTCATGCGATGGGCCATTAAGAGCTGTCATCAACATTGTGATATGAAATCGAGCATCAACAATTAAATTCTACCGCTGTAAGGGTCACAATTCATTGTGTTGCATGCAGCTATTTACAGAAGTTATAAACAAAGTTTAATATGGAGTAACTTTTCAACCATCCTTTGGTAACCCGTGCGTTGTTTTGCGGTGTTTGGAAGGAGACACTGTCAGTTCCTCCGAACTGGTCGCTAAGATAAGTGATTCAGCGCGCGATACAAATGAAAGACGATGTCTATAGTAACCGGGGTATCTGTCGTTTGGTTTCCTTTACAAAGCGTTAGCTTCCTTACAAGCCTCCGTTTATCTAAACAGCGGTAGAGATATTATGGCTACACTTCCGTGTAACAGGTGTTTAATTATGATCACATTTACATACATGTATTTAGCTGTTTTATGCGCTTGGCATACGGTGACGAAGGATCCAATCCAAATAGTAACTGTAGATTATAGTCACACGACACCGAAGCGTATAGGCGACTACTGGTCACATTATTCTGACACCAGCGAACCAGTTGATAGTAAGGGGAAAATAATATGGTCACACATTGGCCAATCCGGGATTCGAACCAGGTACCTTTCGGTTACTAGTAAGACGCTCTACCAACTGAGCTACCCGGCCCCTCAATCCAATCCCTCAAGCGGCGGGCAATATAAAACTAAAAGTGACCATTTCCACTATCCTCATAGCAGTTAGTCAACAGATCATCAGGCCTTGCAAAGACCATCCTGCAAGGCACAGTGCAAGGAAGTAGAAGAAGAGGGAGACCGAAAAAGAGGTGGGAGGACACCATTCGAGAATGGACTGGTTTGACACTGAGCGAAGCCATCAGGGTTGCTGAGGACAGAGAAAGATGGAGGTGCTGGTTAAACGATCATCTGTGGTGCCCCTACGACCTCCGGGTTACGGGACAGGATAGGATAGGACAGGATAGGATAGGATAGGATCATAGCAGTAAGTTTGCTGTGGTGGTTCAGTGCTGATTTAGGTTCTTACCTCCCTCTAATTCTGGGGTAGTTATCTTCTTCACCCACACTCCCACCCCTTCCTCCCATCTGCCATATCGCCAATGGTGGTTAGGGCTTATGGACGTCCCTTGCTCATTCAATCAGCAGTTTGGTTTGTTAACGACTTCATAGCGCTTGAAGTGTAAGGCTACATTGCTTTTAGTTAGTAGTAAATGCATCAATTTTTATACATAAATGTTACAACCATCAATAAATTTTATAAATACATAACCACTGTGATCTTGCTATATAGCTGGGAAGTGATAGTGTAGTAGCCGGAATTCATTGTAATGTTCGTTCGTAAAGGCAATATAGGCAAATAATACTGTTACCTCTGATGATGCGGAGTATTAGGTCTGTTAGTAGAGAATTAAGGCACACACAAAAATTTGTGTTTACGGTATCCTGGCCGACCATAAATTTGGCCCGACCCTAAAGTTTTTTTGGGGATTGTCTGGAGAAAACAAAACACGAAAAAAGCCACCAACGAAAAATAAAAAAGGCACCCAAGGTGGAAAAGGTTTAAAAACAACAAACAAACAAAAAAAACTGACGCCGTCCTACTGACTCTATTTTTTTTTCCATTTGTAACCGTAAGCAGACGTTTTTTTTTTTTAGCCTAACCGATAGCTGGCGCTGATCACGCACACACACGCACACACACACACACACACACACACACACGCACACACACACTTTCCTCCTCCCACTCACCCACACACACCTAGCGAAGAAACTCCCCAAAAAAGTTTGACGCAGTTGGAAATCGTTATTGACCCACAAATAACATAATCAGTATGCAGTGTGCAAAGTTCATCTCTATCGTTGATGATAACGATGATAATCGACTAACGTTAACCCTTGTTCTTTTAGCTCACCGGGAGAGCGAAACTGCTTCGTCCATCCAAATTCACAGCCATTCTCCTAATACGTAACACAATACCAGATGCTATCACGCGCATTTTCTTCCCTCGAACTCAAAAGCGCGGCGTGCGGAAGAGATCACTAGCCTATTATCGAGAATAACGCTCGTACCTTGAACATGTTGTGATGTGATTACACGGCTTTGAAGAAAAGATATCAAACCTGCCATTGGTAGATCATTCCTTCAGTGGGCTAAGAGGTTGACAGGTAACAAGTAACAAGTACAGGCGCTATTATCGTATACGCAATAGTGTCAGTCAGTCAGTAGGTAGATTACCGTCCCCGGACACAATAGCGTATAGGGGACATGCAATAGTGTCCGGGGACGTTAATCTACTAAACAAACAAACATGCGGAAAAGAAATCCGTTTTATGTTATAGCACTGTTTCATAATGAAAGCGAAAGTGGCGGATCGGTTGCGGCCCTTGGGTTTCGGCTAGTTCCGGTTGAAGCAAGAAAGATGCAGGGTTATATAAATTATATTTCTCTTGTACAATCGTTTAAATTTTACTCAGGGTGGCTGCTTGCCTAAACATTGATTGCTGATTTGTTTGTTCAGTAGGCCTAATTCGTTTGTCAGTGACCTACATTCACGAGAAATTCGAAGTCTCTTTCTTTTTCTTTGCTTTAATTTTTTAATTGAGAAATGTTAATTTTGCAGTTTATCTAGAAGATAACATTATTATACAGTAGAATAATTTTTGTTTTTAATTCAGTGAAGCAACTGCAATTATGTCTTATTATTTTCAGTCTTTCAGTTGTTATTATTATTAGTTGTAGTAGTATTGTTATTATTATTATCATTATTACCATATATTTATTATTAGTTGTCTGTTGGTGATGTTGTATTATTATTATTATTATTATTAGTTGTAGTTGCATTGTTATTATTATTATTTTTATAATTATAAATTACTCTAATGATTACGATTATTATTAATATTATGATGATTATTTTGTATTATTACTCTTATTATTATAATGATTATTATTATTATTATTATTATTATGATCTAGGATGGATCTAAGGCATGGAAGAATGGGTGAGTGTTGTAGTTGTGTATACATATACTGTGGAATAATTATCTGTGTGTTAAATGTGTACGCATGGGTATGTGGCTGGTTATCTGTTTATGCATGTGTGTTAGTGTTTATAGATTTGTATTTTGGTATGGAAGTTGTTTTTGATAGTATATCAAATGTATCAATATTGAATGTCCATGTTTGTAATAATTTTGATGTTGTTATCTCCTTCCTTATTGCACTGCTAAACAAATATCCATGCCTTGTGTTTGGACAATAAAGAATCTTGAATCTTATTTTACATTGTTGTAATCTTTCCGAATCAGTCGCAAATGTTGTTCCCACAATCGTTTCAGTGTTTTGTTAGCTGGTAATGTGTGTAACTTGACAATGCGCCCTTCAATTACTTTTCCTGCGAAATTAGGGCAGCAAACGCAATACTGTTTTTCTCCGCCACAAGTCTTCCGACTACGTGCTGCCATGCTTAATATTCAACCGGAACTAGCCGGTGTACGTGGCATAGGTGAAGGCAGGGCCGGATAACTCTATCTGCACTAGTTTTGCAACAGTGCTATACTTAGGTCACCGAGGGTTTTCTCCGAGTACTCCGGTATCCTCCCACCCTTTAATATAATAGTATTGTATAAATTTTGTCTAAATTTGTCTAAATCTTTCTTTCTTCTTTATTTTTTTTATTTCTTCGTCTTTTCTCGTCTCCTTCTTTTTTCTCCTTCTTTCTTCTTCTTCGTCCTTTTTCTTTGTTTCTTTCTTAATCTTCCTTCTCTTTTTTTTCCTCTCCTCCTTCTTTTTGTTCTTTTTGTTCTTTTTGTTCTTCTTCTTCTTCTTCTTCTTCTTCTTCTTCTTCTTCTTCTTCTTCTATCATACGGATCAATTTTCACCACTAAAACGGGATGCTTTCAGTTGCGTCTGTGATACAGCCAATATTTGCGAAACTAAACTGAGCGCAGCTGCAGAAGTGCGCGCAGTAGATAGGGGAGATAAGCAGTGATTGCCAAAGGGCAATGACCGACATAATAAATAAAATCATATCCCGGTTTTCGATAGCGGTGTAAAGTGAAACTAACTAGGAAAGCCACGTTAGTTGGTCCTTTTAGGTCGTGAGGAGGGGTTTGGAGAGGGCGAGAGAGAAACAAAGAGAGAGAGGGAGAGAGAGAGAAGAGAAGAAAGAGAGAGAGAGAGAGAGAGAGAGATTTGCGGTTGATTTGCATGTGGCCTTTACTTCACCCTACCGTTGCTCCTTGACTGAGGATGTCGCCAAAATAGCTCCAAACTAGATGTTAAGAGGACACTGGTCTAGTTTTGAGTAAGAACATGGACAATGAAGAGAATTGGAACAAGGGAGTATTCTAGACTATGAGAAGACGTAGTAACTTAGTAAACCAGAATACTAGTACCAGAGCACTTCTAAGACGTAGTAACTTAGTAAACCAGAATACTAGTACCAGAGTACTTCTAAGACGTAGTAACTTAGTAAACCAGAATACTAGTACCAGAGCACTTCTAAGACGTAGTAACTTAGTAAACCAGAATACTAGTACCAGAGCACTTCTAAGACGTAGTAACTTAGTAAACCAGAATACTAGTACCAGAGTACTTCTAAGACGTAGTAACTTAGTAAACCAGAATACTAGTACCAGAGTACTTCTAAGACGTAGTAACTTAGTAAACCAGAATACTAGTACCAGAGCACTTCTAAGACGTAGTAACTTAGTAAACCAGAATACTAGTACCAGAGCACTTCTAAGCCGTAGTAACTTAGTAAACCAGAATACTAGTACCAGAGTACTTCTAAGACGTAGTAACTTAGTAAACCAGAAGCCAGCTGCTTGAAACTGATTTTTTTTTTAAATTGTAACTCTCAATGACATAACCACCATCTTGCCGCGTGTGATTATTATAAGAGAAACAGTAGGTACCGAGTACTTTTACAAAGTTGCGAGTATTTGCCAGATTTTAATTTAGTCGTGCTTGTTTATTATTTTATTTCATTTCATTTATTTGAATAGTTCTTATACAGCGCTTTTCCAGCTCAAGAGCCGCTCAAGGCACTGGCCGATACAGGATCTAACTCAAGCCGCCCAAGGCGCCACCTGCAGCTTTTGGGCGCATAGTCTGATGGCCAAACAACTGAGCACAACCTTGAAGCGACCGGGGTATGGGGAGAATGGGTACCTAATGCTTGCCAGGTGTATTGGTGTAGCCTGCAAATCACCCGTCTAGGACATGAGCGTCAGGATCTTTCAAGTCCGTGGGATGGACTAGACGTCGATTGTTGTGGTTTGGGCAAATATTCTTAAATACAGGAGGAGCAAAACCTCTGAGACCAAGACGTGTGAGGAATATTAGTGGGTGGTCTGATATATTGTGCTGCAAAACTTTGAAAGCTAGATGTACCCACGTCTTGAAGTCACACGTCTGGGAACTTTATGAAATCTGCCGTTTTTTAAATAGGCTTCACAATTGACGGGAATTTTTTGGGTTAATCCTGTTCTTATTGACTAAATGAATTTAAATTGGTTACTTTTGAAATCGGGACAACATCTTGAAATTTTATCAAATGGGTAAGTTTTAAAATAAGCTTCCAAAGTGACGAAAATTAAAATTGCCAAAAAATATATATATTAAAAAAAATACTTTTCTTTTTTTAAAGTCTAGTTCTTATTGATTAAACGAGTCTTATTGACTTAATGGGTTTAAATTGGTTACTTTTGAAATCGGGAGACAAAAAGTTCTGTAAGAATACGTTTAAATTAATATGCTTTGGAAAAGTCAAAAATCACTTGGGACTACGGACTGTTCTGGCATTCACTAGACGCATGGGTTTGTTGTGTTATTTTTACGTGAGTATGAGAACACAGTCCGGACACAAGGAGATGCGGTCTTGGATAGAGTGTCGCCACACCTCGTTCTCGTGTAAGTGGTCCCTGCATACTCTGATGCTCTAGTTAGGTAGGCAATTTTTTTATAATAGTTTTTTTTTTCATTTTTAAATTGGTAAAAGTGAGAACCAGTTGGGGAACATTTAGCCAGCGCTTCCAATCTGCTTTTGTCGTCAGCACGCACGATGATTATTATGACGATAATGATGATGATCATCATCATGATGACCACAACAACAACAACGATGATGATGATGATGATGATGATGATGATGATGATGATGATGATGATGATGATGATGATGATGATGATGATGATGATGATGCACGCTGCTACAGCGCTGATAGTCCATGCTATATACCATAGGCGCAAGAAATGGCAAAATTATTATTATTTGTCCCGACCGTTACCTGGGTAGCAAGTGTTGTCGTATGTGTACTTTAGCCGAGGACACTTCAAACGCCAGCTGATAAACGAGACATGTACTGCTTGGGTTCTAGGTTCTGGGTTCTACACAAACTTTTGTCTCTCATGTTCAACTCGCACACAGCCACACTCTGTAGAAGTCCTTGTTCAAAACTATTTACCGCCCTAGATTTTCGAAATAGTTTTGGCCAAGAATTCTCTTTCAAAACGTTAGATTCCTTCCCATTTGGGTTGCCTTTAGCTAAATTGTGGAGACTTGTTTCGCATTAAAAAAAATGTCCTGAAGACATTATACAGGTGTCTTCTAATATGCTTGAAAAAAACAACAACCCAAACCAGTTACTAGTTTCTACTGCGCAGTGTTCTTCTATCTTAGACTCTTTGATACTCATTATGCGACACTCCTCGGTCTTACATAATCTTATAACGGTACTTGACAGCTAAGAGCTACTCTGGCGATGTCTGGGTGACATTAATATAAAAGTACGCCTGCATCTTTTATGCGTGCAGATTGCTGTACGTTCTCGGATTGCTGATACAAAAATATAATACCTCTCTTTGTAATGCGATCCAGTCTATTATAGTGACGTAAGTATTTGTATATTACTATCATAGCACAACTGTGTGAAGTAGACACTCTTTGTAATGCAAACAAAAAGGTATTTTAGTAACCCCAACACTACAATGTAGATTCGGTGCAGTGCTTCACTATTCGGACATACTGAGGTCTTTTGTTGTGTACGCATGCATTCTATCGCACGGATGTTAAAGATCCCAACGCTCATTGGCAACTCTATAAATACACCTAGCAAAGCAATAGGTCACTAAGTCGGTAGTCAACCAGAATCCTCATAAACCCATTAACATGTTCACCTACCCTATCCTATCCTATCCTATCCTATCTATCCTATCCCGTAATTCGAAAGTCGTTGGGGCACCATAAAATTAACTAGCCTAGACTCCACCTTTCTCTGTCCTCAGCAACCCGCATGGCTTCGCTCAGTGTCAAGCCAGTCCATTCTCTAATATTGGCTTTCCACCTCTTCTGTCTCCCTCTTCTTCTGCCTTCTTGCACAGTGCCTTGTAGGATGGTCTTTGCAAGGCCTGATGCTCTGGAGTTTCCGTTTCTTCACCACTGTGAGCATGGCATCGTGTTGTCCAATAGCTTGCGTGATGGTCTGTCGGACTTCGTCGTTGGTGATGTGCTGTGTATAGGAAATGCCCAGAAGTCTTCTGTAGCACCTCATCTCCATGCTTTGTATTCTTCGTTGTAGGTCTGCTGTGAGGGTCCATATTTCGCAAGCGTACAGGAAAATGGAGATGACAAAGGAGCGCAGCAACCATACTTTGGAATGTAGACTGATGGTCATATCTTTCCAAATTGGCTTCAACCTTGTCAGGGCAGAAGTTGTCCTGGAGAGGACTTCCTGTCGGGACCCACTGTCCGATACAAGTGCTCCTAAATATTTGAAGCTATGCACCGTATTGAGCGATTGGCCTTGGGCTTTGATGTCCATGTTGATGCCATTAGTGTTGTTGGTCATCATTTTGATTTTCTCTGCACTTTTTTCCATTCCATAGGCTCTGGAGGTGGTGTCAGTCCTCTATACCAGCTGCTCAAGTTCTTGTTCTTCTCCAGCCAATCCATCAATGTCCATGTCATCCGCAAAACGAAGGTTGAAGATTGCTCTATTCCCTATGCTGACTGGGCCTTCTTGATCTGCTAAGGCATCTGACATGATGCGCTCCAGGAAGATGTGGAAGAGTGATGGAGAAAGTAGGCCTCCTTGGCGCACGCCGATTGTTGTTCTGAACCAGTTCCCGATGGTGTTGTGGAGGACTGCACTGGTAGCGTTGTCATACAGGCTTTTGATGACTTCAATAATTTTAGGGCTGGTATTGTACATTCTCATGGTTGCCCACAGAGCCACATGCCAGACTCGGTAAAAGGCTAAATCTTGAAGTCTACAAACACGTGATATAGATGTTGTTGGTGCTGTAGGTATTTCTCGCAGATTATTCTGAGGTTGAAAATCTGCTCGGTGGTACTTCGCCCTGCCCTGAATCCAGCTTGCTCTTCAGCTATGATTTTTTCAGCTTGGGGTTTCAACCTGTTGAGTATTATTTTCAGGAGGACCTTGCTGGGATGGCTGATGAGGCTGATGGTGCGGTAATTTTCACACTCCTGAAGGTTACTTTTTTTGGGAAGAATGATGACAAGCGACTGGGTCCATGGTGTAGGTCACTCCCCTCTCTGTCAGATCTTGTTACAGATAATGGTGAGAGCGTCAATCAATGCGTATTCTCCTTTTTGAAGTAATTCAGCGGATATGTTGTCCACTCCTTCAGTAATTGCACTGCTGCCTCAACTGTTTCTCGGAGAATTGGGAGGATTTCTTCTTCTTCTCTGTTCTTGGGTCATTGAAAACTGATGGGTTTCCGTTTGGGGGTGGTTGTAAAGATCAGTACAGTACTCTGTCCATCTATCCAAGACGTCTTGTTCTTCTGTAAGGCACATGCCAGACTTTCTTTAGATCGTGGAGACCTTGGGCTGTTTAACACTTTTCAGCCGCTTCAACAGTCTTGCTGTTGTTCTTGTTCAAATTGTTCTCTATTTCCTGGCATTGCTCTTCTGTCCAGTTTTCCTTTGCTGTGCGCATGCCTTTTAGGATGTTATTGTTGATTTTTCGGTAGGCATCAGCTCCCTGTGAGGTGTTCTTTTTCTTTTTCATCTCTCTTCGTTTGTCACACAGGTCCAAAAGTTCAGGTGTGATCCACGGTTTCTTCTTTCTGCGGTGCTTGCCAAGGAACTTAGTGGGACATCTTTCACAGCGAGATTTGAAGGTGGTGGTCGTGCTTTTGACATCTATACTTCACCAGTTCCCAAAATGAGCAGTGGTGCAAATTTCCTTCCAAGTGTGGCTTGGAATATTTTTGCCACCTCCAGGTCTTGCAGTTTGTCCAAGTCAAACTTCAGTCTGGTGACCTTTGCTTTGTTTATTCTCTTCAAGTGGAGCCGGAAAGACATCATCACGAGATCGGGGTCACTTCCGATTTCTGCTCCTGGAAAGGTGCGTGCCTTTCCGATGTTGACGCTAGTTCTGAAGCGATTCTTGACCATGATGTAGTCAATGTGGTTGTTATGTTCCCAGCTGGGACTGTACCATGTCCATCGTCTGGATTTTTTGTGGGGACCAAGCGTGTTTGCCAATATCAGATTGTTGTTTCTGGTAAACTCCAAGAGTCTCATACCTCTGTCGTTTGTCTCGTTGTTGTAGTGGGTCCTCATGTGTCTCCCTAATAAGCCTAGTTTTAGTACGCATCTTGGTCAACCTTGGCATTCCAATCGCCTTGTACTATGACTATGTTCTTCCTCGGCATTTGGTCAATGACAGTTTGCAGATGTTTATAATGTTTATAAAAATCATCGACTTCGCTGTCGTCATAATCTGATATTGGGGCATAGGCCTGGATGATGGTGATTTTGAAAGGGGCTGCAATCAGACGGATGATAGATAATGAGTCTATTGGAGACTGGGCGGCAACCCATGACAGTGGGTAAAATGTATTTGTGGACCAAGATTTCAACGCCGTGTTCATGCCTGTCATCTCTCCCGCTGAAATAAAGCTTGTGACCTTTGTCGGCCGTTCGTTCACCTAGGCCTTTCCAGCGCAGTTCGCTGATACCTAAAATATTCCTACGATAGTGGTCCAGCTCGTGGGCCAGTTCTTCCAATTTTCCCTCCGCAGTTAGGGTCCTGACATTCCAGGTTCCTATGGCGATTTTGTCTCTTGTGCGGATCTTGCTAAGTTGTCCATCAGTAACCCACTTATCACCTCCGTCCTGGTGAAAAACGGAAGATGCTGTCCTTGGTGACCCGAGCGACGACCGATCCGGTATGGAGTGAGTGGTTCTTTTTATCATTGGGCAAGAAAGACCTGGCAGGGCCCAATCCTCTCCAGGCTGTTTGGCCACAGCCGAAATCAACGAGTACAATGTGGCTCGCCTTTGCCCCGAGCACGTGGTGGTTGAACCAATGGTAACGTGAGGCTCCTCCACCCTGGCCGGTGACTTCTGTGTAGAAGACTTTCGCCCAGTGATGCCGTGCTGACATCACCCCTGTTACAGTGTTAGTCACCTCTTACGACACGCCGGGAAACGTTGGGTCTATTCTATTCAGTGCCCGAACCCACAGAGCATAACGATATTCACATAACATGGAAACTGACATTTGTTTTTCATTAATGGTTTTCTTCAACGGTATTTGATAATAGTTGGGTTATGTCCACGGTCTATATGCTGGGGGGGAGGGGGGGGGGAATTAGGATTCAAATTCGCTATCTGTGAAACACGAGCTCCACGGCAGCTCTGTCCACTGAGCTATTCCAACACACACCCTTTTTTAAGTTGTGACCTTGAAGCTAAAGGTACAGTTCAAATCTTTGGACCCTTATTTTTCAAAAACAATGAAGAGCTTTTCAAAGATAAAGCTTTTTTTTTTCTTCTTAGTTTTATCGTCTAGCCGGTACTTGCAAGAGGAATAAATAATTTTTTTTAAATCATAAAAACAATACAGTTAACATCTTTTAAAGATAACGCTATCCGTTTTTGGTTTTATCGTGTAGTCTGTGCAACATTACAAAAAATAATAATAACGATTAAAATTAAATTATTAACGAAAACAACATAAAGATAACGCAATCTGTTTTTCGTTTTTGTCGTCTAGTCGGTGCTAGCAACATTTTATAAATTATATATATATATATATATATATATATATATATATATATATATATATATATATATATATATATATATATATATATATATATATATATATATATATATATATATCAACAACACAAGGAAGATCTTTCAAAGATAGGCGTCTTCTCTTTCGTCTAGTCTATGCTTGCAGTAAATGCTTGGGCGGTATGTAGTCTAGATATTCACCACTTTTTTCCATAGCACAGACGCATGTAACTTTATCAGTGCAATTTACACTGTAAGCTACAAGCTATTTGCTGCTGTTACGTATACATGTTCCATGATTAGATTTTGCATGCTGAGATTCATATTAAGATCTTAATATGCAATCTTTCATGTTGGCCAAACCAAAATTGTCCTTGACATATATGTTACATATCTTTTTTTCCCTTACTTAATTTTTTGGTACGAAAGAACGACAATCTGATTACTGCTTTTGAACGTTTGGAACTTTGTCCTTTAATTGAGCAATACCGAGAAAAACAATTAGTTTGTTTTATCAAGACTTGTGTACATTTTTAAGGTATGAGTTTTAATTGGTAGTTTTCATTTGTTAAAATTGTTACCCTGTTCACGTTAAAGCTTTATTTATTTATTTATTGCGTTTGATCACTGTGATTTGTGTGTGTGTGTGTGTGTGTGTGTGTGTGTGTATCTTTAAATCATTATGTGTAATGTTTTTTATTTATTTAGTTAGTTAGTTATTCTTATTTGTTGCCTTTAATCACTATGACTGGGTGCAGACTTGAAATAAAGTATATGGAACACTCAGCACACGCGAACACAAGATTTCAAAATGAATGAAGTTTCACAGCCCAGAACACACTGCGTATCTTAGACTGGTCGATGCTTTCTCGATTTCTTCTGGTCGATGCTGCCTTGTAAGGCTGCTAAGATCGGGTATTTTGTTATGCACATGCCAGAAAGGGTAATACTGGTGTACGTGTCGTTTGTAAGGTTATGATTTGAAAGCTTCTCGGTGTGAAATAGGCCATAATAATATGTATGCATGAGTGATCATGTCTGCACGACTGGACTGTATATAAAAAGAAAGTTGAATACAACCGAATTGAAATAGCGAACAGTTTTAAAAAATAATATTATTAATAAATTAGGGAGAGAGAGCGAGCTGAATTGCAATTACATACAAATAGAACGCATCTGCGTGCGTGTTAAAAAAAAAAGACGATTGCAACATCGTGGGTAGAATGTATGACTGGGTGTTTAAATATGTATGGCGGTGATTATTAATTTTTGTCCTATACACTGCCAGGTAGACATGCTTTATAATAAGGAACTTAGTTTACTTGGGACCGCCGTAGCTCAAGTGGTAAAACGTTCGCCTGGCACACCGATGACCCAGGTTCGAATCCCGCGGTGGGCGTAATAAACAGTGACCATTTTTAATTGTTCATTTTATCAGTATGATTGCTCTGGTGGTTCAGTGTCCTTAACCCTTGCTCCCTGGGATGGTTATCACCCTCTGCCATATCCCCAATGGTGGGTGTAGACGTTAAACTTCAATGTTCATGGCTAATTTTGTCACATGTGTAGGTTGATATAATAGGTATGCCCAACTATGCTCAATCTGACCCCCAAGCTTTACGTGCGTCCAAATCTAAATACAGTACTCACGGATATAGCGCCCACCACTCCATGACGTGCGGATGTGCTTAAGGCGCAAGAAGAAAACAGTGCTTTCCCTGGGCGCACCACACCTCCAGAGTTCCAAATTGAGTTGTGTTGTATAGCTTCTTTTTTTAAAAAATAAATCTTATAGAGCGCTTTTCCAGCTAGAAAGATGCTTAAGGCGCTGGCCCATACATGATCAAACTCAAACCGTCCGAGGCGCCCACTTGCAACCTTTGGGCGCATAGTCTGACGCCCAGACGACCGAGCACATTCCTGGGTTCTAGGACAACTACCCCACGGACAGCTATCCCATGGACAAATGCCCACATTGGACATTAACCACCGGACAAGTACCCTTCAACCACACATTCGTTGTTGGCCCCCCATTCGTGAGAACAGGTCACATATGTAGCCCCCATTCGTGAGAACAGGTCACATATGTAGTGATCAAATAGAACAGAAGAGGAAAAATTATGTAAGTCACATGTGAGTAGTGAGTAGTGATCAAATAGAATAGAAAAACATCAGTAAGTCACGTGTGAATAGTGAATAAAGATCAAATAAATTATAAAAGAAAAAAAGTATGCCGACGTCAGCAATCTCCGTGTGGCCGACTATGGCAACCGCCATGACGACTTTCTATGAGGCATTGCACACATACAGATGTAGATGTTATGCATAATGTATGTGATTACTACAATGTTCCAGTTGCTTATTTTATTTAAAGATGTTCTGTTTTTGTGTGTGTTGATCTTGAAGGTCAAGGTCATTTTTTAATGAAAAAAAAAGTTTTATGAACATATTTTCCTTGTTTATAAGATAAGATAAGATAAGATAAGATAAGATAAGATAAGATTTATTAGCCATATGTCAAATCAATACAATTTGTACACTAGGAATTTGCCTTGGTCAGCGAGCATGCATACAGTATTGGCACATTCACACATCTATTCTTAACACACATCACATTGTAACATTAAAACCAAACATGTTTACATGAAATGTTAACAGTAAACATCGAAATTCATAGCCGGTATGCATGCACTGTAAAAGATCTAAGATAGTTTAGTCCGATGACTGTGCAACTGCAGTCATTCCATTTACATTTAGCACTCAACTCCAGTCATTTCATTTACATTTAGCACTCTTATTGCACTTGGATAGAAGCTGCTATTCATTCTTTTTGTCCTTGCTTTAAGTGATCGAAGTCTTCTACCAGAGGGCAGGAGGTCAAACAGATGGTTACCCGGGTGCGAGGGGTCTTTGATTATGGCCTTGGCCTTGCGAATTATTCTCTCTTCAAAGAGTTTGTCTAATTTTGGGAGCTTACACCCCGTGATTCTGGCAGCAGTCTTGACTACCTTTTTCAACTCCTCCCTCTCCTCCTCAGTAGCACTGCCATACCAGTTCGTGAATGAAAATGTTAGTACACTTTCAATGATAGTTCTATAGAATTTAACAAGAATTGTGTCATTGATTCTGAATCTTTTAAGTTGCCTCAAGAAATATAAGCGCTGCTGAGCTTTCTTTTTCGTGAGCGTCACGTGGGGCCCCCATGTAAGGTCTTCAGATATTGTTGTCCCCAAGAATTTAAAAGACTTAACCTGCTCTACAACCTCGTTGTTGATGATAAGTGAAGTTGTGGGGGATTTGACTTTTCTAAAATCAACTACTATTTCTTTTGTCTTAGAAACATTCAAAATATAGACATTAGTCCATGACATGTAAAATAAAATACAAAATTAAACAACCAAAAAATCTTTGTCCATTTTCACTGGGTTTTTTTTAAATAAAAATAAATATGATTCCATATGGTACTTGTCCGGTGGATAGATATCCTAGGGTGGGGGTGGAGGTATTTTCGTCGTGATACCCAATCCTGGGCGCCCGGGAATTGGGGGTAGAAGAAACCTAATGATTGCTGGGCGTATTCGTGTAGCCTGCACTCACACCACAGGATCTGTAAAGTCCGGGCGGTGAAGTGCGTGCGTGCACAGACTAGCTTGCCGTTCTTCAGCAGCGCCATCACCTTAATCCGTCTAACTGCTATTTATGCAGGTCGCGAATTTCTGTGCAGTGCCTTGCCATGACCTTGGCCCGTCTAACTGCTATTTCTGCAGGTAGCGAATTTCTGTGCAAAGCCTTCCCATGACCTTGGTCCGTCTAACTGCTAGTTCTGCAGGTAGCGAATTTCTGTGCAGAGCCTTGCCGGGACAATGTGACATAAACAGAGCAGAACGACACCTGCCCAAATGACCCTTGAGTACCGCAAACTGCTTTGAGCCACTGGTAATGGCCTGTATTAACTGGAACCTCCTCCAACCTTTTATTTTTCCTTTTCCTTTTTTTTCCTCCCGAGTTCTCACATCCCGAGCCTTGAAAAATAAATAGCTTCGTGAATCTGTACGAACCTTTCAATTATGACAGGCCATTAAGACGAACCGATTCTTTGTTTTGCTAAAACCGGTAATTAGACTACTTAACTCAGAGACTAAACAAATCGTATAACAGGAATTTATTTCGCCAATTGACATGTAATAGATACAGCAATCGGAATATTATTTGGTGTTGGACAATGGCAGAATGTTTTAGATTTAACATCTCTCTCTCTTTCTCTCTCTCACTCTTAATAATAATAATAATAATAATAATAATAATAATAATAATAATAATAATAATAATAATAATAATAATAATAATAATAATAATAATAATGATAATAATACAGGATGCTATGTACGCGCCTTTCCCCAAGGCTCAAAGAGCGGCGATCTATACCAACATACACGCTCACCTGTCTCATTTACCATCACACACACCAAATACACATACATCACTCAAACAGGTGGTGTAAAGGCAGGGAGATCGCTATTAGAAGACGGAAGAAAATCGAATTTTTATTTTTGAAATTTTTATATTGACTGCATCCTGTACCATTATTGAAGGGAGGGAGGAAACCGGAGTGCCCGGAGAAAACCCTCGGTGACCTCAATAGTCTCGTACCTAAGTCACATACGTTCGCCCCTTGCGGGAATCGAACCCGCGACCTTCGGCATAGGAAACCGGCGACTTATCCACTGCGCCACGAGGCCACCCCACACCCTCTCTCTTACACACACGCACACATACCTACATACACAAATACACACATGTATGCACATGATGGGACATGAGCCTTTATTGGCTGATTGATTGAGAGGGGGGAGGGGGAGGGGGGAAAACGTCTGATAGAATAATTGCCCTTGATTGATTGTTTAATTTAGTTATTTAAGTTGATTCTGTTAGTGGTTTGCCGAAGGTCGTTGCGAGTTCATGGGTTCTCTCAGTGGTGCTGTAAACACTCAATGGTGCTGTAAACATTGGTCCAAGGCCGAGCTGTTAGTTGTTTATAGCATACTTGTCGTGGCTCTGGCCCTAGAGATAAAGTTCCTGTACTTACGCCAGCAAGTTGGAAGGTAGGGGGTGACGGGAAAGGTGTGGGGGAGCGCGCGCGCGAGCGTGCGTGGGTGTGTACTTGGGTGTGTGGTGGGGAGGGGGGGTGCCTGTGGGTGTGTGAGGGTGTGCAGGATCACTGGGTATCTGTGTGTTTCTATGTAGAGGAATTCAGAAAATTTTCACGGAACGCTTTTGTCTGTCTTTCTTCTTTTATTTTCTTTCTTTACGTCCTTCCTTTCTTTCTTTCTTTTTTTTTCATTTATAATTATTTTACTGTCATTCTCTTATTGGTTTTTCCGGAGGTCATAGTCAGTTCGTGAGTTGTCGCCAATGAGATATGTGCGCGTTACAAGTCATCGTATTATTATTATTATTATTATTATTATTATTATTATTATTATTATTATTATTATTATTATTATTATTATTATTAATAATAATAATCCTGAATGTACAAGTTCGCTCAAAGCTACTCTTTATAACAACACACTTACCTCTAGGTATCAGACTTCGGACCCAGACAAAGGCCCACTAACTCTCCTAAAGCTGAGACCAATCTAGACGAGGAGAGAGAGATGAGCTCTGAAGGCCCCGTCTAGTCTCAGTCGCGGGATATACCAAACTAGACGAGGAGAGAGAGATGAGCTCTGAAGGCCCCCGTCTAGTCTCAGTCGCGCAATATGCTATTAGTTCTGACGTTCCGCTAGTTGAAGGCAGTTTCCGAAACTGCGCACGTTATGTACTTACCCCAGCTCTTTGCTTACCCTCCGTAGAAGGGTCTATTTCAAGGAGCCGTCGTCCCAAGGCCGAGCTATACATAAGCGCAAAACAGCTGACGAGGCACAGGCCCCGGGTAATGACATTTCGCATTTTACCTTTGCCGGCAAACTAGAGCGACCCTCAAAGTACAGGCCTTGCTTTCTTTCTACGCTTACATAGTACTGATTACAAAACCTAATAATGATATTTGTTCCAGTTATGCTCCCTACATTAGAGAAGAACTGACAGGATTATCTCTCTGTCCAATGTAGTAATGTCCCTTCGTCCTTGTTTACAGCCCACAGTTACATTAGGGTCGAACGTTGGCAAGATTATCTCCCTTCCAAATGGTGCGCCTTCCAAGTCTTTTATCCGGTATCCATGGAGCGTGATATTTCAAAATAAAATAACAAATTTTAAAAGCAATCTTTCACCTCCATTTAAAATTATAAATTTTATTTCATGTGTGTCACTTCTCCTTAATATCCGGTCGCACAGGATTGTGCTCCGTTGTCTGAACGTCAGACTATGCGCCCAAAGGCTGTAATTGGATGGGCGCCTCGTGTTAGATCCTCTATCGGCCAGCGCCGTGAGCAGCTCTTGACCTTGGAAAAGCGCTGTATAAGAACGAGTTCATTAAAAAGAAATGTGTTTTTAGGACTTTTGTTTTGATGAGGGAATATTTGACTAAATCAATGTATGTACTGTTTCTCTGTGTGCAGAACGAAGTAACCTCGTCACAAGTACAGACCGCGGGGATTAATTTACTGTACATACTGCAACAAGTGGGCCAGCTTTTAAAGGTAAAGACAAGTTTTTAAGGCATAAGTCCATAGTTTATTTTTCGCGTTTCACTTCTCTTTCTTTCTTTCTTCCTTCCTTTCTGTCTTTCGTTTATTTTCTTTCTTATCTTCTGTTTGTCAATTTGTCTTTCTTATCTCCTGTTTGTCAATTTGTCTTTCTTATACTTACCGGACGTTTCCCTTCTTTTCTGCATTCATCTCCTCTGTTTATCTGTGAATTGCAAAACTTAAAAAAGCTGATTTTCTGTAGTAATAATAATAATAATAATAATAATAATAATAATAATAATAATAATAATAATAATAATAATAATAAGAATAATAAGAATAATACTGGATGCTATATTCGCGCTTTTCCCCAAAATCTCTAATCAGGCTCAAAGAGCGGCGATCTGTACTAACACACACGCTCACATGTGTCACCCACTCTCACACACACAACAAACACACATCTTTTACTCAAACATATGGTGTAAAGGCAGGGAGATCGCTATTAGAAAGCGGAAAGGAACGCGAATTTTTATTTTTTGACTGTTATCTGGTTTAAAGTAGTGTTACAAGATTGCCAGAGTCTAACCCACTGAGAGAGAGAGAGAGAGAGAGAGAGAGAGAGAGAGAGAGAGAGAGAGAGAGAGAGAGAGAGAGACGCAACTATTCACAAGCAGCAAGACAAAAGAGACAAGTGCCCATTGAATAATACTATACAGTACTAAAATACAATTAAAAATACATTACTAAAATACAATACAAATATGAAAAGTTCTATGTACATTCACTTATTTGGTTATTATTATTATTATTATTATTATTATTATTATTATTAGTAGTAGTAGTATTATTATTATTATTATTATTATTATTATTATTATTATTATTATTATTATTATTATTATTATAAGCCATTGAGTTGTTGCTCCACCAATTTTATTAACCCTATCGCATGTTTGGATTACTTTTATTTTAAGAAGATATAACACGAAGTCTATGCCTGTACTTGGAAGATAGGTAACGGGTGTTTTTTTTAAGAACAGAGTCAGGTGACCTGTCAAGGTCGTACTGTAAAAGCACACAGCACATGTCTCGGCCACAGCCGATCGTTAATATTTTATGGAGGTTTTATTCTATGTCGTACTATGCCACAGTACACTTAGCATTTTACACAGGATAGTAGCTTTCATCGTTATCGGGACTAAGTACTCAATAGAAAAAGAAAAAGAAAATATTACTGTTCGGGGTTGCCGTAGGTTCTAACAACTAGATCTACAATTTGTATTGGTACTGTCCAATGTGAATGACTGAATGAACGTTGAAGTTTCACGTATATACCCACCATTGGCGATATGGCAGACGAAGGTAACCATCCCATCGAAGAAAGGGGTAGGAGCCTAAATTAGCTCAGAAACCAACAAATCAATCATTCTGCTAAGATGGACACTGAAAAAAATGGCCCGAATTTTATTTTGCCCACAGTGAGATTCAAAACCTAGGTCATCAATGTGGCAGGCGACGGTGGGATCATTTATTTGACCTGCTCTAACTTTAAACAAGTGCGTGCATGCTATATCCGTGTAGACTAGACGTGACCTTCTCCCTTCTCTCAAGGGTACTACTGCTACTACTACTACTACTACTACTACTACAAATAATAATAATAATAATAATAATAATAATAATAATAATAATAATAATAATAATAATACAGGACGCTATTACGCGCTCTTTCTTCAGTAGAACTCATAATAATAATAATAATAATAATAATAATAATAATAATAATAATAATAATAATAATAATAAAATAATAATAATAATACTACAGGACGCTATTACGCGCTCTTTCTTCAGTAGAACTCAAAAAAGGCGATGTTTTGAAGAGATCACTAATACAAAAGTCGGAATATAAATCAATTTGTGTGTGTGTGCGTGCGTGCGTGTAGGTGTGTGTGTGTGTGTGGTATACGTGTGGGCATGTTTACACGGTGTTATCTGGACAAACCAGTGAACATCTACATAACTTTTTTTGACAGACCTACTTGTTTTGACGTTTGAACAATGATCCGTTAGGGTTAGGGTTTGTGTTCAAGGGAGACGAAATATGTCCCATTGTCAGCACAACGTATGTGGCGTTTCTGGAAAGTCATGATAATACTGTGTGCCCTCGACTCTGTGTGTGTGTGTGTGTGCGTGTGTGTTTGCGTGAGCGCGCGCATTGGCATTTATTATTGACTGCATCGAATACCATTACTGAAGGTTGGGAGGAAACCGGATTAGCTGGAGCAACACGACACAACCCTTATGTGCTTTTGATATGATGATGATGATGATGATGATGATCATTGTTGTCAAGGTACAAGGTGGCGACGTGGTGGTTCGTCCTTAACGCTAACGCAATAGGACGTTAAGCTTCGTTATTCCTCCTGGAAAGTATCGTACCCAAGTCACGTAAAGTCAGCACTACGCGGGGTTCACCGCCGCCACCTTGGGCTTATTAGGAAACCAGTTCTCTATCCACTGTGCTACCGGGGCACCCCTAAGGCCGGTACTGCAGAGAGGGAGAGAGAGAGCCTCGAGAAGACGCAAGACTTCAGCGAGACAGGGGTGGAGGTGGGGGAAAGGGCTTCGTCTAGTCTCGGCTATGCTGTATGGCAAAGACTGAGTTAAGTGTCGACCTTAAAACCGCGTTTGTGATACTCGGTTCGGCACTTGCCACCACTGATAATAATACAGATACGGTTGCCACACAAGTCCTGTTTTAAAGGTCAGCTGTGGCTGTTTTTTTCTTTTTCTAGAGCTGCCTTGCTGGGCTTGTCTGGGCTGGGTTGGCCTGGCGGCAGATGCTGAATCAGCAAGACAGCTGGTGTGTCCATCCTTGGTCGGTCCAGAGACTCTCTCTAGATATCCCTGGTCGGTCGTTGCAGATAAGAACTGTATACAGAGCGAGAGGGAGGGAGAGAGAGAGATACAGAGAGAGAGAGAGAGAGAGAGAGAGAGAGAGAGAGAGAGAGAAATGGCAGAACTGGCAGAGAGATTTTAAAACGTTTGATAGTGGGTTAAGAGATTTAGCCAGCTTTAGTTCAATATTCGAGTTTTAAGCTGACAAAGTGCGTTATTTAAATAAATCCATTACTTTTAGTGTAGAGAAGAAAAAAATTAACCAAGAGAGAAGGAAAAAAAGGGTTTTTTAATCGGCTGAATTCGTGCTGAGTAGGCCATTTATCCTGGCCAAGATTCCCAGCTTGTGAGTGCGCGCGTGTGTGTGTGTGGGTGTGTGTGTGTGTGTGTGTGTGTGTGTGTGTGTGTGTGTGTGCGTGGAATTGTTTACACGGTGTTTATTTGGACAAACTAGTGAACATCTGCATAACTTGTTTTGACAGCCCTCGTTGTTTTGACGTCAAATCAATGATCCGTTAGGGATAGGGCTGTGTTAGGGTTAGGGTTAAAGATGAGGTTAGCGTCAGAACAATTAAAAATACTTTAAAAAAAGGGTGGGTGGGTGTGGGGGACAAAATATGACCCATTGTCAACACAACGTATGTGGCGTTTCAGGAAAGTTATAATAACGCCCTGAAAACGAGGGTGTGTGTGGGTGTGTGTGTGTGTGTGTGTGTGTGTGTGTGTGTGTGTGTGTGTGTGTGTGTGTGTGTGTGTGTGTGTGTGTGTGTGTGCGAGTGCGCGCGCTATTAAAACCACCATGAATTGTTTCCACAATCCTGGTTTGTCCTCCTCAAGCCCTAGTACATGAGCTATAGCAGTTCACAATGACGCAAAAAGTTGGCCCTGAAGTCCACACTGTGTAGCAGGGATGGCCGAGGTTCCCGTAGTCTTCTCACCATCTCTTCCGCTGGGTTTGGCAACAGACGGCAGGTTTTGTTGAAGTATGACGTAATAACTGCCCCCCTCTGCCCCGAACTGCTTAATCCGGGCAGACTGTCCCGAACTTCATTACGTCACTCGGCGTAATAGGCAGTCCATACGACCAGCGGCGTAGATGGTGGGGAGGTAACGCGGTGTTCATGAAGTCTTGAAGATCGCTGGCACTCTTAACAGCCAGGTCGCATTCTAGGAGCATCAGAGGCTGCCAAGATAAACGTTAAGCTTGGCAGACCTCAACAAGACATTTAGCCTGGAAACCTTTTATTTGTCCCCTGTCAGCATATTAGCTCACAGGATGAGTTTTCTCTCCGAAGGCCTGGTTTTACCTAATTTCTTCAAGCCGTTTTATGAGGTCGCAACCTTTTCAAGGTACCCCCAGTTTTATTCCTCAACGAGGCAGGTTGATTGCTGATAATCCCCGTGACCTCGACCTTGCCTCTTATTGACCACGGGGGCTGCACGGAGGGCCGGAGTGCCCGGGCCGCGTCACGTCGGCATAAATCAATCGTGAGAGAGTGGACCATGCGACTTTATGACCACACGTTCAATCATAAAGAGGTGAATGGTAATAATGACACCGTCGCGCTAAGATTTAGTGCAGGAGTACTTTCCTCGTCCAGGTTTTACCCACGGACCTTTAAGAAAGGTCCGTGGTTTTACCCCTCTTCATCCACAGCAAAGACAGAGGCAAAGACGAGAGACGCTGAGGACGAGAAAGAATGACGAGAAAGAAGGACAAGAATTGGATGGAAGGGGGGATGGCTGGGAGGAAAAGGGAGCTCTAATGATGGTGGAGGGGATAGTTAGTTAGTTAGTTAGTTAGTTAGTTAGTTAGTTAGTTAGTTAGTTAGTTAGTTAGTCATTGCTTACAGGGTCCAGCGGACTGCAAAAGCCGACTCAGGACCACAAAATCAAGACCACAACTTCGCTGAAAGAGGACTTGCCCCAGATCCGCATTACAGATCTGCCGAAACAACCCTAGTGGTAACACTGAAGACACTCCACCAGCCGATCACTTTACAATAAAGACATCCCACGCATGGGACGCTGAGGCTATACTCTTAATTTATCGAACCCCCGTTTACAAAAACAAAATAGAATATAAACGTCATTGTAAAATATCAACAAAAAACATACATATAAAATACCTACATTGCCAAATAAGAACATCATAGGAAGCCCCAGTGACCATCTGGCAGAAAGCGTCCAATATTCCCAAGCTGATTCAACAGACCTCGCACACAAATTAGGAGTTTTGTCCCGGAAGAGTTCTCAAGAAAAGAAAAAAATCTGATCATATCACTCCCCTTTTAGATTCACTTTACTGGCTTCCAATGTCTCATAGAATTATCTACAAAATCGCTATTGCGTCCATGGCTTAGCCCCTTTCTACCTCACCCAGAACATTCAATTCTATAAGGCTTCTAGAAATCTTCGTTCTTCCTCCGACACCCTTATGCTTCACATACCCCGCTACAAACTCTCCAATGCCGGCCGTCGATCTTTCTCAAAGCTTGACCCTTCAACTTGGACCTCTCTTCCCCTCTATCTTCGCAGCTCTCCAAATATAGCTACTTTCAAATCCGACTTGAAAACTCATCTCTTCCTTAAATGTTTCTGATCTTGAATCCCATCATCAGCGTCGTCATTCCGCCATTTGTTTTGTTTTGTGTGTTTGTTTTGATTCAGACCACCGCCACCACCCACCCCGTCACCCATCTTTAGCTCTCCCCTCCTCCCTCCATCCCTAGGGTCTGAGTAGGTATTGCCAAATTTAGTTTGGATTGTTCTCTTACTAAGGAAGCATTTAATAAAATTAAATATATTACCAGATAAGCCAATGGACTTAAGTTTAAATAATACTGTTGCATGCCACACTTAAACATATGCCTTCTCTCTCTCTCTCTCTCTCTCTCCTCTCTCTCTCTCTCTCTCTCTCACACACACACACAAGGGTTCTGTGAACATAAGAGAGAGTGGAAGGGAGTGTCTAGTCTCAGCTCAGCCGCGCCTTGTGATTTGCTTGTAAGGTGAAGTGTGCGTTATCTGTTTTGTGCTGTTTGTTTAGGACGTCTTCAAAATAACGAGTGTGTGTTTGTTTGTGTGTTTGTGTGTGTGTGTATTTGTGGGTGTGTGTGTGTGTGTGTTTCCACACAGCGTAACTAAGACTCTTCAACTAACTCTGACTTAAAGGAGAGGCGAACGCAAGAAGCGGACGGTCTCAGCTTTGTAGTGTGCATTTAGTTCGTTTCTCTCCCATCTTCGATCATCGGTAGCCGACCTAGTGACCTTATTACTGCGTATTCTAATACGAAGCAGGGTAGGGTGGGGGAGTGGGGGAGTAGAAGGAGGGAGAGAGGGGTAGCCAGCGCCTTAAGCAGTTGTTTGAGCTGGGAAAGCGCTATTCCTTGGGATGAGATTATACATCAGGTCTAGTCTGTGCACGCACGCATTTCATCGTACGGACGTTAAAGATCCTGACGCTCATGTCCTTCCCCTGTGAGTGCCGGCTACATACATAAATATACCCACCATGCACGAAATCTTTTTTTCTTTTCTGGTTTCTTTGTACACTTTATTGTCACTTTTTAATCTGTTTAAATTCTTCCCTGTATAAACGATCGCCCAGGATAGCGCTTCAGTTGTCTGGGGCGTCACGCAATGCACCCAATGCATCAAGTGGGCGCCACTGGCGGCTTGAGTTAGATCCTGGTCCGGCCAGCACCTTGAGCTGCTCTTGAGCTGGAAAAGCGCTATATAAGAATTATTTAATAAATAAATATGTAAAGAACAACTCAACGAATTTACCCAACTGTACTTAGTGGTTCGTTGTAAGGATCCTTTGCGAGGGATCCTTTAGCTTAGGTAAAATCTGTGAATGTGGGCGTCTGAAGATCAACTTGGGAACCATTAACAGAGGCAGGCACTAATATGTGGTTAATATTATTGGTCTTTTGCGTGTGGTAACCTGGCACATTCAACACACATAACACGTAGTGTTCGTGGTACTTCTACTTATATTTCTACTACTACTCCTAGCCCTTCTGCGTATCCTCCCCGTCTCTCTGTCCTGCCCCTCCCCCCCTCTCACCCTTCACTCCCTAGCACCTTCACTTCCTCTTTTTCAACTTGCTCGTCTCACTCATTCTTTTATTTATTTATTTATTTTATTTATTTAATCGTTCTTATATAGCGCTTTTCCAGCTCAAGAGCTGCTCAAGGCGCTGGCCGATACAGGATCTAACTCAAGCCGCCCGAGACGCCCACCCGCAGCCTTTGGGCGCATGGTCTGACGCCCGGACAACTGAGCACAATCCTGGGCAGCCAGGGATGGGGGAGAAGGACCTAGGTGCATGCTGGGTGTTTTCTTGTCACCGGCACTCACCCGTCTAGGACATGAGCGTCAGGATCTTTAAAGTCAGTTATGATGGAATGTATGCGACACAGACTAGACCTCGGTTTATACTCTCATCCACCACCACCCAGCAACAAGACCACACGACTGTGTACATGTAGTAGGTCTGAAGCTCGCAAGGAGCGAATGAACTATAGAATAATCTGCGATAATACCTATAAAGCTTAGCCTCCATAATATACCTCTAAACATTCATAATAAATTAACGAAAATAATTTCATATAAATTGACAATTAATTTACAATGAAACCTTCGCCTGCCACACTCTCCCCTGATTCCAACCCTCCAAATTAAATGTTATAATAATTTAGTGAGAGAGAGAAAGAGAGAGAGAGAGAGAGAGAGAGAGAGAGAGAGAGAGAGAGAGAGAGAGAGAGAAAGAGAGAAAGAGAGAGAGAGAGAGAGAGAGAGAGAGAAAGAGACAGAGAGAGAGAGAGAAAGAGAGAGAGAGAGAGAGAGAGAGAGAGAGAGAGAGAGAGAGAGAGAGAGGGAGAGAGAGAGATTTGGAAATGGAAAAGCGTCGGTATTGTAGACTTCATCTTGTTAGATCTTAGATGTTCTGAAATATTAATTTGAGTAACGCAGTAGGTTTAGTTATCATTTTAGACACCGTTTGATTTTTTTTTTTTTTTTTTTAAAGTAGAGTATAGTTCGGACTGTGTGTTTAGTTATGTGGAAGTCTAAGATTTAATTTGCATCACTAAACAATTACGTCATAGCTGACTTTCGTCATCTAGAACTCTTTAGGCCTTCACTACAGCTTTGATTTGTTTCTTAACCAGTTTTTTCATCGCTGTTTTTCATCGCAACCCTACGCTAAGTTTTGACTGCTACGTTAAGTTTTCACCACTGCGAATAAAAAATTGTGTTGTCATTACTTGTACTCTTCTTGTTGTTCTGTTGGACACAAAGTAAAGACAGAATAGTAAATATTAGTTATTATAACATTTAATTTGGAAGTTGGAGGCAGAGTAAATTATTTGTTAATTTATATTAAATTATTTCGGTACCTAGAACGTATTTTCGGACATTTCCCATTCTTAGTTTTACTGTGACTCGTAGGTAAATGCGCGTGCATTTACGCTTGCGCAGTTTGGCGTGTAAGTTTTCGACCAATTAGCTAAAAGATGGGCGTGCAATGCGTTTGACGCTTTCCGTGTTCCATAAATGTCGTTTCAATATTGATTGACTTAGCTTGCCGTTTTGTCTCTTCGCCGTATGTGTGTATACTTGTGATTGTGTGTGTGTGTGTGTGTGTTTGAAAGAGAGAGAGAGAGAGAGAGAGAGAGAGAGAGAGAGAGAGAGAGAGAGAGAGAGAGAGAGAGAGAGAGAGAGTTTATGTGATGGGGGACGAGATACAGTATTTGCGAGAGATTATTTTGTAACTGCTCCGTGTGAAAGAAACAAAGTCGTATTGTATTGTTTTGTTTTAGTTTGTATTGTATTGCAGAGGCGGATGGAGAGCTAGAGATGGGTGGACTGGGATTGGGCGTGCACGCGGGTTGGCGGGGTAAATAAAACTAATAAAGGAAACGTGGGAAAGAAAGAATATGTATTGACATTTTTCAATTTTGCATGACGAGGGAGCGCGGTTAAATATAGCGCATGTTGCAAACAATCAGAGGAGATGGGAGAGTGTGGGGGGGGGGAGGATTTTGTCAGTTCAAAGCAATAAGTTCGAGTCCATTACGATTGTATATCTAATACCGCTCGCACACGACTCAACAGTTCAGGCATTTAAAAACCTTTCAATGGGTACACACCTAAAAGGGTTGATTAAGGTTGAACATTGTGGTCAGGTGTTGAAGGGGGAAACACAATTCATTTGCGGACAGTTTACACGCGTCGAAGCTAAAGAGGGTGATCGTCGTGGATCCTCGCTCGCCTGATCGTTGATACATGTAGCTCAGGCCTAACAGCACAAGGTCGGTTTTGAGTGCAACGGATAATAGGAGGGACAATAGCAGCAGTGAATGGCAGTGTGTCGTGTGGAATGAACAACAAACGGTTTCAAACGCAAATGAGCTAGTTAACTATTATTAGATCGCAGCTCGTGACGAGAAATGCTTGTGTTGTTGTTGTTGTTGTTGTTGTTGTTGTTGTTGTTGTTGTTTTGGGGGGTTTTCTCCAAAACTTGTTATTTTTATTTTATTTTTCATTATTGAGGATTTTTATAGCGCACTTATCTCGCCGTACTTGACCAGACTCTAGGCGCTGGCCGATACAGGATCTAACTCAAACCGCCCGAGACGCCCAACCGCAGCCTTTGGGCGCATGGTCTGACGCCCGGGCAACTGAGCAGGAAAGGAGAAATAAACAAAGCAACAGGAAGGAGAAAGAACAAAAAAATGGATGGAAAATAAATAAGTAAAATGTAAAAGAACCAAGAAAACCAAAGGAATATAAAAGAATAAAAGAAAGTTCAAAAGTAAGAAAAAAAAAATGGACGGAGAAGAAAACAGGAAAGGCAATGGATGGAGAACTCTCTTCCTCTCTCTGTTCGCAGCTCTCCGAACATAGCCACTTTCAAGTCCAACTTCAAAACTCATCTCCTTAGAAATGTCTGATCTCGCCTCCCATCACCATCATCATTCCTTCTTTTCTGATTCAGATCACCGCCGTCACACCCAACGCCCCCAGCCCCCTCACTCCTTAGCTGCTCTCCTCCTCCTCCTCCTCCTCCCTCCCTCGTCTTTTATCTTTTACTTGTAAATATTATTTTTCATGGTTGTGTAATGACTTTGCATAATTTATTAGTGTATCGATTTTGTTTCACTTCCTTGTGTATGTGTTTCGATGTTCACGTTAAGTAGAAATGCGTGAGAACTGCGCTTTGAACTGACGTCATTAGGAAAAGCACTATATAAATACCCGTTATTATTATTATTATTATTATTATTATTATTATTATTATTATTATTATTATTATTATTATTATTATTATTATTATTATTATTAAAAGAAAGCCAATGGACGGAAAAGAAAGGCAATGGAGGGAAAAGAAAGAAAATGGACGGTAAAGAACGAAACTAAGAAAATGGACGGGGAAATAACGAAAGAAAGAAAATGAACTGGAAAGAACGAAAAACATAGAAACGGGCGGATAAGAAACAAAGAAAGATAGGGGTGATGGGTAGGGTGATGAAGGGGAGGGGGCGAAATAAAAGAAAGAACGAATGAACAGATACATTTCATACATGACAGGGGAAAATGGCAGCAAAGGAAAGGACATATTTGCGTATCTGTTTGTGTATTTTGGACTCTAGGGAGCTGATCGGTTACAGATCTGTCCAGACAAAACATCATGAGTGTGGGACTGGTTGTGTTGCTGGCGTTGCTGTTGTTGGTTTCTTTGAAAGCGTGAGTGATATTATTTGAAATACCAAAAACTGGAGCTGAGGTGTGTTGGCGAGTTTTTTAAATTAAAAGGGGTGGAAGGGTGTGCGCGCGAAGGTGTAGGAATGTGTGTTGGGGTGGAACAGTGCAAGGAACTGAGAATACCCGTTGCCCTCTCTTTCCGTTTGATCCGTCCTTTTCTCAAGATTAATTTCCGTTTTCGTTGTGGGCATTTGGACATTAATGAACATTATTCCACATAATGTGTCGGAATGAGAGAAAAAATAATAATAAAGAATTAAAGACGGTTAAACAGTGCTTATTTACATCACCTCCTCTCCCCATCCCTTTCCTCCTCCACTTCCGCTTTGTCTTCTTATTTACCCAATACTTTCTTCTTCTTCTTCTTCTTCTTCTTCTTCTTCTTCTTCTTCTTCTTCTTCTTCTTCTTCTTCTTCTATTTCTTCTTCTTCTTCTTCTATTTCTTCTTCTTCTTCTTCTTCTTCTTCTTCTTCTTCTTCTTCTTCTTCTTCTTCTTTTTCTTTTTCTTCTTCTTCTTCTTCTTCTTCTTCTTCTTCTTCTTCTTCTTCGTCGTCGTCGTCTCTCTTTATTCTTCATCTTGCCTCTGTGCTTTGACATAAAATATTCATGAGTTCGAGAAATAAGTCGAATCTATCTATCTATCTATCTATCTATCTATCTATCTATCTATCTATCTATCTATCTATCTATCTATCTATCTATCTATCTATCTACCTACCTACCTACCTACCTACCTACCTACCTACCTATCTATCTATCTATCTATCTACCTATCTATCTATCTATCTATCTATCTATCTATCTATCTATCTATCTATCTATCTATCTATCTATCTATCTATCTATCTATCTATCTATCTATCTATCTAATACCTCAGCCATGTCAAGCAGTTGGGGAGAGAGGAGGCGTGCTTTTCTAATTCGGCAGTGTATTTCTGCTACGTTTGAGACGCGCACGATAGATCCAATAAACTTGTTCCGATCATTTCATGATCATCCGATCATTCTGTCATGCACTAACAGAGTGCAAAATAATGCACGATATGGAATTAGAAGCGAGTTAGCAGCTTCAGTCAAGGTCGTGTTGTCCGTAACCCTTTCAATCAGAATCAGGATCTTTATTGTCCCGACATAAACAATGAAATATTATTTCGAAGTGTACAACCATCATTGACAGTCACACACGCACACGGTCATTATACAATAAAACATTAATTCATAAAAGCAGGTAGCACCAAATTTCAATTCAACCATTCATCTCTCAGCTGCCAGCTGAACTTGAAAAAACAAACCGGTGTGACATCGTCACAGTTCCTAGTATCTTAGCTGGGCTGGGAGCGAATGGGAGCATTCTGATTGGTCGACGCGTTACAAAATTCGACGCATGCGCACAGTGCTATCATAGTCTTCGTAAGGGTTAGGATTTGGGTTAGAGTTAAGAGTTTAGGGTTAGGGTTTGGGTTAGGGTTAGGGTTATGACGCCTAAGAACTTCGTGAAAAAGCCGGCTCGACATGACCTGGCGCATGCGCAAAGGCGCTCGGATAAACTAGGAGACCCGGAACTTGAAGGATGTGACACCGGAAGATTCAGCTTCTCTCTCTCTCTCTCTCTCTCTCTCTCTCTCTCTCTCTCTCTCTCTCTCTCTCTCTCTTTCTCTCCCCCTTCCTCTCTCTCTTTCCCTCTCTCTCTCTTTCTCTCTCTATCTCGTTCGCTCCCTCCCTCTCTCTCCCCCACCTCCCTATTTAATCGCACACTTCCCCTCCCTATCCCCTTTTCAAGTTGCCGACAACCACCGGGCAAAGTTTCTGGCCCCCCCCTCCCTTCGCCCTTCTCTCTTACCCGCTCTCCCATTTCCCCCCTGTATTCAATTGTTCAAATCCAGCCCACCCCATAGCCTCCTCATTAATAACCTGCCTGTAAGTTTAATAATGTTTATCCTTATCCTTATCCTATCCCGTAACTCGGAGGTCGTTGGGGCATCACAGATGATCATTTAACCAGCGTACTCCATCTTTCTATGTGCTCAGCAACTCTGATGGCTTCGCTCAGTGTCAAGCCAGTCCATTCTCGAGTGTTGTCCTCCCACCTCTTTTTCGGTCTCCCTCGTCTTCTACCTCCTTGCACTGCGCCTTGCAGGATGGTTTTTTGCAAGGCCTGATGATCTGGTGACGTGGCCATACCATCGGAGTTTCCGTTTCTTCACCACTGTGAGCAGTAACTCACTGTCGTGCATTATTTAGCACTCGTCATCGCCAGAAATGTCAAGAACTGTTCTCTAGCCCCTGATTTCATAACAGCAAGGACACACCAGTGTATGTTGTCCACTCCCGCTGACTTCCCTTTCTTCAGCGATTGCACTGCTGCCTCAACTTACTTATGTTTAAATATGTTTAATGGTCGACTGACTTAGCAGCGGTTATCCTGCACGGTGGCTCTCGCTACATTAGTGTAAAAACGTTTACGTGATAGTTATCTCCCTGTCCAAAATGTTGCAAAGTATTGGTTTGACTTAGACTTCGCTCTCTCCCCTTCCCCCCCCCCCCCTCTCTCTCTCTCTCTCTCTCTCTCTTCCCACACACGGTGGTACTCGCTACATTACGATCACAATTTCACAGGGTTATCTCTCCCCGTTCAAATTTGAGCTGTATTTTATTTACATATATAATTGCGGAGTATCTGTTGTTTGTGTATGTAATTATGCTAAACAAGTAAAAAAATAGCACAAAGTTCGTTTCTTCGATTAACCTGTTGTTGTTATTGTTGTTGTAATTGTTAAAAATAAATTATCTCACATGATAGCATACATGTTGAGGTGTAGAGCTGATTCCAAAGCGTAGAAGTGTTCGTTGTTCGTTCATGCTAAATTAGATCGAGATAATTATATATTATTAAAGCAAAGTAAACAGTTCGAAGCAAGTAAAACAATTCGTTTCATTGATAAACGCTTTTTGCTTTCAATTTCCCGATGATAGCCTGTCTTCATGTTTATTTAATGAGCTGATTTCAACCTTTAGAAATGTCTTGCTATTTATTCTTGCTTGGTGTGTTATTTTGCATCTCAGTACACAAATGACATAATCCTCGACCCCCCCCCCCCCACTCTCTCTCTCTCTCTCTCTCTCTCTCTCTCTCTCTGTGTTGCATGTTGTGTGTTTGGTTTATGTTTCTATGGTAGGACACGTGCTTATGAAATCGTGTGACAATGTTCGTGATACCTTGTTTTACATTTCACTGTTTTTAAACTTTTTTTTTTTTTAAATATGAGCTGCTTCTAAATCTTGTAATTGCCCTATGTGGATAAATAAAGTTGTATTGAGACTCCTCTACCTTAGCGCTGTGGTCGGCTTACGCGCGATTTCCCGAGATACCCTTATCGCCCTCTAGCAGGGGTTGCGGATATAGGTCAGCTGGAATGATGTCACTGCATACCTTAGGGAGAATCTTTCCTACACATGCTTAGAACAAACCTTAACTTCTGTCGTCTTCTAGGCAGCGACTTTAAGTTACAAAGGCCAAAGAAGGATGAACTAGTTGAGGCGTGAAGCCTTAGTGCAGGGACCAAACTAGCCTGTTGTGACAAAGACCGATCAACGAGTCCAGTGGCGCAGTGTTTACACAATACCCAATCCTTCATCGTCCACCACAAACATTACACGAAGATTTTCCCTGCAGTAAACAGTAGTACTTTCAATTTCTTATTTTTCTTTATTTGTTTGAAATGAATGAACATTGCAGCTCAACGCCTATACCTACCATTGTCGACACGGTGTCCCAGGGAGATGGGGTTAGGGAGCTAAGTCAACCATTAACCGCCAGAGCAATCATACTGCGAAGATGGAAAGTGGAAAATGGCCACTTTAATCTTATATTTTGCCCGCTACGGGAATCGAACCTGTGTGATGGGTACGGGGTGTTGTCAGGCGAACGCTCTACCACTGAGCTAAAGGGGCCGTCTTTTTTTGGCTTAGACGTCAGTACAGAAATTGGGAGCTTGTCAGCTTCATGTGAACAACAGTTTCTTCTTTTAGTCCAAAAGACAAATTCCTTTGTGTAGTTTCTATTTCCGGCGCCTGTTGACCGATTGTAATGCCCCCAAACAAACCGACGATGACCGGTTCGTAAGGGTAAAACTGAAGCTGGCTTTGCGGCTGTTGTTCTGACCGACTTGGCAATTGTTCGTTTAAATTTAAATGCAGGTTGTTGGCTTTTGATGACTGTTATGTTAAATATAGATTTGGCATTGTTCGCATTTGACTGTCGATTGTTGGTTTTAATATAGATACGTTATTTTGCCTGACTGTTGACATAACATGCTACAGATATTGAAACGATTATGATCCACTCAGCTGATCGGGACATAAGCTTACTGCTACTACTATTGCTGCTGCTGCTGCTGCTACTACTACTACTACTAGGCTACTACTACGTTACTACTACTACTACTATTCCTAGGCTACTACTACTACTATTCCTAAGCTAGCTACTACTACTACTAGGCAACTACTACTACTCCTAGGCTACTACTACTACTACTATTACTACTACTACTACTACTACTACTAATAATAATAATAATAATAATAATAATAATTATTATAATAATAATAATAATAATAATAATAATAATAATAATAATAATAATAATAATAATAATACAGGATTCAGTCAAACTCAAAGAGCGGAGATCTGAAGAGATCGCTATTACAGAAGTCGGAATAATTTTATATTTAAAAAATTTTTTTTAGATTGATTACATCCAATACCATTATTGAAGGGATGGAGGAAACCGGAGTACCCGGAGTAAACCCTCGGTGACCTGAAAAGTCAGGTACCTAAGTCGCGTAAATTCGTCCCACGCAACCTTCGGCATGGGAAACCAGAACACTGTCAGCTGAGCTAACAGACCACACCGTGATAGGAGGCCGTAAGAAAGTTTTTAATCACACAGAATTTCTCGTTTAATTTTTTTTTTTAAAGCAGCTACTAGTTTCTAAGTTAGTGATCTTTATAGCTGAGCTACTGGAAATGTTTTCACAGAGTGTTACGGTATAGTCTCGGTGAAATATTTATCCAATCACCAATTGTTTGTTCAGCGACTTGAACAGCGCGCAACATTGTTTAGTCTGTGAGGTTGTTTGCCGCCAACGTATTTTCGTCGACATTGATCAGGAAGGGGAAGGAGAAGAGAGACGAAGAAGAGAGGTGAGATGAAACCAGAGGTCAGGAATTAAATTATACCGTAATACGGATCACATTACAGTTTGTTTCATGCAAATGTAATACTGTTTACAAAAGTTAGAAGTTATGTTCAATAGGGAGTGACTGTTCAACTAACCCTCTTTAAAAAATAAAAACACACACACACACGCACCCACACACACACACACACACACACACACTTATTTAAAGTCGGTTCATTGCTCTTTGAAGAAAGGGGATTAGCTAATAGTGGTATTTTTAAAAAAAATAGAATGGGGGAAGGGGAGGGGCCGGGGAGAGAGAGAGAAAGAGAGAGAAAGAGAGAGAGAGAGAGTTAGAGTTTTAAAAGAAAGAAGGAGAGGAAATTCATAAAATCTGAAGAACTTCAGAGGATTAGAGAATTCACGAACAACACAGAGAGAGGGAGAGGGACGGAGTTTTTTTGTTTTATTTTAATTAATGGGGGTGGGGAGAATAAATACAGAAAAAGAAAGAACATAAAAGAGAAATTACGAGAATTTGAATGGAAGGACTAGAAATCAAAACGATACAGCACAAATGGGATGATTATTGGAATCACGATCAGGGTGTTTGAATAAATACAATATATCCCTGAAGGCAGAATGTGTAATTTTGGAAGTTGTTTTCTAGGCAGGTTTGGAGGACACAAAATCGGAAGTTGCTGACATCGAAAAGTTTGGACAGAGAGAGAGAGAGAGGGGGTGGGGAAGGGAAGAGAGGGAGAGAGTGTGTGTGTGTTTGTGTGGTGCACGCGTGCGTGTGCTGAAGCACAGAGAGAGCGATAAAGAGGGAGAGTCTGTGTGTGTTTGTACGTGTGCGTGTGTGTTTGTGAGAGAGAGTGAAAGAGAGATTGAAAGAAAGAGAGAGAGAAAAAGTAAGAGAGAGAGAGAGAGAGAGAGAGAGAGAGAGAGAGAGAGAGAGAGAGATTGAAAGAAAGAGAGAGATAGAAAGTAAGAGAGAAAGAGAAAATAATAGAGAAATTTCTTTTAGCCCTCCTATCTGTTTGACTTCTTTCTAAGAATTTTGTCAAACTGAAAGAGGGAAGTTGCTGACACTCATTACCCTTCATCGCCATCATCATCATCATCATCATCATCATCATCATCATCATCATCATCATCATCATCATCATCGTCGTCGTCGTCGTCGTCGTCATAATAGCCACCACCAACAATCACTATCACCTCTACCGTCGTCGTCATTATTGTCGTCATTATCATAATCATCATCATCTTCTTCGTCTTCTTCTTCTCCATCAACGGCTTCTAGTTTTATTATTTCTTCTTGTTTTACTAGGAACAGTCTGGAGTTAGGAAAGGTATTCCAAAGCTAGATTTAGGTCAGTCAGTTGGGGCAGTGGCCAACAATTTAATAGGGTTGGTTAAAAATAATCTCTTAATCAAAAGTAATTTTAACCTGTAAGTACTCTCTCTTATCAGCATCACAATCATCATCATCATTATCATCACCAGCATCAGCGTGATATCACCATCATCATCATCAGCATTGTCACGTGGGGTTTATGGGCTCTGCACAATGGAATTATGGACCCTCACGTTTATTCGGTGGGAACTGCTAGTAAGTCACCCTATGAATTACTTTAATAAATTTATTTGTTTAGCTCGTTCTGTGTTAAGGTTGGGGTACAGAAATAGATAGAAAAATGGTAAAAGAATACTGTCACACTAGCTTTCACAAGGCTATGAATCATATGTAGTCCAGCCACTTGATAACAGTTAAAATCACACATTTATTTCTTCTACTCTATACACGATTCTCTAAGTGCTAATCTAACTTAAAAAGTCTCAGTCACTGCTAATAGTTCGATCGCTGATAGTCTAGGCAGCTGTTA
>CM072511.1:10599835-10920753 GCA_036898135.1 Oncomelania hupensis
TTATTATAACAATTATAATATCTTATATTTTATTTTATTTAAAAAACCTTGGTGTTTTTTCTGTATCAAATTTTATTTTAAAACCTTGGTGTTTTTTATGATTTCTATTTGTATTATTCTATATTCAATATTATTATTATTATTATTATTATTATTATTATTATTATTATTATTATTACTTATTATTACTTCTTACTTATAAACTAATAATAATAATTATTATTATTATAACAATTATAATATCTTATATTTTATTTTATTTAAAAAACCTTGGTGTTTTTTCTGATTTCTATTTGTATTATTCTATATTCAATATTATTATTATTATTATTATTATTATTATTATTATTATTATTATTATTATTATTATTATTACTTATTACTTATAAACTAATAATACAAATTATTATTATTATAACAATTATAATATCTTATATTTTATTTTATTTAAAAAACCTTGGTGTTTTTTCTGATTTCTATTTGTATTATTCTATATTCAATATTATTATTATTATTATTATTATTATTATTATTATTATTATTATTACTACCAAGGATCCGGATGGGGTGGTACGTGTAGGTAAAAGGGGGCTACGGGTAGGTTTAAAGGGGCATGGATAGGCATAACGGGGATACGGGTATATATAAGGGGGTATGGTGATGGTCGTTTCCGTAAGTCCCCTATACGCTAACGTGTTTGGGGACGTAAATCTAAATACGATACGACGACGACGATACGGTCGATTCCTTTCATCCATACCTGCGAAACGATCAACGGGGAAGTATCAAGGAGGGTACAGGTAGGAACCAAGGGGGTATGGAAGGTATCAAGGGGGTATGGGGAGGTATCAAGTGGGTTCGGGGAGGTATCAAGGGGGTATGATAAGGCATCATGGGGGGGGACGGGGAGATATCAGGGGGGGGGGGGGGGTATGTTGAGGTATCAAGGGGGATATGGGGAGGTATCATCGTCCAAATGAAACTCGCAGACAAAAGTTCTCTCTGTCTACATTTTAAACAGCATCATGTGTACCCTGGCTTGCCAGGGTACAAAAACCACTAGTACACAATAAAATCAGACACTTGATAAAAACGAATAAGAGACGAGGGAGGGAGGGAGAAGGGGACAGCTAAGGATGGGTGATGGGATGGGTGGTGGCGGTGGTCTGAATCAAAACAACAAAACAAAACAAATGGAGGAATTGGTAACAGGTATGGAAAGGGACCGTACGCTTTGAAAGAGAATTCTTTGCCAAAGGTATTTTGAAAATCTAAAGCGGCAGCCCAGGTAGGCCTATAGTTTTCAACAAGGTTATGCCAGAGAGCTTGAGTTGAATAAGGGAGACAAGCAGTTTGTCTGGCCTTGTGGTAAGATATGTGCGCGTTATAAGTTATCGTATTATTTTTATTATTATTAGGCCTATTATTATTATTATTATTATTATTATTATTATTATTATTATTATTATTATTATTATTATTTTACTTACTCTTTTACCTTTGCAAAATAAAATTCTATTTATCTTATCTTATTTTCTTTTGGTTTTTTTTTCATCTTCTTCTTCCTATCCTATCCTATCCTGTCCCGTAACCCGGAGGTCGTAGGGGCATCACAGATGATCGTTTAACCAGCATACTCCATCTTTCTCTGTCCTCAGCAGCCCTGATGGCTTCGCTCAGTGTCAAACCAGTCCATTCTTGAATGTTGTCCTCCCACCTCTTTTTCGGTCTCCCTCTTCTTCTACCTCCTTGCATTGTGCCTTGCAGAATGGTCTTTGCAAGGCCTGATGATCTGGTGACGTGGTCATACCATCGGAGTTTCCGTTTCTTCACCTCTGTGAGCAGGTCATCGTCTTCTTCTTCAAATAAATCAATAAATCCATTTTATTTGCCACTTTTGTCTCGTCAGTGTCCCTTTCAGCTCACGCGAGATTGAGGATACAAGATCGTTGGTTATCAGTTTCTTTCGGGAAAGTGTGGCGTAATTCCTGTCCTGATTTCTGACACCTCTCAGACTGGTCGTTGTGACAGCGAGTTTTCTATCAAACAAAATTAAGCATATCCGGGAGAAGGAAAAGAAAAGATTACGTCTGTTGTCTTTTCAGATTGAATTATGATAAAATTACCTAATTTAACACGATAATAGATTATTCCGTATCCTAATTACTGCACGAGGAAAGTTGGCTGTGATTCTCCTTTGCTGTTGAACCCTGTCTCTTCAACACAGCGGTTTTTGTTTGTTTGTTTGTTGTTGTTGTTGTTGTTGGTTGTTTTTGTTGCCTGCCCAACCCCCCTTCCCTCTCCCTCTTCCCAGCCCACTCCACCCTTCTCCTAATTTTAGCTTGTTTGTTTGTTTGTTTCTTTCTTTAATTTAACGTCTATTCACCTAAGTGATTTTAGACTTGATGGGAGCAGGGGGAAATATTAAACAAATAATGAATGGTCATAATGAAGCGAAAAAGGGATTAAACAAAGTACACAAAACTGAACAATTAAACAATCAAATTTGTAAAATAATTAGAAATTATACAAATTACGTCCAATTCTTGTAAAATAATCTTCATGATTTACAGGATCCAGCGGGCTGTAATAAGCCGAATCAAGATCAATATATCTCATATAATTATGTAATTCAATGTTCTGAATTTATACATATATAATATTCCATGTTCTTAATTTATGCTTCATAGAAACAATCTATTAGATCTAGTAAATAATCTGTACTGACTGTTGTTGTTGTTGTTGTTGTTGTTTTACAAAAAACATCCAACAGGACTGTATATTAATGATTTTGCAATTGATATCCAGTAAATAATATTTTTATCCTGAATATTTCGAATATGTTGTGGAATATCTAATTCTTATCCTAATTTTAGCCGTCGGCACGAAATGCACTGATTTCACCATGTTGTAAAACCACCCTCTGAATGTAAAATTGTATAGGAAATTTCAATAGGGTAAAGTTGCGCTACTCGTGTTTTACTATTGGTTTTCTAAATATCGCTATCAAGGGGCTCTATGCACAAGTCGGCGCGCGAAAGCGGCATGGTCACGTGGCGCGGGAATAACAAAGCGGTCATGGCTTCTTTTAGCTCGCTCGCGTGTACTCCAGTGCTGCTTAAAAATTTTAACTTTACCGACATTTTGGGATAGTGTGATGTTTTGAACATAGCACATTCGTGCAATAATGATTACAGACAAATTATTATCAGGGGACAGGCTTTTTTTAAAGAGCGATTTGTCACTGACATTCAGTTTGGAGTTGGCGACATGCAGCGCTTCATCATGCTCGTAGGCCTAGTACTAGGTAGAAGGCCGGCATGAGAGGCCTATAATTTCGGGATTAACTCTACCTCATGTATGTCCCCTATATGCTAACGTGTGCGGGGACAGTAAAACTAACATACAATACCTCATGTAAATTTATGTTCGGGGAAACCTTATGACGAATGATGTGGGGGGTTCAATTTATGACTTAGTTCAGTTCACAGTTCAGTTAGCCTACAGGCTTTGGGAGATATTGTTCACTGTTCAGTAGTTGTACTCTTGTACTAAGTAGTAGCTTACTTGTCTACTCTATGTACAGCATTGTTTGCTAAATATATGCCAGGGCCTTGTGGCTCAGTACTGACTGACTTAGGCCTACTTATTTACTGGCATGATTGATTTAATTTTACTTGGTAAAGTTCTCACTACTTAGTTGTACAGTTGTAGTTGTAATGTTTTGTCAGTCACCTGTTAATGGCCCTTGCAGATGTAGGCTAAACCATGATGACAAAGGCTCTGTTACTAGTGTTGATTTACTTTTATTTACAGTTCTGTGCTCTTTTGCCACAAAATCTTTCCGGCTTATGTTTGAATACCACTGCTTCATCAATATTTCATCTTTCAGTGGAAATCGATTAAAGGAAATGTTCTTTTCTTTGCATAAAGGTTTTACGTCGGAGTTAGAGCATCCAAACGCAGCACAGTACATCACCATTTTCAAACTCGCGCACGCTGTGTTATTCCCGCAGCACGTGACCGCCTCGCTTTTTGCATAGAGCACATTGTAATAAGTCAAGTCAAGAGCCAAGTCAAGAAATCTTTATTCCAACATTTCAATCCTATAGGGGGCACATGGACTTACCAAATAATACAAATTAAAACAATAACATTAATAAACACAGTTGAAACAAGAATTCAAAGCTTTTATAAAAACTCGCCTACACTTATGCAATCAATATTAGCATCACTACCGTCATACAACACAACCAGCTCAGGCGGACTACAAAAGATATAATTTACACGTATTTACAAAGTTCATTCAGCTTAGCAAAACAACCTCATACAACCACTATAAAACACAGTAAAATCCACACAGCGGTCATACAAACCATTTTCAAATACACAATCAGGATGTCCTGTAGCTCAGTGGACAGTGAGCTGGTTTCCTATGCCGAAGGTTGCGGGTTCGAACCCCGCGTGGGTCGATCTCACGTCACTCTGAGGTACGAGACTTTTCAGGAAACCGAGGGTTTTCTCCGGGTACTCTGGTTTCCTCCCTCCCTTCAATTGGATGCAGTCAGTCTAAAATTTCAAAACCAAAAATTGATTTCTATTCCTACTTATGTAATAGCGATCTCTTCAGATCGCCGCGCTTGGAGTGGGATTGAAGACAAAGCGCGTGATAGCATCCTGTATTATTGTTATTGTATTATTATTAATTAGCTAAATGGCAAGAAACTCACCCAACACCCTTGGAGCTTATAAGAATACTATTGAATACGTGCCTCTGTGAAATGAACTCACTCTTAGTGTTAACTGAGAGATACGTGAAACGACTTGACGTGTAATCCAAGTCAAATTGTTTGTCGAGATAGGTGAAAGACCTTTCCATATAAAATGAAAACCAATACTAAATCAGTCCATAGGAGACAGCAAGGGAGTGCAGTGTCATAATGTAAGGTTGCCTGCTTTCGCAACACTCGTGTTTGCTCTCGGATCTCATCATCATCATCATCATCATCATCATCATCATCACCACTAATATCAACACTCGTGTTTGGACTCTGATCTCTGATATCGTTGTTAAGTGCATGGAGCATTTATTCTGTGTCGCTTCCGTTCAGCTCTTAAGCATTGTTTGTTCCTGAGGTGTTTTATAATCGTTTTGGTTTAAAATCGTTATTATCGCGTCAGTGAAAAAATCCCATTAGCCAATACATAAGCCGTAAAACGTAAGCCAAATGTGGGCACAACTTTTCATCGAGACCGGACAATATTCATGAGCGCTCTTTGCACCTCATGGACCCTCACAGCAGATCTACAACGAAGAATACAAAGCATGGAGATGATCAAGGTGCTACAGAAGACTTGTGGGCATTTCCTATACTCAGCACATCTCCGACGACGAAGTCCGACAGACAATCACACAAGCCATTGCACAACACGATGACCTGTTCACAGTGGTAAAGAAACTGAAACTCCAATGGTATGGCCAAGTCACCAGAGCATCAGGCCTCGCAAAGACCAGCCTGCAAGGCACGGTGCAAGGAGGCAGAAGAAGAGGGAGACAGAAAAAGATGTGGGTGGACAAAATTCGAGAATGGACTGGCTTGACACTGAGCGAAGCCATGAGGGTTGCTGAGGACAGAAAGACGGAGTACGCTGGTTAAACGATCATCTGTGGTGCCCCAAACGACTTTGGATTTACGGGATAGGATAGGAGAGGAGAGGATATGAAATTTTAAAAAATGAACACGAGAACGTACCACATGACAAGTTCCTTCGACCAAACTTCACCAGTGAAAAACAATGCCAGTTTCAGTCATTGATTCGTCTCCGCTTCGTTCAAAGTGTTGACATAGTCTTCAGTCAACTTGAACTTAAGCAGCCAATGAAAAACAATGCCAGTTTTATTCGTTGATTCGGTCGGTCCATTTATTCTTTTGACTCCTTGAGATCACTGTGGCTGTAGAATTTGTGAAATAGTGACGGTTTGGGAATAAAACCTTGCTGTTTTAACGCGTCTTAGAAAATAGAAGAAAACCGTTTGCTTGTTCAGTCTTTGCAAAAAAAAAAAAAAAAAAGGCATAAGAGACTGCGATTCGTAAATGGATTAAATTAGGTCTTGTATTTTTACGACTTATATATTTCACAGCTTGCTAGAAACATCGTCATTTGTGATTGGTCAATTACCATGCGATATCAGTTTTAGTCGCACTCTGCTTAGCCAACGAAAATATAACACTCGGGGAAATCGATACATAATACAGTCATAATACAATACAATACAGTATAATACAGCACATCTTTACTGTTCGATAAAACCCAGAAATTTGTCTTCTTTTTAAAAAAATACATTTATGTTGAGCTCGTCTATAATTGAACTTTAGAACTGTCCGTACTTTAGCTCACTATAGTAGAACGCAAGTTTAGAAGTTGATGGCTCGATCGGGCTATAGGGTCCAGAGAAAGTGCTGTTGCCTGCATGCACACTGGTGCGCTGTATTCCAGAACATCTGGGCGGTATTTTATTACTGAAAAAAGTGAGATGGCCTAAACGTTAATGTCTGGTCTTCAAGGTGTTGTTTTTTTTTTTAAAGGTGTAGTATCGGTAGGATGATACGATAAAGAAGTGTGGATTTGACGTGACCTTCCTGTTAAAATACGTTTTTGTCCTCTCGGAGGAAAAGCACACCTCCTCCACCCTACCCCAACCTCACCCCAACCCTCACCCCAACCCCATCTTGTAGCAACGCATGCTCCCACTCATACTCACACGTAGTCTCACATAGTGCGCGCGCGCACGCACACCTCTCTCACTTGTCACCCTCTCTCTCTCTCTCTCTCTCTCTCTCTCTCTCTCTCGCTTGTCATACTCTCTCTCAGGGAGACAATATGCGCGCGAACGCACTTTCACACACTTAGACATCCATATACGCTCTCTTTTTCGTACACACACACACACACGCGCGCGCACCACCACAAACACACACACACACACACACATTGTCTCAGCCTATCTCTCACTATCTCTATCACACACTCACACACACATATTCTCTCTCTCTCTCTCACACACACACACACACACACACTTAATGAGGTCGTTGGCGGGCCGTAGGGTAGAGGGGGGGGGGGGGGAAGAAATAAGCTTTAATGTATGAGACTTCACAGAGGACTCCGTGTCTTAGAATAGTGATCCTGCAGAAATGAAGCCAACCTGTCCTATATGAGGTCTTCATTTCATAATACTGTACATGAGCCTGATCACGCTCACTCCCGTTTTAGTGCGAGTGTCCCTAAGTACATATTCTATCTTTGGTGCCTGTGTCCTTAACTACGTATTATCCTGCACAGGCGGAGAACAGCTGGTGGCCTGGTATTATAGCTAGTTTGCATAGAACTGTCCTCTCCTCCGTTCTGATACACAGAGTGTCAGGGGACGAAGAAGTGCTAGTGACACTATGGCCTGCACTGTATTATCTCCCCATAAACACTTTCTTCTTTTCGGAGAGTTTTTGGTTTTAAAATAATAATAATAATAATAATAATAATAATAATAATAATAATAATAATAATAATAATAATAATAATAATAATACAGGATGCTATCACGCGCTTTTTCTTCAATCGAACTCAAAGCGCGGCGATCTGAAGAGATTTCTATTACAGAAGTCAGAATAGAAATCCATTTGTATCTTTTTGAATATTTAGATTGACTGCATCCAATACCATTATTGAAGGGAGGGAGGAAACCGGAGTACCCGGAGAAAACCCTCGGTGTCCTGTGAAAAGTTTCTTACCTAAAACACGGAAGTTCGTCTCACGCCGGGTTCGATTGTTGTTGTTGTTGTTGTTGTTGTTGTTTGTTGTTGTATCAAATTTTATTCATCAGATTAACATAAGTCTGAAGTCAGACCAAAGTTCGAACCCGCGACATCCGGCATTGGAAAGCAGCTCACTATCAGCTGTGCTTCTGGCCCACCCTGGCATTTTAAGTCCTCGAGACCACTCTGTGGGCCTCAGATATTTTGCACTGCGCCATGGTCAGATAACTAGCGGTCGGATGTGGGATGATGTAGTAGTGTGGGGAATTGAATAGGTCTTTTAGCTAGCACAGTCCATAATGATGACGCAGCGTTTGCTGCAGTGCAAATCTCTGAACGCGCGCACACGATCAGGCCGCATGGTCCTAAATGGTGGTCTCGTCCTTTTTGGGGGGCGGATGTATATTGATTTTAAAGTCCTTATATAGCGCTTTTCCAACTCCGGCGCTGCTCAGGGCGCTGGCCGATATTGGATCTAATAGGCCGCTTTCCCCTAAACTGAAGACCTTGACGTTGACGGTCAGCGATCTAGGTTGTTGGAGGCGTATGCTCCAGCAGCCTCTTGACACTTTGATTGGGGTCAACGTAGCTGTCTGGCCGACGGCCTCTACAACCTTAGCAACGACAGCCCGATAGCTCGAGGCGCCAACTTGCTGCCCCAAACCACTGAGCGTAATACTGTGCGACGTTTGAGGATTTCAGGTGGTGTAGTGTCTTGCCATGCGACGGCTGTTTGAGGATTTCAGGTGATGTAGTGTCTTGCCATGCGTCGGCTGTTTGAGGATTTCAGTTGGTGTAGTGTCTTGCCATGCGTCGGCTGTTTGAGGATTTCAGGTGATGTAGGGTCTTGCCATGCGACGGCTGTTTGAGGATTTCAGGTGATGTAGTGTTTTGCCATGCGTCGGCTGTTTGAGGATTTCAGGTGATGTAGTGTCTTGCCATGCGTCGGCTGTTTGAGGATATCAGGTGATGTAGTGTCTTGCCATGCGTCGGCTGTTTGAGGATTTCAGGTGATGTAGTGTCTTGCCATGCGTCGGCTGTTTGAGGATTTTAGGTGATGTAGTGTCTTGCCGTGCGTCGGCTGTTTGCATAAAGGTGGACACCACACCGCAGCGTGGAACTATTATTTACCGTCACCTGTCACCTTCTCACCCTTTCGCCTTCTCCCTCCCAAGATCCCCTCCCCCAACTCCGACCCCAACAGGCACCTTCATCTACCTCCTTCTCACTCTACCTCTCCCCTCATCTGCCCACTCATGAACTTCCATCTCATTTTACCTCTTTCCGTCCATCGCCAATCTCCGGCAGCTCTTTTTTTTTCTGGTGATGAATTAACCTGCAGGTCAGATTTAAATAATATGATTAATACTGGATGCTATATTATACGCCCCCTAATTCAACCCTACCCACAAAGCACGAACCAGACTCAAAGCGCGGCGATCTGTAGCAACATACACGCTCACATGTCACACCCACTCTTACCTACACAACCAGCACATATTATTTGTAAACACCCACTCTTACCTACACAACCAGCACATAATTATTTGTAACTCAAACTGGGATGTGTGAAATATGCAAGACGATTGTTATTTGAAAAGACAGGAAATAAATCGTACTTGTGTGGTATGGAAATTATAGATTGACTGCCTCCAATACTATTATTGAAGGGAGGGGAAGAGGAAACCAGAGTACCAGACCCTGAGGGTCTTGGAAGTGCAGAAATGGGAGGTCTAATTCATATTGTTCAAGTTATTTTAAAATCATCAGTTGGTTTTATAATTCTATTTTCATTTATCTTATTTCCTTTTTTATTTTGTGTTCGAATATCACCTAGAAGGAACTGACGTAAAATTAAACTACTGAACTGAACTTTACTGGCTCCACTAACCTTATGGAAGTCTGTGGGTTATAGAAGATGTGAAAGTCGGTGGGTTATAGAAGATGTGGAAGTCGGTGGGTTAGAGAAGATGTGGAAGTCGGTGGGTTAGAGAAGATGTGGAAGTCGGTGGGTTATAGAAGATGTGGAAGAAAACTAAAGTCGGCTTCTAGTCCTTGAATTGTTAACTTTTTTGTTTAGTTCAATCATTACGATATAAATTACCACTTATATTTTTCTTTCTGTGTTTGTTTGTTTTTTTGTGTTTTTTTTTCTCGTTTTTTCGGGGTTTTTTCCTTTATTTTTTTCTGTCTTCAGATTTTGTCCGTGTCTTTGAGGATTAAATTGTATAATGTCTCAAATAAGGTTTCATGCATTTGACATTGCGTGTAATAAAAACCTTGAATATCTCTCTCTCCCCCCTCTCTCTCTCTCTCTCTCTCTCTCTCTCTCTCTCTCTCTCTTCCCCTCCCGCCCCAATCCTTCTCTCCCGCTTTCTCTCTCTCCACCCCTCCATCTCTCTCTTTCCCTCCACTCCCCAACCCATCTCTTTCTCTCTCTCTCTCTCTCTCCCCAGCCTTCTCTCTCTATTCCACACACACACCCATTTCTCTCTCTCTCTCTCTCTCTCTCCCCAGCCTTCTCTCTCTATTCCACACACACACCCATTTCTCTCTCTCTCTCTCTCTCTCTCTCTCTCTCTCCCCAGCCTTCTCTCTCTATTCCACACACACACCCATTTCTCTCTCTCTCTCTCTCTCTCTCTCTCTCTCTCTCTCTCTCTCTCTCTCTCTCTCTCTCTCTCTCTCTCTCTCTGAAGACATCCAATTTTGAATGTAATATTTGTACACACAAATTATAAGGCTTTTTTGTGTGTATTAATGTTAATATTAATGTTATATAAATATTATTTCCTGAGGATGCGGTTTGTCTTGTTGATTATAATTATGCTACGAGTCCTGAATGCTAAAATTAGTTTTAGTTGAACTTTTTTTTTCTTTTGTCATTCTGCAAAGATTCTGTTTCGTGTGGCTAAATTTCGGTTTTTCAATTTCCGAACAACAAACCTAAAGGGTAAATTGCAAAAAAAAAAAACATCAACTTTTTAAAGTACATATTGCATTTGCAATTTCCTCTTCTTCTTCATTCTACTTTGTTTTTATTCCCATAATCATCCTAATTTGTCTTTTTTTCTCCTCATTCTTCCCCTCACAAATGCAGTTCTTTTTATTTTAGTTTATTTCACAACATCGACGTGCTTTTAGTGATAGTAATTATTATAATTGTTTTGTGTTTTTTTAGCATTTCTCATTGTCTTTTTGTCTTTCTTTAATTTTTCTGTTTCTTTCTTTTCTTTTTCCTTTTTTATTTTCTTCATTGCTTCCATCTTTCTTCTTTCTGTTTTCTTTTCAATTTGTTAGTGTCTTTGTTTGTTTAATTTTCTGATTCTTTCTTTTGTTTTTCCTTCTTTTTTTTAAATTTTTCTTCATTTCTTCCATTTTCATTCTCTCTTTCCTTTGTGCTTCACGTCTTCTTTCTTCCTTTCTGCTCCACTTTTCCTTTCCTTTCTCTCCTCCCATCCTCCACCTCATTCTCCCCATCGTGTCTTATTGTCCTGCGGTTCTAATAGAATTATTATTAATAGTAAAGACTCCATCCTTTGTCTGTTTCCAGATTTGACCACAGTTGATCCTTAGCGTGCTAAGTGACCACTGCCAGCAGTAGCTGACGGAGAGTGCAAACGAAAAAAATCGCAGCCTGCATTTCGAGCGAGCCCCCACCTAGACTCGAACCCCACGCCAGCGGTCCCGTCCGATGGTGCGGTGGCTTGGAGAAGGAGAAGAAGAGGAAGGAGAGAGTTGATTTGAAAGGACCAGGAGTGATCGAACCCACCTTAAGCCTTCCATGGGATGAGGCAGGTTGCGGCATCATCGTGAGGATGGTGCTTCCTCTGTGAAGCGCCTTTTGCGCGGCGGTAGAATCGTAGGCGTTGGAGCATTTTTCACTACACAGTTTTTTTCTTCTCCAGAAGCAGCACAAAACTTTGTCACTCTGATACACCGCGTGCGTGTGTGATTGTGTAATTGTCGGTCGCCTTAGCGTCTGGGAATTTTGTCTTCTTAGCACTGGCCTGGGAGATTGACTTCTTTGCAGAGAGCTAGGAGATTGACTTCTTTAAAATCTGAGTGATTTTGCCGTCTTAAAATCTACGAGATTGTTGTCATTTTAAGAACCTGAGTGAGTATCGTCTTTGGAATCTGAGTGTTTCTCGCCTTAGTATAATATCGGTGAGATTGACTTGTTTTCCTACAACACGACTAGCATCGCATTCTTCATTGGAGTTTCGTGAAACCTTTATGCAGCTCTGGGTTTTTATTTAATCAGAACCGAAGTGGCGTGGTATAAAATTTCAAATTTTCACAACTATAACAAACTTTGCATTCGTGTCTTCATTTTGGACGAAATTATTATCATCGTTGGATTTATGTTTTGTGTCTGTGTGCGTGTGTGTGTGTGTTTTGTTTGTTTTTTTAAACCAGAGTCTTAGTAATCTAACTTTGATATTTCACAACATCAGTTGTTCTCAAATTTCTTCTTTTTTTTAAACTGTGTAGGTGTTATCTGCTGGATTATATTTCTACTGCCATCTTTCGTTTTTCAACCAGAATTGCAGTGACTAAAAGTTTGCAAACTATCATTTCACGTTATACTTAACAATTACACGAGGTGTTGTCTTCTTCCTTTCTTTTGAGGGAGGCGGCCATCCATTTTCTACCCAAATTGGCGGTGACTCCATCGCGTGAAATTAACTACCAAAAAATATTGTGCGCGAGTGTCTGCTATTTTATGTTCAACAAGTTCAGCAAGGACCTGACAGCTGTCTCGTCGTCAGCCCAGGAAAGTGGACATTATTGCTTCTCTGCGTGTCCAACAGAGTTGAGCGAACTACGTTGCACCCCAAGCGGCTTTGTTCAACGTTCACAGCATTTGTGATTTCAGAACGCACAAGTTACCAACGTAAGAACGTTACTCTTGAGAGTTGAACGCAACATACACCAACTTAGGAACAGCACATTTCGTGTTCAGCAGGTTCTTTTCCCGTGGTGTTTTAGCACCTGAGCAGGGCTGTTAAAGGTAAACTTCGCTGTATTATACAAACTGCACTTTGTGATTCTTCTTGTCAACAATAACCTTTTCACGGTGTGTTCAAGTTTAACAAACCTCCCGCAACTCTTCGAACTTCAAACTGCTGCTATATTATATACTACAAAGACCTAATAGTTCTCTATTCTACGTGTTCCACAGTTTCCTTTCTCCGTCATCTTGGCCGCATAACGTTTGCGATCAAGCAAGCATCAAACATTTACTTTCCCTGGATTTTTTCCTCGATGGTGTTGACAAGCATACACAGCTTCCAGCGATAAGCATTACTACCCAAGCTTTCTTTATCTTGTAGAAAAAAAAAACAACAAATGAAGAACCTGATTAGTATCAAAACTTCGCCTTTTATTTGTCTTGCTTCGTTTTTCTTGTCCACTCTTATTTTTGTGGTCAACATACACCAATAACTAATCAGCATCCATACTTTAAAAAAAAAAAATTTTGTACCCCCTCCTGTTTTCATTTTCAACTCCCTTGGCCAAGGCTAGCCAGACGCACTCATGGTGTATGAAGACCAGTCCCAAGAGGGAGACGACAAGCAGGACTATTTCTACGACAGCTTCGACCTGGACACCATGTCTACTGTTCAGGTCAGTTGATTGATTGATTATTGGTTCATTGGTTCATTTATTCATTCAATCATTGTACCATTCAGCAGTAGTGGGTTGCTATATTGATGAAGAGCATTTGGAAGGGAGGTAATCGTGTCAAAAGTTCGACTCTAATGTAGGTATGGGATATGTAGCCTACCTATGCCGGGGTCTATAGCCTGTGCGCGCACGCATTTCTACTCACGGACTTTAAAAAGATCCTGACGCCCGTGTCCTAGACGGCCAGCTACATAAAATTCACCCAGTATAAAACTATGTACTTTATCACAAACACCCCCCCCCTCTCCCTCTCACCTTTCTGCCCGGGCGCCCAGGATTGTGCTCAGTCGTGTGGACATCATACGATGCGCCCAACTGTATACACTTCATTGTTTAGCAGTATTATAAAAACTGAGTTGTACAAACTGTTACGATTGTTATTTATTGACTTCTTTTAGTTATTTTTAGTTATTTATGTTTATTTTTTTATTTATTTATTTATTTATTTATTTATTTATTTATTTATTTAATATATTTATTTATGTTTTCAGTTTTAAGTTGTCGTCGTAGTTGCCGTCGTAGTGAACAGAATAAACAAAATAAATGAATTGAATTGAATCGCGCCTCGGGCGGTGAGAGTTAGAGTCTTTATCGGTCAGCTGTCAAGCTGGAAAAACGCTATACGACGATTACATCAATAAATAAAGCAGCGAGTGGACGCCTCGGACCACTCTGGGTTATGTCCTGTATCGGCCAGCGCCCTGCGCGAGCACTTGAGCCAGGAAAGCGCCATTATAAGAATAATAGGATCAATAAATACCCGTATTTGTGTCTCGTCGTCTCGTGTTCCTTGTAGTCTGCTGGACCCTTTAAACGATGATGAACTCATTTAATATATAATCGTCTGACGTCCCGCGTTGCGCTGTGCAGGTGCTGACGCAGGACGTGCTCGTGGCTTGTATCATGCTGGGTCTGACGGCCCTGGTTGGTCTGTTGGGCAACATCCTCATGGTGCGGGCCTTGCTCAAGTACATCCACCTGCGCATCAACTTCTTCATCGTCATGGGCAGCACCGCCGTGGCGGACATGTTGTGTCTGGTCATCTCGGTGCCGATGCACATCCTCCACCTAAGCCACTCTACGGTCACTGAGTCCTGGTGCAAAGCCAGCAAGTGAGTGTTACTGCACCTACATTACAATACAATACAATACATTACAATACAATACATTACAATACAATACATTACATTACAATACCATACAATACAGTACATTACAATACATTACATTACAATACCATACAATACAGTATATTACAATACAATACATTACAATACCATACAATACAGTATATTACAATACAATATAATACCGTACAATACCATACAGTACATTACAATACCGTACAGTACAATACCATACAATACAGTACCATACAATACAGTACACTCTCATACAATGCAGTACAATACCGTACAGTACAATACCGTACAGTACAATACCATACAATACAGTACAATTACCATACAATACTGTCCAATACTGTACAGTACAATACCATACAATTCAGTACAGTATCATACAATACCATACAGTACAATACAATACAGTACAATACCATATATACAATACAATAACATACAATACAGTACAATACCATACACAATACCATACACAATACCATACAATACCATACACAATACCATACAATACAGTACAATACAATACAGTACAATACAATACAATACCATACAGTACAATACCATACAGTACAGTACAATACCATACAGTACAGTACAATACCATACAGTACAGTACAATACCATACAATACCATACAATACAATACCATAAAATACAATACAATACCATAAAATACAATACAGTACCATACAATACAGTACAATACCATACAGTACAGTACAATACCATACAATACCTTACAATACCGTACAATACTATACAGTACAATACTGTACAGTACAATACTGTACAGTACTGTACAATACAGTACAATACCATACAGTACTGTACAATACCATACAATACCATACAGTACAATACCATACAATACAGTACAATACCATACAGTACAATACCGTACAGTACAATACCGTACAGTACAATACTGTACAGTACAATACCATACAGTACAATACCGTACAATACAGTACAATACCATGCAATACAGTACAATACCATACAGTACAGTACAATACCATACATTACAGTACAATACTATACAATACAGTACAATACCATACAATACAATACCGTACAGTACAATACCGTACAGTACCATACCATACAATACAGTACAATACCATACAGTACAGTACAATACCATACAGTACAATACCATACAATACAGTACAATACCGTACAATACAGTACAATACCATACAATACAGTACAATACCATACAGTACAGTACAATACCATACAGTACAATACAATACCATACAATACCATACAATACAGTACAATACTAAACAAAACAGTATGGTACAATACCACACAGTGCAATACAGAACAATACTATACAATGCAGTATAATACTATACAATACAGTACAATACCATACAATACAGTTTAAAACCATACAATACAGTACCATACCATACAATACAGTACAATACCATACAATACAGTACAATACCATACAATACAGTACAATACCATACAATACAGTACAATACCATACAATACAGTACAATACCATACAATACAGTACAATACCATACAATACAGTGCAGTACAGTACAATACAGTGCAACACAATACATTACAATACCATACGAGCGTTGTGGCCAAGTGGGCTAAGGCGGGACTAACTTGCCTTGTCCACAGGCCAGAAACCAATGGCGCCTGACAGGTGTGGGTTCGATCCTGCATCGGGGCGTTATGTTTCTCCGAATATTATTTATTTTCGACTCGGGCAACGTCTCGGGGGTTTTCTCCGGGTACTCCGGTTTGCTCCCCCAGCAAGATTTCAAAAAAAAAATTCAAAAATTTAAAGAATTTCTAAATTTCAAAAAATCACAACTAATGTTAAGTAGGTTGGGTTTGGGCGCGCCACAGGCTGCGACTACGCCTTCCACAGGGGAGGCGGCCCAGAATTTCCCGATAAAAGGGACAATAAAGCATTACAATCTAAAAAAAATCTAAATCTAATCTACCATGCAGTATAATACAATACAATGTAATACAATGCAAAACAACACAATACACTCCGGCCTGACACTTGGTCGTATATTTTTTAATATCTTACGTCAACTGATCACGCTGACGCAATGTTAGGCGACGGGCTCTCGTCACTGTGAGAGGAAAGCAGAGATCAACAGTTTTTAAATTCTACCACTGTGAGGATCACCGTTGCATTTTGTTGCATGCAAATGCAGTAGACTATTTACCAAACGTCATAAGCAATGGATTGAAGTATGGAAGAAATGTCATCCTAAGCAAATGATTGAAATATGGAAGCCATGTTGTCGTAAGCAGTTGGTTGAAATATGGAAGCCATGTTCAATAGGGGGTTACTTTTCAACTACCCTGTAGAAAACAAAGCCTGGCCTATTTATTGGGAGTAAGCTCCTTCAGCTGGCGAAGATGTTGAGGTGTTTACAGGCCATTGATGTCCAAAATATTTTGTTGTTGCGTGGCATAGGTACCTGGACGCGGGGTCTAGCTTTGCTGTCGCCTATCACCTGGTGCTGGCGGCGGTGCTGCGCGGCATCTTGCTGACCAGCCGAGGCCGTAACCCGCCCACGCCTTTGCAGACACTGATCTGCGTGGTGGTAGTGTGGATTATCGCCTTGCTGGGTGCTATCCCTTTCATCTACACTATCACTGTCCAAGGTGGATTCTGCATGCCGTCAGACACAGACTGGACCGACGGAACGGACGGCACCGAGATCGACCTCTGGATGCTCCACGCCTTCTCGTCCTTCATCCCAATGTTCATCATCATCGTCGTCTATGTCTTCACCCACTTTATAGGCAAGCGTTACTTCGAGGACAGCTACTCGTACAAGGTAGGGGACTCCTTCCGATGACGCCTTCCGTTGGCAAGCCTAGAACTGTTCAAATGAATGAATTAATTATTAAAGGAAGAGTGTGTCCATTTATAGTAATTAATCATTATTTAATTTAATTTAATTTAATTAATGATTTTTTTTTTTTAAAAAGGTAAGAGACTTTTCAGGCCACCGAGGGTTTTCTTTGGGTTCTGCGGTTTCCTCCCGCTCTTCAATAATGGTATTGGATGCTTTCAATCTATACAAACATTTGAAAAATAGCAAATCGATTTTCTTTTTGTCTCTTAATAGCGAACTTGCTGCCTTTACACCACATTTTTGAATGATACATGTGTTTAGTAGTAGTAATAGTAGTAGTAGTAGTAGTAGTAGTAGTAGTAGTAGTAGTAGTAGTAGTAGTAGTAGTAGTAGTAGTAGTAGCGGCCTGAAGCCTAAGAAGATATGACTTCCATATTTGTGCGTGTGTGTGTGCAGGAGAAGCAGCTGTCGCGTCTGGTGTCGGTGATCGTGCTGGTGTTCATGCTGTGTCAGATGCCATACCGAGCGCTGGACCTGCACATCTACTACAGTGAAGTCGAAGTGGTCAAGCACAATGTCGCTGACGAGCAAACGATGGAGTCGCTGTTTATCGCCCGCAACTATCTGCTGTGTTTCCTGATGGCCGACAAGGCCTTGCGGCCCGTCATCTACTCCAAGCTGGCGCCGCAGTTGGCCGAGGCCTTTGACGAGGTCATCAACTGCACCATGTGCGGCCGAGTGTACACCGGCCAGGCTCGCGTGCGCACTACCAGCGGCGGCGACCCCGCGGACGATAGCCTGGCCAGCAGCCCCCAGACCACCATCACCACCGCCAGCAGCAGCAGCAACAGCAACAGCAACAGCAACGGGCAGGTCCAGGTGTGCACGGTCCCAAAAGTCCAAAAAGGCGCCTCACACCGTCACCTCACCTCTAGCAACGCACCTCTGACAGGAGGTCATCTACGATCACGTGCTGCTGCTCCCGGGGTGAGGAGGTGGACGAGAAGGAGGAAGAGCTGCAGGTCATCGTCACACCAATCGGAAGAGCTGACAGCAGTCATACAGTCATAACATTGACTATGTGAGAACGCAATGACAGAGTTCCGTGATCCATGGAAGCACGTGCTTATTGTAACAGTGAACAAAATGTGGTGTGACAACAAACATTGTTGACAGCCAGTCATCTGTCCAACTGAACATGTGTAGCGACAATACACGTGGTGCTTTCCTGAATGTGATAGAGCCCCAGCACAAGAAAAACAGCTCACTGAGCCTATGGTCCTGAATGTAATAAAAATAGCGACAACACATTTCGGTTTCACGACCGTCCAGTCATGCCTGAAACTGCATTGTGTAGCGACAATACAGAGGAATGGTCACGTAGCGCTAGCGCCCCAAAAAGAAAGACTTCCGATAATTCTGGAAGACTATCTCTTGTATTTGTAAAATAAAAATATTGCGCACCGTTGTTCGGTTTCAATCGAGGGCTACCCGCAGTCAGCCAGCTTGTCGAGCATTGTGGAGTCGCGAATATCCTACACATTCTACGCCAGTACTGTAGTACATTCAGCCCACTTGGGAGAAAAAGAACAGATCGCCCTATTAGCGGCAGTCGGACAGACTGAGAAAGTACCCTTTGCCTTTCTAGAGATAAGACGAGTGATTTGAACAGCTGTTCTACGTCTTTAGGCGAGACAGTTGTACTGCCTTTGCTGTTTTACACACACAGCTTGTCTCCCCTTGGTCCTGATTAGGCTCGGAGGAGTCCGCTGGACCTAAAGCCATAACCATGTAATGTAGTGTTGTCTCTCCTGTCAAGGGGTAAAAAGGAGAAGAAGGGTGAAGATGAAATGAGCAGCGAGATGTAAGCTTGTCGAGATAAGATGTGATAACACGAGATGAGACGTGATGAGAGTTGTAACGAGATGAAGTGAAATGGCATACGAGATGATTATGAAGGAATATTGAATGTCCTGTATTGTTTTCAAGGTGACAGTATTCGATTCGTTCTTAACGCTTATGCAATGGGATGTTAAGCTAGTTTTTCCTCCTGTAGAATAAAAACTACTTCGTTGCTGCGCTCTTTTGTGATTCGTGTCTCAAAAGTCCAAAAATGTTCGCTTTGATTCAGAGAAGACGCACAACCAGAGAGGAAAGAGGGGAATGGATATATACATATAGGAGTGGATATATATATATATATATATATATATATATATATATATATATATATATATATATATATATATATATATATATATATATATATATATATATATATATATATATATATATAAAACATCAATGGATGGATATATTACGTACAGGAATGTATATATTGCCTTAAAGGTTTACTCATTACTGAATGGTATGGATTGAAGAAATGAATACTACGATCATGACATGACGCCAGAGCATCAGGCCTTGCAAAGACCATCCTGCAACGCGCGGTGCAAGGAGGCAGAAGAAGAGGGAGAAAAAGTGGTGGGAAGACAACATTGGAGAATGGACTGGCTTGACATAGAGTGAAGCCACGAGGACTGCTGATGACAGAGAAAGATGGAGCACGCTGGTTAAGCGATCATTGGTGGTGGGCCAACGACTTTCGAGTTACAGGATAGGATAGGATATGATAAAATACAGGTGTAAGTCTCTGTGAGTGTGAAGCTTGAAAACTTATCGCTATCCTATCCTATCCTGTCCCGTAACCCGGCGGAGGTCGTAGGGGCACCACAGATGATCGTTTAACCAGCGTAGTCCATCTTTCTCTGTCCTCAGCAGCCCTGATGGCTTCGCTCAGTGTCAAACCAGTCCATTCTCGCATGTTGTCCTCCCACCTCTTTTTCGGTCTCCCTCTTCTTCTACCTCCTTGCACTGTGCCTTGCAGAATAGTCTTTGCAAGGCCTGATGATCTGGTGACGTGGCCATACCACTCGGAGTTTCCGTTTCTTCACCACTGTGAGCAGGGCATCGTGTTGTCCAATGGCTTGTGTGATGGTCTGTCGGACTTCGCGCTGCCACAAAGTATTCGTTGATCCCCTTATACGGCAGTCGCTTTGCCCGGTGTTTGTTTGCTTGGGATACTGTATTAACTGCTGCTGCTTTCGGATTGTGGTGAAAGGAGGGGAGGATCTGGCACAGCAATGACCCACCTTCCAATCCCCATGGTGGCCATTTTTCTACTGTCCATCTTAGCGGTAGGGTTGCTCTGGTGGTTCAGTGTTGATTTGGGTCCCTAACCTTTCTTCTCTGGGATGTTTATATTCCTCGAAATCTGCCATAACTCCAACGGTGGAGATAGACATTAAACGTCATTATTCAAAACACACAATGTTTTGTACTTCTTACAATATTTCTAAGATCGACTCTTCTTCTTGTTCTTCTTCTTCAAGACATACAAGTCGACTAACAATTGTACTATAATCATATACAGTATTTGAAGAAAGAGACCTATGGTCCTTCGTGTTCAGTAACAGAAAAAAATGGTCTTTTTTGTTCATGGTTGATCATGGGACTGACCCAAACTTTTATCGTTTAAAAACGGAGGTCCGGGCTGTTACCATTGAGCGACCTTTGAAAAGGGAGATAATCCTGGGAATGTTGCGAGCGCTACCGTCTGAGATGTAAACAAGGGCGAAAGGGACATAACCAGTAAGCGACGTCGACCCAAAAAATTGGGAGCGACATTTTTGGCCGGAAGATTATTCTGTGTACGGTGGACAGGAATATAGCGAGTGCATCCTTGTGAGATAACTTTAGTTACGTCAATTCATTCAAGACCATGTGGCGTTCCAGTGCTTGCCCATAAGAGACTGAAAGAAATGGTAATAATAAGAAGAATGATAGTAATAAAGCTTTTGTGGAGCGCAATTCCCCCCAAACCTTTTGAGCTCAAGACACGTAAAAAATGTGCTGGACAATGTTGAGCAGATTCTGCCTTTTTTGTGCCGGTCGATGTTTTTTTTTTTTTTTTAACGTTGAGGTGGGAAATGACGTTTTTGTTGACTCGCATGCATGCAACATTGTGCGAGCCTATGTTTTGTTTCGTGTTTGTTTTGTTATTGTTGTGTTGTATTGTTGTTGTTGTCCGCCAACGAATTATGCGTTGGAAATAACTGTTCCGTTTGGTAACGAAGCAACATAATCATAGGGCATAAAATTGCAAATGGCTGCCGTGTAATCAATGATTGTATTAGCAAATTTTGTTTGGCTTTGCGTCGATCATGACTTTGGACTCATATGCATGCAACAACGCAAATTTCTTTGACCTTGCGGTCTTGATTTGTACCGCTGCTTGCGCGCGCGCCTTATGTATTTTTAATTTGTTGTTGTTTGTTGTTGCTGTGATTCTATTCTTTATGTTTGAATTGTTTGTGACTGTATAGCCATGGTTTATTAAGCTCAAAACTACCGGATGAATGGATTTGTATGAATGAGAAGTGGACTTTGGGTGAGAGCTGGGGTGAGGGGATAGGGGGGGGGTAAGTCAAACGATGTTGAATGTATGAGGGATGAAGTTACAGCTGGAGAGAGAGAGGAGGAGGAGAGGTGGGGAGGGGGGGGGGCATGGTCGAATCTAGAATTGGTGAGTGAATGAGAGAGAGAGAGAGGGATGGACGCAACGTATTATTGGCGTGTGTTAGGTGTGGGTGCGTTTGATGAACCGATTTCGTGATGATGACAGTATTCACTAGTATGACAATACTGTAATGACACAATAAAAATGTGTCATGGTGAGAAGGACGCGTAAACGAGAGAGACAGACAGACAGACAGACAGATGCAAGTTTTTTTCTTTCAAAAGAAAGTTTGTTTTTTTTTAAACGTTTGCAGTGTAATAATTGCGGTAACATAATCATTTTTAAAAAAATGCCCCAAGCCAGCAAAAATGTAAGGAAAAGTCGATGCAAGAATGACTATGATCCTCTGAAAGCTGACGAGGATTTATATCATGATGTCGATGATAATGACGATGACCATCTGCAGCTGCCTGATGAGGGTCAGGACAATGACAAAGACGGTGATGTGATGAAAATTGATTTAAAAAAAAAACTGCGTCTTGTGCTTTCACAGAAGACGATATCTTCACAAAAACTAAAGGTGCAAAACATATATATATATATATATATATATATATATATATATATATATATATATATATATATATATATATATATATCTGTTTTTATTTGTGACCGGCGTTTCTATTTGGTGTTTTTGCTTTTCGATGAGTTTTAAAACCAAACTGTGTACTGCGATGTACTAAACGAAATATACTAACAGTGTACTTTGTGTAATGAACTGAGCTGTACTCTGCTTTAATGTACTAAAACTAGAAAGGTGCACTCTTTAGTGTAACCACTTTTTTTTTTGGAGGGGGGGGAACTTGTTTTGACTTTTCACAATGTGTGTTCTTTGGGAAAAGCCACAGAAGCATTAGGTGTCTGTAGCGGATCCTCAATAGCACAGTAGTAGCTATCACGCAGCCTTACGTATGATAGATAGATCCGCTACAGGCACCCATCTTGAGTAATGAATGCCCTTGATGGGAAAAGCCAAGGAGAAACTAGCATAAAATTCTATTAATGTGTTTCAAGTCAGACTGCCTTCTCTGTTTGAACTGACTGAATGAAACATTGTCCAGTAAATTGAATTGTAGATAGTATCTGTAAATAACTATTGCAGTGAAATTGAGAGCTTTTGATTGACTAGATAAATGATAAGAGGTTATTTGATTAGAAAGAGAAGAGAGAGTTGTACGTTACACAATAATGGATGAGAGGTTTCGGATTTCTAGATAAATGACACACAAAATGGCAGACGGTATTGATGTGGGGGTTTCAGTATGGAATGACGGATAAATAATTGCATCATTGTGACCTATTCTTTGTAACATTATTAAAACTTGCATCATTTTGTTGTCGCTTCAAGTGTGTTTGTGTGTGTTTTGATAAACCCTAAAAATGGCATTATGAAATTAAATTTGATTTGGGTGATCAGATGCAGTGAGTTTCACTTTAAAGTGCTCATGGTTTGAAAGAAATGTTGACGATTTTTTTTAAATTATTAATGGCATTATGAAATTAAGATTGATTTGGGTGATCAGAATGGCATTATGAAATTAAGTTTGATTTGGGTGATCAGATGCAAGGTTTTTGGTGATGAGATCTATGTGTGCACGTGTAAATTTATTTCAAAATGGATTATGCCTTTCCGGTTTGCGTGTTTAATTAGTTGATTTAGTCAGTTTATTGATTGAATTATTTACTGGGGTATGTTCTGTTCACTGGCTGTCCGTGAAATAATTTTGTACTAGCTAATTTGTTTTAACAACTGTATGAAATGGAAAATTAAAATATGGAATGAACATTTTCCCGTGCATTTCAAAAACTTATATTTTTACTATGCATTTTGTGAACCGGTAGTAACGAGTAGCGATTGTTCGAACAGATGTTCTTCATTTGAACAGAATGTGCATAAATAACATTTCACAGGAATTGAAGAAATATTTTTCGTGCATTTACACGAACTTTTGTGTACAATTATATATATGTATATACACACACACATACACACACACACACACTTATTCAGTTGTACTTTTTTGTGTTTGGACAAAGTGTATTAATTAACTTACATTTGTACTTCCTCCAAACTGCGCCAGTGTTGTTCAGTTTTCTTTGATGTATTACCGTGTATGTCATGAAATGAATTTTTGCTCCAGCTTTAATTAAAAAATGGATGCTGCGGAGAATGGGGTTTCTAGTGCATTTTAAGATTTCTAGCATTTGTGTGTATGTTCGTTTTTGTGTTGTTGTTTTTTTCCTCTTCTTCTTTTCGTTCTGCGTCTTGTTTTGCATGGTACTTTTCGTCTTTCAAAGTTAACATGTCATACAATTCATTTGATTTTAAAATGACTGCATGCATGTGTTGACAGTTAGGAAACCACCCATCCTATTTCTGTTCCTCCACACACATTTTAAGTGAACTATGAGGTGGTTGAAATATAACTCCCTATTGAACGCGTCTGATAGCGTTCGTAAATAGTTCTGCATTAGCTTGAAACACGTTGCTTGGTTCGTGGGTTGGTTGGTTGTTTTATTAACGTCTTCTTCATCGAAATTATGAAAGACGCACGGACACGCGCGCGTCCTCCCACACGTACACACAAGTCTGTATTCATGGCAAATTGGGGTTTTGAACGAAATGTAGTAATCGGAAAAGCGGGTTGTTGGTTTTTTTTACAGAAAAAGCGCAAAATTCATCTAAAAATGTAAGAATTCGAAAAAAAATCTCTTTTCGTTAAAACGTTGACCTATTTGTCTCATAATCATAACCCTTTAACTTCAAATTTGTCCAGAAAACAGCCCATCCCAGATGGAGCACTATACTTATGTACAAGAGAACTATGATGTGCTAAAAAAAAAGCACTCCCATATACTTAGAATAAAGTGCGGCGCTGGAAAAAAGTGGGGCGCGAGCTAAAAGTCCCATTTTGTGCATGAAAAGGCAGGTTTAGCACCCCATATGTCCATGAATACACGCGCACACACACCATCACCACAATTAACAACAAATATGTAATGATATAAACAGAGCTACTGGACAATCAAAGCTTTCTTGATAACCTAACGCTCATATCAAATCGTGTATTATCAATAGAACTCATAGTTTGTGTAAATCAGTTGGAAAAAAAAAGGAGGAAAAAAAAGAATGTGACTGCATTCAAATAAAACATGCACAAATATCGCATGGTGATCATAATGGCCTGTCTTAATTGGAAGGTCTGTGGAGGTTCACGAACCTTTTTTCGAAGTTCTCGGATACCGAACCTATGTTTTTTTGTGGTCCAAAAGTTTCAGAAACCTAGGTTCAGGAACTGAAAACCTCGAAAAAAAAGTTTTGTTTGTTTTTTCATAAAAAAATTTAGGAACTTAGCTTTAGGGTTTGAGAACCGGTTTAAAAAAAAGGTTCCCGAGCCTCCGTGTACGAAATTTTCAATGAAGGCAGGCCATTACGGTGGTAGAATTAGTTTTGCTTCAGGAATACCGGCGTTACGTTGGGCTGTTCTGGTTACTGTGAGATGAAACCTGAGATCAGGAATGAACTTCTGCCCCTGTACAGATCATACAGTTTTATTTCATGCAAATGCAGCATTATTTACCAAGGATATTCGCCATTTTGAAAAGGGAGTTACTTTTCAACCATCTGTACTTCCGCTTCCGGTATTTCTCTATAAATAGTATCCCCACTTTCTGGAAATGTAGTGCTTTCAATTTTCACTGTTGCTGTTTTTCTCCTTTGTTCTTTCTCATTCCCACTCTGTTCTATTAACCTACTATACCATCTTCTTCGCTAGACCAGTCACCTACCTTTTTTCTTGAAAACTATTCCAAAACTCCTCATTTGTGTACGAGGCCTGTTGGGTCGATCAGCTTGGGAATATTGAACGCTTTCTGTCAAATGGTCAATAGGGCTTCCTATGATATTATTATTTAGCACTATAGTCATTTTAAATGTATTTATTTTGTTGATATTTTATAATGATGTTTATATTCTATTTGGTGTTTGTAAACGGGGATTCGATAAATTAGAGTATAGACTCAGCATCCCCTGCGTGGGATGCCTTTGTTGTACCGGCTGGTGGAATGCCTTCAGTGTTACCAATAGGGTTGTTTCAGCAGATCTTTTATGCAAATCAGGGGTGAGTCCTCTTTCAGCCAAGTTGTGGTCTTGATTTTGTGGTCCTGATTTGGCTCTTTGCAGTCCGCTGGACCCTGTAAGCAATGATTAACTAACTAAACTAACCTGTAATTTCTAATTTCCTTGACTCTCGTTTGCCCGAAAGCAGCGTTTTCTTCACGGCAAAGCTATTTTGAGAACAATAATTATAGCAAAGGAAGTGACTCATTGCAGCTACATTCAGAAGTGCAGTGATTGTGTGACCTAGCTGGGTAAATTGTTAAACTATGTGATTCGTTCCAATACTTTTGGGTGCTTGGAGTGTTGGGGCTCTGGGCACAGGAATTTAATAACCAGGGTTTGAGAGAGGGAGAGGAGGACAAAGAGACAGAAAGACAGAAAAAGAGAGAGACAGAAAGATAGGGATATTTTTATATGTGCGTTACTGTGGTCATTGTGTGTGCGTAGGGGTGTGTGCGTGTGTGTGTGTGTGTGTGGGTGTGTGTGTGCGTGTGGGCGTGTATTCATGGACATTTGGGGCACTAAACGTGCTTTTTTATGCACACAATGGGGCATTAAGCTCACGCCCCACTTTTTTTCTAAGTACATGGGAGTGCTTTTTTAGTACATGGGAGTGCTCTATTAGAACCTGGAACAGTTTTAAGTACATGGGAGTGCTCTATTCGGGTTGGGCTGTTTTCTGGACACTTGAAGCAAAAGGGTTAGGGTTAGAGTTAGAAGACGAAATAAGGCCAACTTTTTGACAAAAAGAGCAATTTTAAAAAACATCTTATTCTTACATTTTTAATGAATTTTGCGCTCTTTCCGTAAAAAAAAAAAAAAAAAAAAAAAAAAAAAACGCTTTCCGATTACTACATTTTGTCAAAAACCCTGATTTGCCATGAATACAGAGGCGTGTGTGTGTGTGGGTGTGTGTGTGTGCATGTGTGTGTGTATGGGTGTGTGTGTGTTCTTACGGTATGTTTTGTATTCCAGATACATTACAGCATTTTATCACATTTCACAAACACACCAACAAAACTGCAAGAATTTTCATAACAATTTAGTTTTAACACGAAATTTAAATTGAGTGTCACGCTGCATTTCAACGTTCGATGGAATTCTTTCTTTATATTCAACAACAAAATAAACGTATGCGACAATAATGTACATCAAACATAGCCATTAAAATAACAACCAATATTCATCTTCTTCATTCTTTCTCTCTTTCGACAGTTTGTGCTCTTTCTTTCGTGTTAATCTTCCTTTCTTTCTTTGAATAAGATTTATTTCCGCTCCCTCTTTCTTTCTTTTCATTTGTTTTTCTTTCTTTCTTATCTCTCTCTTCTTTTTCTGCCTTTTGCTGCAGTTTCTTCCTTTTGTGTCCCTCGTGCACAATTCAAATTAGTTAAAAGTATAAACATGTTATGACAATTTAAAAATACGTCGCCTGTTACTATAAATTTAGCAAAACAATGTAAGCTTGAATAAAGTGTTAATTTGTAGCAAATACTAAGGTATTTTCATTTTTTGTAGGCGATTAAATAAACTTTGAAGTTTAACGTCTACACCCACCTATTTCTCTACACCCACCATTAGAAATAAGGCAGACGGGAATAACCATCCCAGGAATAAAGGAAGTAGAAACCTAAATCAACATTGAAGCGCCAGAGCAATCCTACTGCTAACCCTTGAGCTTGCCCGAAACGGGATTCGAACCCGGGTCATCGGTGTACCAATGAGCTACAGCCGTGGGAATGTTCAGTTCTTCAAAAGTGTTCATGATACAAAAAGAGAAAATGATAAATATCGAGTCAACATTTTGGCAAGAAAACGTCATTATAAATATGTAAAACGGCAAAGAAACAAAAGTGTGATAAAATTATAATACAGTTCATATCATTCTGGCAAAAACGTACATCACAACCGCTGAGGTAAACATTGTCAAAAGACACTGTGACTAGGATTTTAACATCAAGGGTACCATTTTATAATGGATGGATAAAAGACTTGCAGTTACATCTCTTAAGTTATATATAGCTTAGAGGTGTACGTTTCTGTTTGATCCAAAAACACCGTTCATACAATGACACCCAGGTCAATTTAAGAAAGAAAAAAACATTACTATCAATATTTTATCTCACAATATAATGAATGTATGGCACCAAAACCTAGGTTCGTGTTCTTGCATGAACAATAATAATTGTAAACGCTAGTTTATAACCTACAAGAACTACGCTCATTGTTATCATCCTCACCGCCACTACAACCACCACTTTCAACATCATCACCCTCGCCATCATCATCATCAGCAGCAGCAGTAGCAACTTCAGCATCACCATCATTGACGCCACCACTACCATCATCAGCAGCAGCAGCAACTTCAGCATCACCATCATTGACGCCACCACTATCATCTTCATCTTCTTCTTCATCTTCTTCTTCATCTTCTTCTTCATCTTCTTCATTATGTCATCATCATCATCATCATAGCAGCATCAGCAGCAGCATTCTCATCCTAAAGGAGCTCAGTTTAAGCTGCATCGAAACCTATGCTTCGTTTCTGAAGATGATAGACCTACACGAAGATCTCTTCACTTAAAACACACACAGACTGAGCTCACTGACTTTTTAAAAAGTCACTGTCTGACGTCATCACTTGCTGACTTCATCGTCGATTGCGATGTAATGTTTCCTCCCTAATAATACTTTGGGCTGCCTCAACCTCCACCGCTTCTAAAAAGAATAGCACGAAAAAATTCAGTGAGTATTTCATTGTTCTCTTAATGCTGAAGTGAAATGGGACCCAGTGGAGCGTTCCCAGAGACATTTGCGGAAAGACTAGGTCACGTGAGTTCGGTTAAACACCTTTGGTGTCAAGGCAAGTAAGAGAGACTAATTTTCTTGTGAATGCCTCAGTGAAGATGTTCAGAAAACCCTTAACGGGCTGACTAGATTGCGTCCTTGGTATCATAGTAGATAAGTTAGTAAGAAAATTTAGCTCATTTTTGCGTGGTCCTGATTCGGCTCTTTGCAGTCCGCTGGACCCTGTAAGCAATGAATAACTAACTAGGTCATTTTTTGCTCTGAATGCCGGAGTGAGGTGGGAGTGTTCAGAATGTTTCTTTTGACAGACTAGATCATACGAGTAGAGTTAAACATCTTCGGTATCAAAGCAGACCAAGTAATCTCAGTCCCAGTAAACCATTCTTGCCCCCAATGCTGCAGCGAACTGGGACCCACCGAAGTGTTTAGAAAACCCATTTTTGTGTGTGGAAAGACTAGATCATGCATGTTCATCTCCATCCGTTGCCTCAAGGCAGAGCATGCAGGCCCAGTCAATCGTAAAGTCATGATACCCTTAATTCCGCTCTGATAGGGCAACCAACGAAGCATTTGGAATTATTATCTCCACTACTAGGTAACTGCGTGTTCCATCGGTAGAGTCACTATGGTCAAGTAAATGATCCTCTGAATCTGTTAATTTCCATGAGATGAAAACTGTTAAAAAGACCTTCTATCTTCTTCTCGTGGCTTGTGAATGGAACATGAGGTAGAGATGATGGACGATGCTGAGGTGATCCAGATCTTTCTCCACCCTGCTCTGTTGGTGACTGTTACCAACAGATCCGGAGGTGCTAGCCAAGAGATCAGGAGACAGCCAATATATCCGGAGATGCTAGCCAAGAGATCCGGAGAGGCTAGCCAAGAGATCCGTAGATGCGAGCTAAGTCCAAGAGATCCGGAGATGCTAGCCAAGAGATCCGGAGCTGGAGATGCTATCTCAAAGGTGGTAAGTGACCTTACAGCTTGGTTAGCCAATGTCTCGTGCGCATGTGCTGTGTTGAAGGTTTAAACTGTGACTGCGAGACACCAACAACGGCTTTGGGTAACGCTAGAGCTGTTGTCTTTATCTTCATCGCTATCCTCGTTGACTTCATTTTTGGTCATCATCTTCATCTTCATAATCCTGTCAACATACAACGAAACATTTCTTGATTAGTTTGGGTTAGTGCGTCTGTAATACAGTAATTTATCATGCCAATCCTGCACCTCTCTGAGGAATTCTAAGAGTGATATGAGAGACACTGGATCTGGTCACTGAATTTATCTCGAGGAAGGTTTTCACTACCAAAATATCGACTTAAAAACCAACTACAACGTCTTGTTTGAGTGTTTGATTTTTCACTTTAATCTTGTGACTTTCTGATCTTGACTACGATTACAATTTAAAAAGCAAATTCTCAATCACGCTATAATTACAAAGGAATTAAGTACAAAATAAACAGGTTGTAATAAAAGAGTAAACAGTCGTCAATAACGTAAAGAAAACCTGTAGGCTACTTCGGAGAAAACTTAGTTCATAGATTTAAACATCAAACTAATCTTACGTTCTTCACCGCATGCAATACTGCCTCCTCCGCAGTCTTTGGAACGTCATCATATTTATTTGTTTGATCCCCTGGCTCCCAAAAGTCAATAGGTATAATAAATTTAAAACTAATCTATGACAAGATATATAAATTCACAATGAAAAATCATAATCACCTCTGCATACAGCAGCCAAAGTCGCCAACACCGTAGATTCATCCTGCAAGTCTCCGTAACCTTTCACCCTGATCACGTGATCATCACCGCTGGCCAGCTGTGCCACCAACTCCTGAGCAGCTTTGGCTTGGTCCGATTCCGTGTCCTCCGCCACGTAGATGACGTAGGTGTCGATCTTATGACGTCGGTTTTTGGCGGCGGTGGCGGCTAGCGATGCTTTGGTAGGTTCTATGCTGTTGTCCACGAACACCACCAGAACCTGGTCACAGAAAATTATAAATAATTAATACATTGTTATTGTTGTGTTGTTGTTTTTTTTTTCAAAACAAATAAGATGGTGTGGTTTTACGATAATAAGCTTACAAGCTTTCGAGGTGAACCTAATATTAAATATAGGCGGCAGAGATAGCTCCGTGGTCCAGGGCCACAAGTCTTGTGTGTGTTCGTACGTCATGGGCGACGTGGGTTCCAATCCCGACTTCAGCAAATTATTATGTGCATGCTGGATATTAATGGCCAGTAAGTGCACTATATAAGAACAATCCCTTTGTTGCTGTTGTTCTGTTTTTACAATAAGTACTCTTGTATCGCACATTTACAAAACTGTGTCAGCGCACAGGTTCTGATGCCTTTTTCTTTCGTCTTTGTAAACCTACGAAAGACGAGACTTCACAGATTGTGGGCAGCGGTGGCCGAAATTATGGGTAGACCGTAATTGTTGTTGTAACCTATATATAGAATTTCAGTGTGTATGGGAGTGATACTGAATCAACAATAACAACATCATCAACAACACCAACAACAACATCCACCTCATCTCACCTTTTGAACGTCTTCAGGTCGCAGTTCAGAGTCGCTGCCCTCTGCCGTGTAGTCGAAGGCTCGCTGTGCGCCTTTGTTCAGCGTTCTTCGCGCTTGTTTTAGAAGCTGAGCCATGTCAGGGAACACAACTCCTCCCAGCTTCCGCTCCACGCTCTCGATTGTCTCCACCTGCCGCGAAAGGGAGCCACGCGACACAGGGTCTCTGCTTGTCAAGATGGCGGCTTTGATATCCGAGCTAAACAGAAAAAAAAGGTGAGAACAATTAAAATATGAAAAAAAAAAACTTAGTTAATTTGGTTGAATTTTCCGCGTTCTTTTCAAAGTCGATGAGTGTGAAGGAAACTGATGATACTCATGGACCGCGGTTTTGATACTGCTGATGAATGTAACAACTGTATCACTGATGCTACCGCTTCTGCTGCTACTGCTACTGATGGTGATGACGACATCGGCAATGATGACGTTTGTGATGATAATGTCAAAGATGCTGGCGCTGATGATTTGCACGACGACGACGACGACAAAGAAGAAGAAGAAGAGGACGAGGATGATGACGAGGAGGAGGAGGGGACAGTATTAAAAACAAAACTTACCTAGGGTCTATCTCAGCTAGCATGTTCTGGATGGAAGAGAGCACGAGCATGGTCTTGCTGCCGCCCAGGCTTAGATGATCTAGGGCGAACACGATCTCCGTGGGTCGTCGGCTGCTGCACAAGGCTTCTTTGCCTGACAATGGCGGCAACACTTGGTCTGAAAAAACGCACACACACACAGACGCCTTTAAATATTATCCTGAATTAAGCGAAAGCTGACTTTGTTACACATGAATGGGCTAAGGTTAGAGTTGGGGTTAGTGTAGGACACGTTCATTATAACCAAATACATTCTTTCGGTATTTATACTCTTTCGCATGCAAGAACACTTAATCACACGAGGAGTGGAATTAGATTTTTTACTCACTAATGCCTACAGTCAGGCAGCGAACTACATTTGAAATCCCTTTAATAATAAAACACATAATTTACAATGGTGGTTCAATGATATCAGATTTTAGGATCGCCTACACCATTATAGTTAATAATAACACTGGAATACATTTTAACTCACAGTTGCATTCCTTGATGTGCAGAAGCGTGATGAGGGAGTCCACGATGGTCCAGTCGGAAGTGCTAAATACGAACTCGTCACTCGGGCTGGATGAAATCTCGTCCAAGTCTCGTTCGTAGTCTTGGGAAAGAGAACTGAAAGGGGCCGAGACGACGTAGACGTAGACGCCCTGCTTCTTGAGGAGGTCGGCTTCTTGGACAGCCTGCTTGAGGTCCACAGGCTCGCCTGAGGTGATCAAGATAACCACGTGCGCCACCTCTCTACGAGCAGCCAGCGGTGAGAACCCTTCCAGACGGAGGTACTTCAACATCTGAAAACCCAAAGGAAATGGGTAATACCGATTTTGATGTTAACATTGGGGTAGGCTGTAATTTGCATTGACATTCATCAATGGATTGCCTGTGCTACTTCATTTGTATGCGAAAATGTCTTTATTATTAAAGCTATGATTATTAATAGCATTGACGCTTATGATGACTGCTTTGCAGCTAGATTGAGATGTAGACCTGTACAAAAGCCCGTTCAGCCTTAATCAGAAAGGCGATGCATGCAGCTTAGAAGGAAATGAAACGGAAACCAACGAATATAAATTATAATGGTTTTCTCTGACTTGCACCCATTTTGGAGGCAATTATTAAATGTAAAAAATTTAATGAAAAAGAAAACAAACACACGAAGAATACTAACTAATGGCATACTAACCTCGGCAGTGTGACGACGTCCTCCAACGTGTGGCGCTTTCTCTATGACGTTTCGGAGTTCCGGTAAGGGGAGCTCAGCATTGAGCGGAGCAAGAAGCTCCACGGTTTGTCCGAACGACAAGATGCCCACACGAGTGGCGGATTTCCGAATGGTAAACAGCGCGAGCAGGTCGGACACGTAGTTCTTCTGCTGCTCGAATAATTTGTAGTAGGATGACGACGACTGTGAAGAGGGATCAAACGACGAGTCCATGACTAGAAAAACCTCCGCTGGTTTCCCGCCGCACCCTGCAATGACATTTAAATGACGTGTTACATTTACAATGACAACTACATCAATAATAACAACAACAAAACATTTGGGTATGGCTGAGCCAAAGATAGAACAATGGTGGTCTAAAAGAATGAAAGGAAAATAAAACCAAATAAAAGTCATATTAAATGTCCACATTTCCCACTCAGTCCTTAGGGCACAACCAGCATGACATGAATCACACCACAGAGTGGTTTAAATTTTCAAAAGCAGACAAAAACTCACTGAATGACCAATGTCCAGGTTTCTTCTCAGTTTCAAGAAGCCATGAATGAACGTTCTTAAAACCTTCGTAAGTTTGTTCTTTGTAACCTCACCTTTAATACGCGTTAAAAGAGAATGTAGGTCAACATTTAGCCTCTGTGATCGATCTAAAATTAAGTTTGATCAGTAAAATACAATGTGGACCACAAATATTTGTCAGTTACCTAACGGGACTCCGTTCCAACCGTCAGTAAGTGTATCCTCAGTCAGGATGTCGTCATGCCACGTCATATCGGACACCATGACGTCATCAGTGTAGCTGTCTTTGGGCGTTGTGACGTCATCCAGCTTGATATCCTCTTTATTCCACGAGGGCTGCTTGTGCAGGGAATATGTCCAGATTGGGTGAACCTGAAATGTTTTGCAAATGAAATTATAGATTGGATGAAACCGAACATGTGCATATTAAATAAATCAGTACTTTATTTTTTTTTTAATTGCGCCAGTTTAGAATGAGAGTGCAGAATTCATATCTCCATTTGTCATACGGCAGTAGTAGTATCTGTCGATGTTAATAGAAAACTAAGTTCACTAATAATATGCATTAATGGGAAATGTTACAATGAAATGCAACTTTCAAAATTTACCAAATGTTATATCATCAATTATACTATACATTAGTTTTATTAAGAAAAATGTAGTAGGCCTACGAAAAAATCTTTAAAATAATAATAATAATAATAATAATAATAATAATAATAATAATAATAATAATAATAATAATAATAAATAAATAAATAAATAAAAATTATATTCTGCAAATGAAAAAAACAAAAAAAACCTCCAGGGAACATTAAGAAAAAGAGAAGTCGAGAGGTGAGTAAAGACAGATGAAAAAAACATAAGATCGGGCTGTGGGAAATGACAAAGAAAATAAAAGAAGGGAAAGACAGAATGCCCCACAGAGAGAGACTATAGGAAAGAACAGTGTTAAAAAAAATATAACGATGCTTTGGTGACAGTATGGGCATGTCTGCCCCACCCTTTCGGCGTCCTGCCCCATTCTACCTTATACTGCATAACAGCGTAGTGAGTCTGAAATAGCAATTTAATAAGGAAAACTTCTCTTACCTGACACAGGGCGGCCAAAGCAAATATGAGCATCGTTACTATGTTGAACTTCGTATTGAAGACCGCAGGGAGCCTAGCCATCGTCGTTCTCATAGTTGTTCTGCAAGTTTCAAGTTTTAACTCTCGTTAAGTTCTTAAGGCCGCACTTTTTACTTTCAAAAAGACGAGTCGCTGTCCTTTGCTGTTACTCTACACTTCTAGCTTGTGTGATATTATGCTTTTCTGTGCCTGTTTCTTTTTCTTTCACAAACTGATTTTGGATTTGGGTAGTTTTAGTTTTTTGCCTCACTAAAGTCACTTTGTACTTGGCAGCCGAAGTACACGAATTTGCTAAAATCACTGAAATTCCTTGTTGTTATGGCTTATCTTGCTTAGCCACTGTTTGAGGAACAAGTTGAATACTTTTCGTAATAAGTGGTCCAGGTAAAAAAAATCAGTAGGCTTTAAGTAGAAGATCCGGGCTCAAAGTTAAGACATATAATTCTCGGTATCAGACTTAACTTTAACCGTAGTTCAAAGTTTTAAATCAATCACGCTTCAAGCTATCGGTAAGCGCTGTGCGATTTAAATTGATGAGTACCGAGAGTGCGTTGCAATTTATATACACGCCTTGCGGCAAACAATCCTCTTCATAGTTCGAGGCGTGTTCGTCACTTGAGTTCTTTCTAGAAAAGTAGTTTTGCCCACGCAAGTCACTGCCGCGCTAGCATTCCATTGCCATCATCACTTCACGACTGAACAACGTCAACGTGCCTTTCCGTTTACGCTTACTATTACTGAATGGTTGCAACTCATCGTAGTAAGATGGCCTTATTTGGACACTGATCTTCCGGTGTTTGAGGTGGGGGTGTGAGAAAAATTGAATGGAAGCTGGAGTTAACGTATCAATGGGCATATCAATTTTAATTTTGGAGTATGTTTACAAACAAAAACTCTACAATAAATATACACACACCGCTATTTCTAAACTAAAACTGCAATATCTGAACACCACAACAAGAAATCCAACAAAAAACAAAATTCGAACAAACTGAAAAAACCAAAACCAACAATCATTTCATCCACTCTCACATTTGCAAATTTTCCTGCTCCTCTTCTTCTACTTTCTCTTCTTCTTCTTCTGCTTCTATCTTCTTCTTTCTCTTCATCTCTACCCCAACAGTTCCCACCCCCAATATTAAAAAAAAATAATAAAAAAAAACCACCCCATAAATAAATATTAATCTTTATCTTCTCCCCTCCACTTCTCATCTGTTTGTTTGTAGATTATAGTCACAAGCTTTTAAAATATCGTCCAATTAGGTAAAAAAAAATAAATAATAGATCACACGTTGAATCCAAAGGGAGACCTTGATCACTCGTACTAGCAAGACGCTCTAACAAACTGAGCAACCCGGCCCATCTCCTTCTTCTACTGTCGGGCTTAAATTATGCACAAGATCGTTTGAAGAGAGATTAAGTTGAACGTGTCATAAGTAATACATAGGACATCCCAAGTAAAGCACATGTCCTATCAATAATATTGAATAGGTAATAAATAAAACTTGTAAAAATAAGAAATGATTCTCACTTTTTGTACTAAATAAAATGAATTGTAGGTACCATGAACAAAAAAAGACAGTGACACTAAAAGAACCTTATTAAATATATAAATAACTCGGAATTCTTAATTTGGCCAAATCATTTTCGGAATGCTGAGAATGTTGCAAGGCTTGACTGACTGGAGTACATGCCATAAAACCCAGGATTTGAGTAGACGGATTAGAGCTAGATTCGAAAAAAAAAAACAAAAAAAAAAAACAAAAAAAATAAATTATATAGGCATGCTCTGTTTCTGATTTCAAAAACGTTCTCACATCATGTCGCATGTGTTAATTTTGTGTGTCCTGGTTCGCAGCGAGACCCTTGCGGCTGCCTCCCTGCCGAGCTGAGAAGGCAGTCCGAATTTTGATTGCGTGAATCACGAATAAAATCTAAAAAATCCCCGTATATTAAAAAAAATAGTCCCACAAATATCATCAGGCAGTTTGTTGCAAGGAGTATTCACAGCGGGAAAGAGAGCCACCCGTTTCCGAACTTAGGCCTAGTTGTTGACTTTGGCTACAGAAAGATTCAAATGTGGCACCAACACACAGAGAGTGGGAAGGGTGCCAGCAAAAGTTGTTGCTGTTGTGTAAAGTCATCGCTGGGGCATGAAGACGTACAAGCTCTAATTAAGCGATAAAATGAGAAGAAGAAGAAAGAGAGAGAGAGAGAGAGAGAGAGAGAGAGAGAGAGAGAGAGAGAGAGAGAGAGACAGAGAGAGAGACAGAGAGAGACAGAGAGAGAGAGAAAAGATGCGTGGGAAGGAAACACTTTACAGTCGGTGCGTTACAATTCACAACTTTCCGGCACCTCTCATAAAAACTCGTGGGTATCGCCATTATAATCAAAACGAGGCTACTATGAAACCAAGTTCCGGTCGGGTTTGTTTTGCTTTTCTCAAAGCTTGATGCGTGACTTTTAAATATGGCAAATTACCGAAAACGACGATTGTTAGAGCCAGAAAACGAGTGGGATAAATATAAAAACGGTGGAGGGTGTACATGCTCAGTGAAAGGATGCAAAAACAATGGTAGAGGCCTGTATTTGTGGCGACTTCGGAGGTGCGTTGATCACTACCCAATGGTTCATGGAGACTGCGTGTGTCAGGAGCCCTACAAACTGCACACACCTTCAAATAGTGACCAGATAAGAGAGTGGCTGTCAAAACTACATTTAAAACGTCCACCGAAGACAATATTTGTCTGTTCCTTTCATTTTATTGACCGAGAGCCTACCATTCAAAATCCATCTCCCCAGCTGTTTCTTGGTTACCACAGCAAAGTGAAGATCGGCAGAAAGCCACCACGAAAACGCCAGTCGTCAGATGAAAGAGCTAGCGATACAACGATTAAAGGACGATCATCGACAGAAAGTGAAACAGGACATGAAGGTAAACATAATGTTCAGTAAAATAATGTTTTTGAAGCATATTAGTATTACTACGATCCCAGCATGGTGAATAGGCCTAGTGTTTGTGAGTTACCAGATCTATTCTATGTATCACTTGTTGCAATGTGTGCAACTAACAGTTCAGTTCAGTTCAGTTCAGTTCAAGGGACTATGTTAAGCTTCGCAGCTTTTTTGTGTCCCTGTTTTTATACAAGTTTAAATTTTCCGGTTATTTTTGCAATTGTTCAGAGAATTAGAATTTAATGAAAATCATTCATCGAAATCAAATTTGGATTCCACAATGAAACTTACCTTTTCCAGAAGGTTTTTAAAAGTATTTAAGTTGTTAGCTTTTTTAACATGTAATGGTAGTTTGTTCCACAGTGGTGCAATTCTATGGCTAAAACAGTGCTTTCGTTTGTTAGTACGACAGTGCTGGATAAAAATGTTGTCTTCTGAGTTTCTAGTTTTGCCTCCATCATAAAACTTAAAGAATGTATTAGCATTGACTTTGTCGATGTTATTTAATATTTTGTTATTAACATTTGAAGGGGCTAGTGGAGAAGCATTTCTGCTTTTACAATCTCGGTTAGTTCTTGGATGGGTGACCGCCAAGCTACAAACCAGTTTGTAACTTGATCCTGAGGCTGCAGTCATAGACAGTGAGCCCCATTCTTTCAGATGGGAGTATAAACCGAGGTTTAGTTTGAGTACACATGCATTTTTCATCTAAACTCGGACTTTAAAATATCCTGATGCGGATATCCTAGACAAGTCATGCCAGTTACACCAACACACCACCGTGAAAGCAATAAGGCTGATAAATGAGGTATATAAGAATGCAGGGCTCGACATGGCTGACTGTCTGACTGTCCGGGAGAGGTAGAACCAACTGCCGGACAGGTTGGGTGGCAACCCAACCTGTCCGACGGGACGGGTATTTTTTTAGCTGCCAGATCAGTCAATGCCAATGCCCTTGGCTTAGCAAAAGTGATTGAGTTTGCAATGTGCTGCAATAAAAAAGACACTTCGCTTGAATATCTGACTTTTTGTGTTTCTTCATCAAAATTGTAATGAAAGTTCGGACAGGCTGGAAATATTGTGGGACAGGTGAAATATTTGACAACCTGTCTGATAGGACAGGTAAGAAAAAAAGTTGCTGTCGAGCCCTGCAATGGTTAAATAAAGAAATTATAAATAAAATATAATGATAAATTTTATTTTCCCCAGGTCCCATTTTCATATTTGTTGTTGCTTGTGCATGCTCAATAATCTACTGTATCAATGTTCATGTTTTTCTTGCTTTCATTTTTGTAGGGGGTGATGCTGAGCAACACTGTTCAACTGCTGACAGCCAATCTTGCAGCAGCTTAGGACCTTCAAGAGATGCTGCAACCCAGTGGTCTGATCCCAACAGCGTTCATGAGCATGACTATTGCAGAAAGCTACACATATGGGCAGTGCCTGGAGTGGGAACTCAAACACCTCCACAGCCTTCATTAACTGAACAAGGGATTTATTGCAACATTGTAGGAGACTTGGGACGTGCATCATTCATGATACAAACAGACAGTGATGCCAGTCTATATACAGGTAATGCAGTTGGATATCATATAAAGAATATTTAGCAGCAGAAATACTGACCATCTTCTTCTTCATATAATTGATTATTATTATTCCATTAATGCAGTTGTTAGCTGATCAAGCTGTGTATTACTTCCCTGCATACATTAAATGTATGATAAAACCATGGCTAAGTAATGAGGTAAGAAAGAAAGGACTAAATTAAAATAAGGTAAATAGTTTTGCATTGTAAGTTTATTCCAAGAAAATACCAATCTTGCAAATCAGTGTTTCATTTATGGAATTTTTTCAGTGAGGATAAACAAAAACCCACAAAAACTCTTGATTTGGGTAATTTTATAAATATGCTGAAGTGTGTATAATTTTGTAAGTTATTAATTGTATGTGTTGTTTATTGTTTCACGTCTTTTATTATCATTGCTCTCACAATGGTCATACTCAGACTGTGCTGTTTGTTGTTAAAAATAAAAGAATTATTGTAAGCTCCATACCCTAAAAGGGGCCAAAATGGATTAAATTATTGGTTTTTGTGTCTAGATCCTTAGGATAGACGTCTACGATTTATTCCAGTCATGATTGTATTTTTAATGATAAATGTTCTTTTTCACTTATTTCAGGTGTTTCACAAACTACATTCAGGGAGCTAGTTGAGGCAATGAAAAAAGTGGAAAACAAATTCCAGTGTCCCCTTGCTGATCAGCTGTTAATGACTCTAATGAAGATACGGCTAAATCTTCTCCTTGAAGATTTGTCACGACGCTTTGGCATATCTGTTGGTCAGGTCAGCAAGATTATTTCCTATTGGATTTTGAAACTGGCTCAACAGCTTACTTCGTTGATAGTATGGCTACCACGAGAAACCATCCGTGCAACACTCCCAGAATGTTTCAGAAACAAATACCCCAAAACAACGGTTATTATAGACTGTGCTGAAACTGTTATGCAAAAAGCACAGAACCTAGACTCTCGTGGTGAAACATACAGTACTTACAAATCACATAATACTGTGAAGTACATGGTGGGCATTGCACCCAGCGGGCTGATTATGTTTATTTCACGTGCCTATGGGGGAAGAGCCAGTGACAAATTTATTGTGCAAGACTCTGGGTTTTTGGATTATCTTGAACCAGGAGATGAAGTTATGGCTGATCGTGGATTCACAATTGAAGACTGGGTGTTTCAGTCTCATGCAAAACTTAACATCCCAGCATTTTCGCATGGGTCTCAATTATCTGAGGAAGATGTGACCACAACAAGACGACTTGCAAGCGTACGCATCCATGTGGAAAGGGCGATAAGACGACTGAAAGTGTTCAAAATCCTCAGAGACATTGTGCCAGTTTCCATGGCAGGAAAAGTTGACTGCATCTTGAGAATCTGCTGTGCACTTGTGAATTTGCGAGGTGACCTTATTAAAGACATTGAAGAAAGTGTTGCTGATGAAGATGGTTTGGACAGACCAGTTTAGACAGCGAGAGGCAATATCTTGAGAATCTGTTGTACACTTGTGAATTTATTATAAAGTGGCCTTAGCAAAGACTGTTAGAAAGACAGAGAAAGAGAATAAGCACAAGGGGGAAGGTGGAGGAGCAAAAGAGAATCTAAAGAGAAGTATAGTACAACTACAAGTCCTGTGGGGGTGAATTAGTCATGTAGTGTGTTGAGAAACATGCATGAAGAAATGTGAAACGACATGAACAAATACAAAGGATGTAAAACAGCATTCATTGTAAACTATGTTAAACAACATATTCATGATATTGTAAACATGTCTGTTTTTATTTAATGCATGGTTATAGAGACTCTTGACAGCAAGAATGCACTGGAGAAGTGCAAAACATGTAGGAAGAATTACAAAGACAAATAAAATGTTAAAGAAACAACTTCTGTCATGTTTTTATTTTTATTTTAATGATGCTCTGCGAAAGGAGGGAGGGGGGCAGCAACTGATATGTAAGCAATAAACAAAAGTTAAGGTTTATGTACCTTTCTGAACATTTTCTGTTACTTTTGTTATGCATACATTACAACTTTATTATTTATCTTGATTATATAGTATAACCATACTAATTTTACTTTCAGAGCACTAATAAAAAAATTCATGCTTTCATGCTTCACAGCAGTACTCCGTTCATAATTCACAAGTACTTCTAGACTTCAAGCTGAGGCAGTCTATCGTTAAAAAGATCAATGTGCAGTGAGGACCATGGTAACACCTGAAAAAAAATAAAGTTCCAAAACAGATTGCATCTTGTTTGAAAACTACAAGGTTAAACACATCTTAAAACCCCTTCTTTATTATGATGTCATTATCTCCCTTGATACATTGGCAAATCTAAGAAAAAAATAATAGAAAAATAACAGAAACATGTACAAAATCCTCCGTTTAGTTAAATATCTCAAAGCATCAAAACATCACGTAAACAGACACAAGAAATGCATTTCAGGGAAAATATCCACAAATTACTTCCCTTGCCCCTTTTATTCAATGTAATTTATAATAATAATAATAATAATAATACAAGGATTTATATAGTGCACATACATTGTGTGTGTGGGTGTGTGTGTGCTAATGGTATTGTTCCTTGTGATTGTTTATATTATTGTTATTAAATTATGTACACCACATTTTTAATTTCTCAGACACAATAAAGTTGTCGTATTCGTATTCATAATGTGCACAAAGCAATATGTGTAGAAAAGAATGAAATACTAAACTTGTAACCGCTAATAGTGGGAGAGGGAGTTGTGGGGGTGGGGGGGGGGGCAACATAACTACTTGGAAAGAAAGTAGATACCAACAAAGGAGGGGTGGGAAGGGGGGGGGGGGAGGATGCTTTCTGAGATATTTAACTAAACGGAGGATTTTGTGCATGTTTCTGTTATTTTACTTTTTTTTTTTTCTCTTTCATTTGCCAATATATCAAGGGAGATAATTACATCATGATAAAGAAGGGGTTTTGATATGTGTTTAACATTGTAGTTTTCAAACAAGACGCGATCTGTTTTCGAACTTTTTTTTCCAGGTGTAGACTGATAGTACTTCCCCCAAAAAGAAAGTTCCCATGGTCCTCACTGCACATTGTTTTTTTGAACGATAGACTGCCTCAGCTTGAGGCCTATTCTTGGCTAAGAAGGCCAATCACAACTCACATAAAAAATGATTAAATAAACCATTACATTACAACCTTCATAGCTCAAATCTGGTAGTGTTTATATTGAGAGAGTTACTTAACACAGTGCAATCTGGCAAATATGCAAATAACAACTTCGCGCACAATTTATGCACAAACATGAATGGCTTTCACTTGAAATGAAAAGGACACAGACAATTGAAAAACTGAGCAAGGGTAACTAAAGCTAAAAATACTTATTCTAGTTGCAATTCGCACAATATTCAGTCATATCAATCAGACTCTTATATTATAATGTCGCCCACAAGCACAAGCGAGGAAGGTTTTTGTGAACAAGAAAACTTGCAGCAGGGAAGGCTACCTGTAATATTCAATTAGATGTCGAGAGGGATTTTCAATACCCTACCAACATAACTTGTGTTTTGTTTTCTCACCGTGTTGTGCCAAAAACATGCCACCGAAAGTCATGTTTCATGAAAGACAAATGTTAATGAACAAGCTTTTTAATAACGTGGGATCTGACTTGGAAGGCAATAAAAAAAAAAATCAAAAACGAAAAAAATAATGTCCATAGGAAACGAAGTCGCAAAAATGACTGAAGCATGACATGGGGACGGGTTGTCTACTAACATTGTTGTTTTATACTTAACGAAATGCAACTGAACGCAGGCAATGTACCTAAACTTATCAGAGAAATGTCAAACTTCCACATTTTGTTTCAGAAAAGTAACTTCGCAGCTCATATTTTGAAACTTATTTATTTAAGCGTATTTGAACGTAACATCAGGAGTCAAGATTCTGTTGTTTTTTTTCCCCCAGCGTTATAATAAATACACTCGAAATGAAATTCATTTGCTGACATTAGGCCCCCCCAAAAAATGTCTGTTTCCGATCACCCGACCACCTTAGCTTTTGGGCCCGACCCTAAAAAAAAAATTGGCCAAAAAAACTTTTTAAAAAATTAAATCAGTCTCAAAAACGATATTTTTTGTTTTTGTTTTGCAATGCAAGAAAACCTATGGTACGACACCATTGGACAAAGATCTCTAAATGTTTCATCATGTTCTGCCATAAGTTTTTCATGCATTGGAGGGAAAAAAAAATAACAAAAAAGAAGTAAAAAAAAAATTTACTTTTTGGGTCATGTTATCAGAAATAGACGTTTTTGGGGGGGGCCTTAGGCCCCCCCCCCCCCCAGACGATCCCAAAAAATAGTTTAGGGTCGGGCAAAAAAATTAGGGTCGGTCGGGATACCGTAAACAGACAATTTTTGGGTTATGTATAAGCGAGAGATCTTCTCTAGTCTAGTTCGCCTTTTCCTCCAAAACATGTTTCAGTTTCATCAAGTACCCATGTTCACTATAAAAATCGATACTGAAAATTTTAGATATATGGTGTAATTTGTAACATGAGTATACTGTATAGTTGCATTACATGATGACTTTTAGGAAACTACCTGAGATATTCACACTTTCTTTGCTGAAGACAGTTTATCCACACTCGAACAAAATATCTGAAAAAAAACTATAAAAGTTGATGTCACACTTTCTTAACACCGAATCACAGTACTGACCATATCCCCATGTCTGGTATTGCTTCATGCAGAAGACTTTGAGGTAGCAACAGTCTTGTACTGCTGACACAAGGAAAGACGTCCTGCCACAAAATCATCCACGATTCGTGGAAGCATAGTTGTAAAATAAAACAGCTTCAACCTTCTCAACACTGGTTCCAGGTAATCCTGGTCAAACGGAACATCAATAAGAATATGACTATCCTTTGCCCATATAAAAAACTTGCACAACGTGGTGCCAGTGCAGAACATGGTTACTTGCATTTGCAAGTAATAACCCCTTGGGCCATTCTTCTTCATTACTGGTTTCTCATCTTCAATTTCAATATCACAGAAAGCCTTCCCTGACGCAATTTTATCTTTAAGGTTTAAAGGACACTTTATTTCCACGATTATCTCTGTCTCTCATCCTTGGAGTTGCCATCAGGGCTTGCTGACAGCCATGGCTCTACTGCACTGAGGACAGTGCCACTTGCCGAACAAGGAAATCCCAAATCTTCCAACTCTCTCAACGCCTGTGGCTCACTTTCTTTACCATGCTTTGTAGCCTGATTTCCTTTGAATGTTGGGTACATGTGTCGGCGAAGGAAAACAGCTGGGTCTGTAGTTGCCCGAACTGGCACCTCCTTGGCACTACTTGCTGTAAGCCGTATTTTTCTGGCGTCATGCCAAACTTTGGAGTCGCTTTGTTTCACCGTGGCCCGTTTTAAGGCTGTTCTGTCAATGTTGATATATTTATTGTAGAATTGTGAGCATTTTCTACAGCTGTTGTTTATGGTATGTTCCCCATGCTCAATACATTCTGTAACCATGTTGTTGATCTGCGCGTTCAGTGCCTTAGCAAGCATGCAGTCTGGCAAATATGCTAGGTTTCGCACATCAGAGTCATCCATGGCTTGTTTAAAGTCTTGCTGCGTCAAGTACTTTCGAATCTTAGGAAGAGGTTCAGTGGAGACCGCAGCAGCATGTTCCTGATCCATGGCAGCATCTGGTTTGTGTCGTTTGAAGACAACTTCTTCCATTCTTTTTGGACCAATGTTGGATACTGTCCCTTGGTTCCACCTTTGTTGTCTGTCTGTACACGCTTCCCCTGAACATCCAGTCGATGCTGCAAACTCCAACTGAAACAGAACAAAGACATTGGTCACAACCGTTTTGTCTTAATTTTAAAAACTAACGTTTGTTAGCATTGTTAGTTGCTGTATGAGGAAAAATAGATGAAGCTCAACAAGTTTACATTTCTTGTTTACATGCTTTTCAATTTTTCTTACTCAGAATGCAGTTAAATTTAGGTTGCTGATGGGTCTTTCTCCACCCACCCCCAGCCCCTACCCAAATAAATAAATAAATAATAACAATAATAAATTTAAACAAATACTTGTTTTGGCAAAAACTATAAGTATAAAAAAAGAATAACAAAATTTATACTTGTTTGGGCAACACTATAGTTATAAGTATAACAAAGAATAATAAATACTTTTTATAATTATACACAGCAAATTTGCTAGTGGGAGTTTGTTTGTTCATTACGAAACACTTTCATAATCATCCATGAAAGCAGAAACCATAAAATTTAGAGATGGAATTGGTATTAATCAATGCAAATTTAGCTGGTTGATTTGGTATGAGTGTGGCTTTATACAATAAATGATGATTGTCAAAACGTAGACTTAGAAATGCTACTAAACATACCTTCCATATGATAGCACCAGCATGGCTGCAGGATTTACCATGCCCTGCCTTACAAGAACAGCCTGCAGTCTCAATAACTCCGTCTGATCGGCACAGGATCCAAGCTTTATGTTTCTCACTGTTGACGGCATAACTTGGGATGACTTCTCCTTTGATATAGATGTATCCATCACACGGTGAAGTGGACAGCAAAGCACCCACCTGAAAAACACAAATGTTTGCCAGAGCTGAACATAAAATAAATCTTGTTTTCCCCAACAGCATGATACAAAATGTTCAGTCAATACTGTTTCTGTTTTAACATAACATGTATTATACACAGGTCTATTAGAGTATATGCAAAACACAGACAACATCCACCATATTTATTACAAACTACACTACACACTTTATGCAGAGCTGTTACACATAAAATTAAATTATACATTTCTACTTCTAGTCAGTTATATATTCCCTCTATTCCCTGTCACAAACATAACAACAGTAAGAGTGAGTTCAAAAATTATACTGTTGTCACTTTGATTCTGCTAAAATCATTACAATGCACAGCTCAAGCAAACCGAAAGAAAATCTTGAAGTTTATTTTCATTTTTATGTCACAGACTCCTCTGCTAAACTCTGTTTATTGTTTATTCTGAATTTGTGAGATTCATCACATGCAGGGGCTGGGCATTTGATCATTGGGTACGTTCAAAAAAATAATACTTACCTTTCTGGATTTGAAGTAGTTGTAAGACTGAAGACTCTTGTAGTTTTCCATAGCTTCGCCGTCGAAACCTTCACAAAACACGAAGTAGTTGACTATGTGAGGGTACGCTACCGGTGGCCAGTGACACATGTTATCTTCCCACTGTAAACTTGTCTCTGTCACAACTGGGACTTCAAATCCATCAGGCATTCTCTGCAACACTTTCTCTTTATGCTCCCACCAACGCTTTCTCATGTGATTCGACATATTCTTGAATATTTGGAAATAACTCACTCAAAACACTCGGATGAACAATACGCAAAGAAAGAAGCCGGAAGTAAGTTTCATAGTAAGGGAAAGAGTTACCCCTCTTACATGAGGGGATTCCCGTTGGTGCATAGGATAGCAGAAAAGTGTCATTGGATCAAGAAAAGATGCGGCTACGATGATCCTTGAAAAACAAAAAATCGCAACAGGGACGTGGCGTCAGGGAGCCTCAATGATAAGCCTTTTTAGCGCTTTAGAGACAACGGTGCCGTGCTTTGAATAGAGCTCGTCTTTTCTTCTTCTTTTTTTTTTAAAAGCATCGGAGCACGCATCCCCTTGAAACACACACAAAACACAACAACAACAAAAGAGGAGGAAGAAAGACAGAAGTAAAAACGCGTGTTTTTCGGCCTTTAGACGGATGCATCATTTACTTCCGGCATTTTAGACTTGACACGCCGTATAGCTGAGACTCGCCTCAGGCAAACGTAAGACGTAAAACACGGCGAGTCTCAGGTACTAAGTGTGACTTCAGGCTTACACGGGCGATACAGAAGGCTACGGATGCGAGAGAAGGCATCCCAGTCTGCGTTGGTATTCATGAAGAATTTTACCCCACTGATCTGTGTATTTAGTTCAGTGATTTTACCCAGTGGATTAATCCGCCAAGCCGTAGGTAAAATAAATCAGTAGGCCTACCCTACCGTACGGCTTCGCGGATTTTTATCCACTGGTTAAACACACTGCTTCATACATACCACCCTTGCAGGTCGGAAAAGCTAAATATTTTATCCACGATTATATGCTGTGAATATCTGAATATCTAGATATTTAGTGACATTTAGTCACCCGTTGCTGCATCGATGATGATGCATGAGAAACGGAGGGGGAGGTTGGGAGGGGTGTAAAAAATGCGGGGAAAATGAAAAAAACAAAAACCCATAAATCTTGTTTACTTGTTTACTTCATTGCTGTGATTAGAATGACAAACCTCCTCCTCCATCTTAAAAATTAAAGAAACATTAGATTGTTAATACTGTTAATTGATATTAACAACAATAGTTTTATTTCAATTTTAAATTTTTTTAAATAAATCTAATGATGACCTTGTTTATTTTTTTATTGTTCCATGATGTTAATATTATAAGATTAAGTTGTTGTATTTATAATAGTTATTGTTACAAAGCCCCGAGAGCAAGATGTTAAAAACCTTATCCAGCGCTTACTCTTTTACTCTTCAGAATAACGTTCTTATCTTATTTATTATAGCCTGTATCGGCCAGCGCCTTGAGTCGCCAAGTACGGCGAGATATGTGCGCTATAAAAATCCTCGATAATAAATAATAATAATAATAATAATAATAATAATAATAATAATAATAATAATAATAATAATAATAATAATAATAATAATAAAAATCATCGATAATACATTATTTCTCAAGTTGCGAGAGGGAGTAGCTTCGTGTAATCTCAACTCCGCCGTTAATGTTGGGATCTGGTGGCCTCACTGCGCAATGGTTCAGGCATGCAGTTACTCATGCAAATACTAAAAGAGCTAGAGGTGGTGAGGAACATTCATTTAAGGGGGGGGGGGGGGGCTGGAGATGGGGGTGGAGTAGTGGGGAAGGGAGTGTAGGGGTGCATGCCAGCAGCTGGAGTTTGCATTGCTGATGCATGAGGCAACTTTTGATAAACAGCCAGGCACAATAAAACTGCGAGGAAAAAAACAATTTCAGTACCAGATCTTTCTCCATGATTTAGCAGGAAGAAGAAGACACAAGGGGATTAAGTAAATACGGGTCCTCGATAGCGAAGAAGTAGTGGATCCTCGATAGCACAACGGTAGCGGATCTCTGTAGGCCTATCTCTATTTATACAGAGTCCCTTACCATCCGTATGTTATTATGTGGCAACCAAGTGGCGTAGCCTTGGTTATGATTTTGTGTATTGTGACGGTGGGTCTATTGTTGCTGGGCTCTGCACACTGGAATGCTGTTACCCACTCGTCTATTGTCGATGGGGATCGCTAGTAATCTCCCTGTGACTTTTATTTGTTTAGCTCGGTCTGTGTTTAGGCTGGGGTACAGAGATAGAAAGAAAATTGGTAAAAGATCACTGTCACACTAGCTCTCACACGGCTATGACACATAGATAGTCCAGCCACTTGATAACAGTAAATATCACACATTTATTTCCTCTACTCTATACACGATCTGCTAAGTACGATACTAACTTAAAAGTTCAAATGTCAATTCGAATGGTTCGCTTCTTGATAGTTCTAGGCAGCTACTTTATCATCATCGGGCACTGGATACTTTCTGCCCTAATGGTCAGAGTTCTGGAAGAGTGGACTACTGTGGTCCTTTGGTACAGGTTTTAGTGCACTGTTTCGGTAGGCACTTAACTGTTCGTTCGAAGCGCTGCGTTGTGGTTGCTTCCTTGATAAGCTGTGTTGTTGTGGAGTCTTCTCCTTGTGGCTAGATTGGTGGGCTCTCTTCTCGCAGTGCTTTAGATGCCTCGGCAGACCAACGTTCAGCGACGACTTGTTCTTGTCTTTCGCCTAGTTGGGCTCACGATACTATGCCTGCTCGTCTGTAACATATGAGACGAAATTCTGCACAACCCTGTATAATAGGTGTGTGCAGAGCGTCTCACTGAAAGCCGAAGTAGCCCTCAGTGATTAGCTCCACATCTCTATATATAAGCAACGAACATTCTGCTAAGTCCGTGGTCTACTGGAATCTCCACTCTAATTTCCTATACATATATAAATATAAATCATGACTAACTATACACATAGAGAAAGAATTAATATTATACACATTCTCTGGTACAGCCACTGATCTGCAAGCATACATATAGGTTAAACAACAGTGGGTCCGTACGGTATTCAACATGGCGGCGTCCGGTCGTGTTCGCCACGTGGTCACGCAACGTTGGACTAACAGTTCAATTCTAAGCATAGCAAATTTCACAAACATAATTCAACAATAATATTAATACATCACGATGAAACAAAAGTATGGTCATTTACCTTTTACACAATGTCAGGCCGTGGCTAACTGTAACAAGAGCATAGTTTTACCCCGCACATTTTAAGATTTTGCCTTGTTTGGTCGGTGTAGGCTTAGAAGGTTACTGTTAGTATATAGCAGACGATGAAGGTGTGACTGATGTGTACACACACTGCTCAGTCGGTCTATCTGTATATCTCAAAAAGCACTGAACAGATTCTGACCACACTTCATAGGAACATTACCTAGGTTAGTGGCCATCCTCCTGTGCCATAATGAAAGTCGATATCACTGGAGTGTTTTGTTTTTTTTAATTATTTTTGGTTTTTTGTTGCTTGTCCCGTTTTGCTAAATCTCAAAAACGGCTAAAGCGATTTTTGTTGAGATTTGATACACACAGGTACTTCAAATCATGGGCCATTCTTCAGTATCAGTCCAGTTGTCGGGCAATTGGTCTGGCCGCCGCTCCCAATTTCAATTATTTTTCCCCCCAAAACAGACGTTTGGCCTTATTTCAACACTAATGAAACCGAAATTCAATATATATTTTTAAAACTTTGTGCTACTGCTGCTAAGCATGTTGGATCTTTCGTATTTGTACTTTCTCAAACGTCAAGGTCATTTTTCTTCACAGTTTTTATGAACACGTTTTGCGCTGTAAGGAAAAAAAATAAAAAAAATTGGCTTAGCCGATATTGATAATTATTTTCTTGCAGATAGTTGAGATCGTGGCCTATTATTCCGTGTGTTCCTTTGGCTTCTTTAAGATAAAGCCAACACTCACAACTCTGACAAGAAAATTAACACTTTCGGAAATGCTTATTTTATTGACTATGTACGTGAGTGTTTGAAAATACATTTGATTGGCTTGCCATCTTGTTACTGTTACGTTTGCGACGCGCACGATAGTACGTGTGAAACGCGCACGATAGATCCGATCGTTTTTGTTTTGCAAAGCATTCAATAACAGATTATATTTACCTTTGATTTGAGTTTGCATTGTTGTTAGAGGAAGCTTTTTGTGACGTTGGTGATTTTCGTTGGTCAATATTATTGTAGAATTCTCTAGAGTTGCTTGTTTACTATCGATCGAATCTTCGCGATAAATGTAGATAGATGAGAAAATTCTTGCACTGTAAAGAAAGTTGTATGACGTAAGACAGTGATGACGAAGTTTATTTTGATTGGTTATAATGTGTCACGCTGGATTCTGACGTTATCTGTAGTCTAGAAAAAACTATATAATTGATGCACTGTGTAGAGAAAAGAGAGAAAGTGAAAAGCGATTGAGCGATTGTATGCAGTTGTTGATGTACGCTGAATAAAGTTGGAAAACTTCATACGACGACTTCTGTAGCAGATTATTAATTATTATAATTAATGTGATATGTTTTGTGAGTAACGTTTGCTTGGTTATTTGTATGTGTGAATTTGTGTCATATGGTGAACTGTGTTCATTTATTCATCTTGTGTAAAAGCACAAACTTTGGGTTGATTAAAATCAGACTTACACTAGACACCAAGCTTGCCAAGTCTCTGCTTATACCTTTGTACTACCCTGTCTATCTCTATCATCTACATGGTGTCAGATGGATCGCCTACACCCACCAGACCAACTGTCCCTGACAGGAAATGTTGCCGACAACTGGAAGCGCTTTAAGCAAGCCTTTGAGATCTATCAAGCAGCAAGTGGGTTGGACTCCAAAAGCGAGAAGGTGCGGAGTATGACGTTGCTGCACGTCGTTGGTCCTGATGCTGTCGACATCTACAACACGTTCCAGTGGGAGGCAGATGAATGCAATGAACACTGTAGTACGACGACATCGTTTCATGCTGTTGACTGCATACTGACCAAGTTCGGGAAATACTGCATCCCAAGAAAGAACGTGACGATTGAGCGACATGTCTTCTTCAGTAGAGATCAGCAAACTGGAGAAACATTCGACATGTTTCTCACAGACCTGAAGCTTAAGGCAAAATCGTGCGAATTTGAGACATTGAAAGACTCCTTAATTAAGGACAGAATTGTCGGAGGAATAAAGAGCGACCAAGTCCGTGCAAGACTTCTTCGCGAACCTGATCTGACGCTGAGTAAGGCTGCAGACATTTGCAGAGCTGCGGAGGTTACAGAGGCGCAGCTCAAATTGATGCATGAAGAAAACAACAGCGTCAATGCCCTGGAAAAGACAAAAACGAAACAACAAGAATTCAAGAGAGAATCACCCAAGTGTCACTATTGTGGCAGACAGCACCAGCCGCGGAAGTGTCCCGCTTTCGGACAATTGTGCACGAAATGTGGAAAGAAAAACCATTTTGCACTCGTGTGCAAGTCAGCGTCTGTCCGATCCATTGACGACGTTGTGTTTGACCATGAAGCATCTGAAGAAGTATTCGTCGGCAACGTCAACCAAACATCGGATGGTAAGTCCAAAGAATGGACTTCAGTCGTGGACATTGAAGGTCGTCGCATTACTTTCACCTTAGACACTGGAGCACAGGTCAATATCCTGCCTAACAGCTTATTCCAGCGGCTCAAGAGACGATTTCTGCAACGATCAAACGCGCGATTGACAACGTACAGTGGAGAGCCTCTCCATGTGCTTGGAAAAGCTTACCTCACCTGCGTCGTGAAAGGCAAAATGAAAGTCATAGAATTCCAGATCGTGGATACTAAAGCAAAACCTATTCTCGGTTTACCCAGCTGCGAAACATTAGATCTCATCCAGCGTGTAGACATCATTGGGGATGAGATGCTTTCATCCTATGGGGACGTGTTCACAGGTCTGGGTGCCATGGAAGAAGAATACTCGATCATGGTTGACAAGTCAGTTCCACCAGTAGTTCACGCTCCCAGGAAGGTGCCAGCTGCACTGCGCAGTGCTCTACAAAACGAGCTTGAGAGAATGGAGACTGAAAGCGTGATAGAAAAAGTGGATCATCCAACAGCATGGGTCAATTCGCTGGTCATTGTGGAGAAAAAAGGAGGAGGTCTCAGGTTGTGTTTGGACCCTCGAGACTTGAACAGAGCTGTCAAGCGTGAACACTATCAGTTACCGACCATAGAGGAAATCGCCAGCAGGTTGAGTGGCAGCAAGGTTTTCAGCGTGTTGGACGCTAATTCTGCCTTCTGGCAAATCAAGCTTAATAAGGACTGTGCAGACCTGACAACGTTCAACACGCCGTTCGGGAGATACAGATTCCTCCGCCTGCCATTTGGTCTTAACTCGTCAGCAGAAGTATTTGCAAAGCGATTTCATCAAGCGTTTGAGAAGATTCCTGGAGTGGAGACTTACATGGATGAAATGCTGATAGCTGGCATGACTGTGCAGGAGCATGATGACAGACTGAAACAGGTGTTAGACACAGCCAGAGCAAAAGGAATCAAACTGAAACCAACCAAATGCAGCCTTAGGGTCAATGAGGTAAAATTTGTAGGTCACATCATAACAGCAGATGGCATAAAACCTGACGACTCCAAGGTGGAAGCGATTCAAGCAATGCCATGTCCAGTCAACCGCAAAGAGCTCGAACGTTTCCTAGGTATGGTGAACTACCTTGGGAAGTTCATTCCCAACCTGTCGGAAGTGACGGCGGCGCTGCGACAGTTGTTGAAGCAGGACACAGAATGGCAGTGGATGGATCAGCACCAGGCAGCAGTTGAAGAATTGAAGAAGCTGATAACTGTAGCACCTGTCCTCGCGTTCTATGATTCCTCCAAGCCAATAAGGCTGTCAGTCGATGCTTCTCAGACAGGATTGGGTGCCGTGCTGATACAAGAGGGCAAGCCAGTAGCCTATGCTTCGCGCTCCCTGACTGACTGTGAAAGAAGATACGCTAACATCGAAAGAGAGATGTTGGTTGTGGTTTTTGGCGTAGAGCACTTTCACTACTACGTCTACGGACGCCCTGTAACGGTGGAGTCAGACCACAAGCCATTGGAAGCTATAATCAAGAAGCCATTGTCTTCAGCGCCACCTCGACTTCAACGGATGCTCCTTCGACTAATGAAATATGATATGGCACTCGCATATAAAGCTGGCAAGGAAATGTTCATTCCTGACACCCTCTCCAGAGCAGCTTTGCCTAAACAGTCTCCGGCTAGTGATGACTGGGAAGCCCAGATTCACCTGGTAGTCAACAGTCTTCCTGTCTCTGACGAGAAGATGGAAGTGTTCCAGCAGGCAACGTTGCAAGACGAAACTTTACAACTTCTGAAGCATCATATTTGCGAAGGCTGGCCACAAAGGAAGACTGATGTCCCGGCAGAAATACGTCCGTATTCAGGGTTCCATGAAGAACTGAGCGAGACAAACGGGCTGATATTCAAGGGAGAACAAATAGTTGTGCCCAAGTCTCTTCAGAGAGAAATGCTACAGCGGATTCACCAGGGTCATCTGGGTAGAGACAAATGCTTAGCAACGGCCAGAGAGGTTTTCTATTGGCCTGGCATGTCTTCGCAGATTGTAGACACTGTGGCAAAGTGCGCAACGTGCAACGAATATCAAAAGTCTCAGCAGAAAGAACCAATGATTGCACACGTCGTTCCTACGTTGCCGTGGGAGAAAGTCGGCGTAGACCTATTCCACCATGCAGGCAAGAACTATGTGCTTTCAGTAGACTACTACAGCAAGTATTTTGAAGTAGGCCTCCTGTCTTCAGTCAAATCTACAGATGTCATCGTACAGCTGAAATCGCAATTCGCACGTCATGGCATACCTAAAGAAGTGGTCAGCGACAATGGTCCCCAATTCAGCTGTTCGGAGTTTGCTAAGTTTGCTAAGTCATGGGGATTTAGACATACTACATCAAGCCCCAAGCATCCACAATCCAACGGCATGGCAGAGAGAGCCATACAGACAGTGAAGAATCTTCTGAAGAAAGCAGAATCGTCAAACCAAGACCCCTACCTTGCTCTCTTGCAATATAGAAACACGCCATTCCCTGACAGTCCATCGCCAGCGCAACAACTGATGAACAGGCGCCTACGAACGACGCTACCAGCAACAGACGCCTACCTCAAACCCCGAGTTCCAGACCAAAGGTTAACTCAGGCGAAATTAAACAAAAGGCACCAAGATTTGATCAACAACTACAACAAGACTTCACTTCCCACGTCACTGCCGCCGCTTCAGCCAGGCGACGCCGTCCGCGTGCAAATGGAGCGTGGTGGAGCATGGCGGCCCTCAGTTGTAGTTTCAGAGACATCTACTCCAAGATCTTACCTCGTCAAGACTCCAGATGGTGCAACTTATCGCCGTAATCGCGGCATGCTGAGAAAGACTAAAGAGACCTTCACTATGCCTGAAATGCATGAGTCAGACCCCGAGGATGATGTCAAAAGCCATGAGACGTCAGACACTGCTCAAGTTGAACCTTCACCTGCCGTTGTGGAACCAGCTCCAGCAGTGGTTACAACCCGCTATGGCAGACAAGTACGCCCTCCTGTCCGATATCCTGAAAACCAAAGGACTTGATGCATTATGAACTATATAAGTATTGCATAGTGTGTATTGGCCTGGCGACCTTAAGGACAGTTAATTCTAATACGCCATATCCTTGGTTTATTGTCTCTTTCACGTAACTTGAGTATCTCGTTAAAGATGCTTTCTTTAATTTATTGTTTTGTGTCTCTGATTAGGATTTTATTTTGATATTTCTTTCAATATTGTTTCATCTTTCTTAAAGCCGGTCGTTTATATTTTGAGAGGGGAGATGTAGCAGATTATTAATTATTATAATTAATGTGATATGTTTTGTGAGTAACGTTTGCTTGGTTATTTGTATGTGTGAATTTGTGTCATATGGTGAACTGTGTTCATTTATTCATCTTGTGTAAAAGCACAAACTTTGGGTTGATTAAAATCAGACTTACACTAGACACCAAGCTTGCCAAGTCTCTGCTTATACCTTTGTACTACCCTGTCTGTCTCTATCTTCTACAACTTCTGCATTGTTGCTGAGTGAACAGGTTGCCTGAATAAACGAATCCGAGTTACACTTACCAGGATTTCAGCATTGGGGCTGAATCAACTACTGATAAAAACAAAACCAACATAGAGTGTAACAGTTACTTATTTATTCATTGTTGTTTTAACTTTCGAGTAATGTGTGAGGTCACGCCCCTGTTGTTATTGCAGCGACTATTGCCTTGATTCAAATGAAAGATTGATATTAAGCTCTTAGTTCAGAGTCTTTGAAGCAGATATACAGGAGACAACGGAATTCTGTAACATTTCATGCTGCGTGAAGGTTTCCTTGTCAACACATTTTAGCATACTGGTCGTGCTAGTTACTTAATATTGCATTCTGGCGCAGTAATCAACATGGATTTCCAGTCTAGAGTTTAATTCAACGGAAAGTAAAAGTTAAAGGTCTTCCATCACCTTAGGGTCTTCATTGGCGATGAAAGAATTGCGTCTGAAAATTAATTGTCTTGTCGAGCAACTTATAAGTGATGTTCGACGCAGTTTCAGAAGTAAAGGACGTCGCATTAATGTGTACTAACTTACTGATGCACCTAACTTGAACGACGACTACTGCGCAAGCGCAATTGCACGCCAAACTGTTAACGAAGAGGATTTACAAAACATGGAGTGGAAAAAGCTTCGGAAAACGCGTGTAGCTATCTTAGGTTCGCACTATGACCTTATTGAAGACCGTTGTGCGCACGATGAAAGATGATTCTCCTAATATTTACAGGCAAACAAAAGTAAATTATTATAACATTTTAATTTCTTTTCTTTTCTTTTTTTTCTTGGAGGGGGTACGGGGATGAGTGTTTTTTTAATCACACGGTGTCTTGGGCAACAGAAACTAGCGGGGCCCAATCCTCTCCAGGCTGTTGGCCACGGCCAAAATCCACGAGTACAGTGTGGCTCGCCTTGGTCCCCGAGCATGTGGTCGTTCAACCTACAGTAACGTGAGGTTCCTCCATCCGGGCCGGTGACTTCTATGTAGAAGACTTTCGCCCAGTGATACCGTGCTGACATCCGCCGGGAAATGTTGGGTCTATTCTATTCAGTGCCCGAACCCACATCATCAAAAGCCTGTATGACAAGGCTACCAATGCAGTCCTCCACAACAGTGCCATCGGGAACTGGTTCAGAAAACAATTGGCGTGCGTCAAGGATGTCTACTCTCTCCAAAACTCTTCAACATCTTCCTGGAGCGCATCATGTCATGTCAGATGCCCTTGCAGATCACAAAGAAATAGTCAGCTTAGGTGGTAGGGCAATTTCCAACCACCGTTTTGCGGACGACATTGATAGATTGGCTGGAGAGAAACAAGAACTTGAACAGCTGGTATAGAGGCTTGACACCACCTCCAGAGCCTTTGGAATGGAAATAAGTGCAGAGAAAACCAAAATGATGACTAACTGTAACAAGAGGCCGTTTTACACAGCACAGATTAAGCTTTTGCCTTGTTTAGTCAGTGGTAACACTAAGGTTAATGTTAGTCTGTAGCAGACGATACAAGTACTGATGCGTGCTACACTCTGCTAGCTTGACGCGAGCGAGGTGTAGTGACATCATCGCAGCTTACGTTAGAGCCCATATAATTTACAGCCAATCGGAACACAGCGAGATTAGGTATACCAGTTGTTTGTAGATTATAGTCACACGACACTTTCGCATATAGGTGACTACTGGACCGATTTATACTGACACCAGCGAGCCAGTTGTTGGTAAAGGGGAAAATAATATGATCACACGTTGACCAATCCGGGATTCGAACCAGCGACCTTTCGGTTACTAGCAAGACGCTCTTACCAACTGAGCTACCCGGCCCCTCTTATACCAGTTCTGCCTGGTCAGGCAGATAAGGAGGAGAGTCATTCTGCGTTCAAACTGCGAGCAGTACACAGCTACGCTCCAGAAATCTCTCCACTGACAGACTAGGGAAGCAGGACTTGTTGAAAATTCGAATCAGTCAAGTTAGCCACGGCCTGACATTGTCAAAAAAGTAAATGAACATACTTTAGTTTCATCGTGATGTATTGATATTCATGTGGAATTATGTTTGTGAAATTTGCTATGCTTAGAATTGAATTGTTAGTCCAACGTTGCGTGACCACGTGGCGAGCACGACCGGTTTTGACGCCATGTTGTATTCTATACGGACCCACTGTTGTTTAACCTATATGCATGCTTGCAGACCAGTGGCTGTACCAGAAAATGTTTATAATATTAATTATTTCTTTATGTGTATAGTTAGCCATGATTTATATCTATATAAGTATAGGAAATTAGATTGGAGATTCCAGTGGACCACGGACTTGGCAGAATGTTCGTCACTTATATATAGAGATGTGGAGCTAATCACTGAGGGCTACTTCAGCCTTCAGTGAGACGCTCTGCACACACCTATTATACAGGGTTGTGCAGAATTTCGTCTTATATGTTACAGACGAGCAGGCATCGTATCGTGAGCCCAACCAGGCGAAAGACAAGAACAAGTCGTCGCTGAACGTTGGCTGCCGAGGCATCTAAAGCAATGTGCGAAGATAGCCCACCCTTCTAGCAACAATTAGGAGCAGAATCCACCACAACACAGCTTATAAAGGAAGCAACCACAACACAGCTCATCGAATTATCAGTTAAGTACCTATCGAAACCGTGCACCAAACTGGTATCAAAGGACCACAGTAGTCCACTCTTCCAGAACTCTGACCATTAGGGCAGAAATCATCCAGTGCCCGATGATAAAGTAGCTGCCTAGAACTATCAAGAAGCGAACCATTCGAATTGACATTTGAACTTTTAAGTTATTATCGTACTTCGTAGATTGTGTATAGAGTAGAGGAAATAAATGTGTGATATTTACTGTTATCAAGTGGCTGGACTACCTATGTTTCATAGCTGTGTGAGAGCTAGTGTGACAGTGATCTTTTACTATTTTTCTTTCTATCTCTGTACCCCAAGCCTAAACACAGACCCAGCTAAACAAATAAATGTATTAATTTAAGTCACAGGGAGATTACTATAGATCCCCACCGACAATATACGAGTGGGTAATAGCATTCCATTGTGCAGAGCCCAGCAACAATAGACCCACCGTAACACTAACAATACTGATGGCATCAACATGGACATCAAAGTCCAAGGCCAATCCCTCAACACAGTGAATAGCTTCAAATATTTAGGAGCCATTGTATCAGACAATAGGTCCCGACAGGAAGTCCTCTCCAGATCGCACAAACTGCTGCCATGCCAAGGTTGAAGCCCATTTAGTCTACACTCCAAGGTAAGGCTGCTGCGCTCCCTTGTCATCGCCATCTTCCTATACTCTTGCGAAACATGGTCCCTCACAGGGGACCTTTAACGAAGAATACAAAGCATGGAGATGAGGTGCTACAGAAGATTCTTGGCATTTCCTATACCCAGCACATCACCAACGACGAAGGCCGAGAGACCATCACTCAAGCCATTGGACAACACGATGACATGCTCACAATGGTGAAGAAACGGAAATTCCAATTGTATGGCCATGCCACCAGAACATCACGCTTTGCAAAGACCATCCTGCAAGGCACAGTGCAAGGAGGCAGAAGAAGAAGGAGACAGAAAAAGATATGGGAGGACAACAGTCGAGATTGGACTGGCTTGACTCTGAGCGAAGCCATGAGGGTTGCTGAGGACAGAGTAAGATGGAATACGCTGGTTAAACGATCATCTGTGGTGCCCCAACGACTTTCGAGTTACGGGATAGGATAGGATAGGAGGCGGGGAGTGGGAGGTTGGAGGCAGGGGAGATCGTGGGTGGCGAGGGTAACATTGTGAATTAGTTGTCAATTGACATTACATTATTTTGGTACATAGAAAGTATTTCCGGACATCTCCCATTCCTAGTTTTAATGCGACTCTTAGGTAAATGCGTGTGTGCATTTGCGATTGCGCAGTTGGGCGTGACAGTTTTCGACCAATCAGCTACTAGATGGGCGTACAATTGCGTGTGCATTTTCGCGTAAAATTGCACGCGCTTTTGACGCTTTCCGCGTTCCATAGTTTTAGGCACACTCTACTTGACCAATGAAAATATAAGACGCTTGCACAAATCGAATAGTTGTTATGGAACATTAAACTTAGAAGCTTGACACTGAGCGAGGCCACTGAGCTGAGGACAGAGAAAGATGGTGCACGCTGGTTAAACGATCATCTGTGGTGCCCCAGCAACCTTCGAGTTACGGGATAGGATAGGATAGAAAACTTAGAATCTTGTCGATATATACATAGTGCATCACTGCGATTTTTAGACATTGTAATAAGAGAAGTACCTTGTGGTTTGTCTTCAGACGATGTGAAATGAAGCCTGTTCGTGGTGATAGTGCCATATTTGCAATATGACTGCCTACTAGCGCCAAAACCGAGAGTTACCATTATCACGAGATAATCGAAATTATCACGTGTTCTGTGTAATTTACAGAGATATCGGTAATCCACAGTGTTAATTAATAATTATCAGTATTTGCCACGCTTTCCTAGCGCCAAAACCTGATAATTACAAATATCATGAGATAATTACAATTATCATTGAAAATTATAAATATCTTTGGGTGTCGGTATCTCTGTGAATTACACAGAACACGTGTTAATTACAATCATCACTGATACATGTAAATGCAGGTTTTGGCGCTAGTAAGCCGCCTTACCAGAATTAAGAATGATCACGTGAAAATTATAATTATCAAGTGAAAATTGTAATTATTATGTGATAATTACAATTTTCATTGTTGGCGCATTTCCAGACGGATTGCTAGAGCCCAAACTGAAAATTAAACATGATCACGCGAACATAATTGTAATTTTTCAATGATAATTGTAATTATCTCTTGATAATTGTAATTATCCCATAATATTTGTAATTATCGCCTGATAATTGTAATTATCAGGTTTTGGCGCTAGTAGGCCGCCATATTGCACCGCGATGATGATGATGATGATGAACACTTGTATAGCGCGATTCCATCCAGGCCAAGTAAGCATGCTCGGTGCGCTGGGGGAAAAAAAAAGTATTGGTTGACATAACATCTACAGTGGATCTTATTCGCTTCTAAAATTAGTCAAGACTCTAAGCATTTTTGTACGGTCTCACACAATGATGCACTATAATGATGTCCGCCATTTTGCATCGTACCGAGTATCAAAGGACTCCAGAGTTTCAATTTCATTAAACTAAGGATCGCAATCGCAACTGAAACAAGATGGTCAGATTTAAATGTATTCCCAGACTGAAACACAAGTTTTGCACACCTGTATCAGCTTCAAGCTTCAATAAGGTGAGCCATAGTGTTAAACTGGCAAATTGACACACCGATGGACCAACCAATGGCAGCACATTCAAATGTATTCCAAGACTGAAACACCCACACACACTTTTTGAATATCTTTATCGAACAACTTCAAGGTGAAACAATCAGAGGAAAACTGACAAACTGACCGGCCGATGGACCGATTACCAAAAGAAATACAGATCTAACACAGAAAGATGGACCATGGGTAGAAAAAATTTCGGCACTATCTCGACTTCGCTGTCGTCATAGTCTGATGTTGGGGTACATTCCTGGATGATGGCGATGTTGAGAGGGACTGAGACGGATGGCAAGGAATCTACTTGAGAATGGGCTGCAACCCATGACAGTAGCTAGAATGTCTTTGTGGACCAAGAATCCAACGCCGTGTTCGTGCCTGTCATCTCTCCCGCTGAAATAAAGCTTGTGGCCTTTGCCGGTCGTTGTTTCACCTAGGCCTTTCCAGCGCAGTTCGCTGATACCCAAAATGTTCCATCGGTAGTGTCCAGCTCGTGGGACAGTTCTTCTAATTTTTTCTCCGCATTTAGGGTCCTGACATTCCAGGTTCCTATGACGATGTTGTCTCTCGAGCGGATCTTGCTAAGTTGTCCATCAGTAACACACTTATCACCTCCGTCCTAGTGGCCAACGGAAGACGCAGTCCTTGGTGACCCGGGCGACGACCGATCCGGTATGGAGTGAGTGGTTCTTTTCATCATACGGTGTATCCTTGGCAAGAAAGACCTGGCGGGACCCAATCTTGTCCAGGTTGTTGGCAACAGCCGAAATCCACGAGTACAGTGTGGCTCGTGTTTGACCCGAGCACGTGGTTGATGAACCTATATTAACGTCAGGACCACAAAATCAGGACCACAACTTGGTTCAAAGAGGTTAGTTAGTTATTCATTGCTTACAGGGTCCAGCAAAGAGCCGAATCAGGACCACAAAATCAAGAGCACAACTTCGCTGAAAGAGGACTCGCCCCTATTCTGCATAAAAGATCTGCCGAACCAACCCACGTGCCAACACCGAAAGCAATCCACCAGCCGGTCACTTTACAATAAATACATCCCACGTAGGGGACGCTAAGGCTATACTCTAATTTATCGAACCCCCGTTTACAAAAACAGCGTTCCTTGTTGACCCGGGCGACGACCGATCCGGTATGGAGTAAATGGTTTTATTCTTGGGCAAGAAAGACCTGGCAGGGCCCAATCCTCTCCAGGCTGTTGGCCACAGCCGATATCCACGAATACAGTGTGGCTCGCCTTGGCCCCGAGCACGTGGTCGTTGAACCTGTAGTAACATGAGGTTCCTCCGTCCTGGCCGGTGTCCTGTGACTATAATCTACAATTGCCCTTTGGGGAGGGCAAGACAGAGGAGAGACTTACTTACTTACTTACTTACTTACTTAATGCCCTTCACCCCTGCCAGGGTATGGGCCGCCAACAACAGCTCTCCAGAGTCCTCTGTCCTGTGCCATTCTTTCTAACTGACTCCAGGTGTAGCCCATCTTGGTGGTGTCGGCCTCGAGGTCGCGTCGCCAGGTGTTCCTTGGACGGCCTCTCTTTCGCTTTCCCTGGGTGTTCCACTTCAGCGCCTGCCGGGTGACGTTCGTCGCTGGTTTGCGTAGGGTATGCCCTATCCAGCGCCATCCCCTTTTACTGATTTCATCTTCAGCAGGGAGTTGGCGGGTCCTTTCCCAAAGGTTGGCGTTGCTGATGGTGTCGGGCCAGCGGATCTGGAGAATCCTTCTGAGGCAACTGTTGATGAAGGACTGGACTTTTTTGATGGTGGTCTTGGTTGTCTTCCATGTTTCTGCTCCATACATTAAGACTGACTTCACATTGGAGTTGAATACCCGTATCTTGGTGGCCAAAGACAGCTCTCTGGAGGTCCAGATGTTCTTGAGCTGAATGAAGACAGCTCTTGCTTTGCCGATCCTAGCCTTGACATCCGCATCTGTGCCGCCCTGCTGATCAATGATGCTACCCAGGTAGGTGAAGGACTGCACTTCTTACAGAGGAGAGAGAGAGAGAGAGAGAAAAAAAAAGACAGGAAGGGAAAGGAGGAGAGCGGAGAGATTCCAATGATGATACGATCGCTCGACCGCTGCTAAGCTTTTCTCTCCACGAGCACTGCCTTTGGTCTCTGAATATGATGTTCTTTCAATAAAGACAAACTTTTAATGGTCATCAACGGACTGGCATTCGGGAGAGAGAGAAAGAGAGAGAGAGAGAGAGAGAGAGAGAGAGAGAGAGAGAGAGAGAGAGAGAGAATGTGTGAATGAGACTTCTTCCTCCATTACTTCTCTTCTCTTCAAACCACCACCTCCCTATCACTACAACAACAGAAAACAACAAAACAAAACAAAATCTGAGACACTCAGAGTGCGTGAGCGATGGTTTGGTCGCGAACCGACTGACCGATAGCTGGCTCGCTATGATTCCCGACGAAATCAAAGTATTCCCAGAGTACACAAAGTTTCTCAGACATTCAGACTGAAAGTGTGGGCGACACATTTGATCAACTTATGAAGATGTATAAGACCGACCTACTGAAATTATACCATTCTCTTACAAGGATGACGCTCAACTTGTCGGATGAAGACAGGATGGCGTAATTGCAGGCCTATATCTGGTCTACACCTAAACTTATGGCTGTGTGGAAATTTCAACAACTAATTCGGAATGAGAATGATCGGAAGAAGATAAGCCATATTTAGAAAAATCGTGTTACTTGTGGTCGGTACTTTGACACTATGGGATAAAGTGTGCATCCGCTTTGTTAAGTGCAGTCTCTTTAGGTGGACCACAGGCGCTTTATTCTGCACTGCTTGGGCATATTCTGATTTAGGCAAGGATTGTACTAATGTAGATAAACAAATTCTAAAACAGAGGGTGTAACAAGTGTTGCTTCCGGCGTCCATTCAGTTTTTAATATGTACGATTGACAGTTATTTTGACCATTGCAAGAAATGTGAATGACTGTGCGAGCTTACAAAAATATGCATAGTATTACCAAAAAATGCACGGATTGCGATTCGTCGTCTATCGATGGTATTTCCGAATGCTTCCGCAACGATAGTACCAAAGCGTCATTAGTACCACAACGATTTGTAAAGCATCTGTAAGAAATGGGTGGAGGGGAGGAGGGAGGGATAGAGAGAGAGAGATTTCAACCAGGAGGGCAAAGCCCATATGACTCACATGCTCCTTATGGAACTCGCAATATTTAACATGAAAATGAGTGTCCAGAAGAATAAAAAAAAGAAACGGTGGCATCAAAATTCAAAGTAATACCGACTTTGATCTTTCTATGCTTTTGACCTTGAGATGTCCTTGACCTCGGGCTACAAATACACCCATTTACTATCAAATAAACTACAGCAAAAGTTGTATTATCCAACAACAAAAAATCCGGTGATTTTGGGATGAGCTTGACCTTTAGTGAACTTGACTTTGGGATGACTATGACCTTCACGTGACCTCTCATGCATGTCTTATCAAATAATCCAATGTTATTGCCTCCTATCATATCCAGTAACTCTAAAGTCGTTGGGGCACCACAGATGATCACTTAACCAGCGGATGGGATGTTACTGCATACTATGGGTTAAATAAACAGCCATTCCACTATACGACGATCTATTTTTTGTATGTTTTTTTTTCAAGGCCTGAAATAATCTTGCCCTTCAAGATCAAAGCAAAACGGAACATTATGAAAGATCAATGTATCATCTCTAAATACAAGTTTGGACTTTATATCTCTCATATTTGTGGGTCAAGGTCACTTCAGAATACCTATACTAACAGACTTTGGACAGCTCCAGTGAGTGAGGTTGATCAAATTTGTAAAGTATGTGTTTCTATTGATATCTATCATGCCTCAAAGAATCATCAGTTCAATATTAATAACCTTAAACCTAGAAAACAAAACGTGAAATGTGAAAAATGTTGGGGTTTTGACTAAAATGAAACCGAGGTACAGTGTACAACATTACATTACATGATTATTGCTTTAGGTCAAGCGGACTCTTCCGAGCCAAATCAGGACCGGACAACCCCTGATCCGCATAAAAGACCTGCTGAAACAACCCTAGTGTTAAAACTAAAAGCTCTCCACCTGCCAGTCACTTTACAATAAAGACATCCCACACAGGGGACGCTGAAGCTATACTCTAATTTATGACCACCCCCCCCCCCCCCCTCCTTCCCGTTTACAAAAACAAAATGGAAAACAATCATTATAACTTATCAACAAAACACATACATATAAAATGCCTACATTGCTAAATAATAACATCATAGGAAGCCCTAGTGACCACCTGGCAGAAAGCGTCCAATATTCCCAAGCTGATCCAACAGACCTCAAACACAAATAAGGAGTCTTGTCCCGGAAGAGTTTTCAAGAAAAAATGTAGGTGACTGGTCTAGCGAAGAAGAAGATAGTATAGCAGATTGATAGAACAGAGCAGGAATGAGAAAGAACAAATGAGAAAGACAGCGACAGTGGGAATTTAAAGCACTACATTTCCAGAAAGTGGGGATACTATTTATACTGAAACCCCTGACACCCACGGGGGTACTGTATACAAGATGAGGACAATAAAGATAGCAGAAAAGAACGGGAAGGAGAGATAAAGTAGCTGAAACAGTGAAAGAAACAAAAAGGTAGTGGAAGAACCAAACACACAAAGAACACTATAAACAATGGACTAACTGAATCAATTTTATTCTCAGTTAAAAAAAAAAAAACCCAACTCAAAACAATGCAACAAAGCACCAAATACAACAGAAAATAAACCCAACAATGAAATAACATCTAAATGAATCACAAAAGAATGCAAATCATACCGACTAAATGCTACCAGATTAGTGCATTTTCGTAACTAGTGCCAGAAATATTTGATAAAACTCATATACAAATTTAAACGCTGTGCAGTTCTGAGCACCGAACATTAACTAGAAGGGTAAAGCCCAAATGACTCCCTTGCTCCTTATGGAACTTTTAAGTATTTATCTTAAAAATGGGGCCCAGGAAAAAAACCGAATGAAACAGTGGCATTAAAAAAACAAAATAATGAAGACTGTTTTTTTTTAATGCTCTTTACATTGAGATGACCTCCAGCTCCAAATACACCCATGTAGGATCCAATAAACTACAGCAAAAGTTGTAATATGCACACACACACAAAATCGGTGACTTTGGGATGACCTTGACCTTCACATGACCTCTCATGCAAATATGATCAAATAACCCAATGTTGCATGCTATGGGTTAAAAATACAGCCATTCTACTGTACGATGATCTCTTCTTTGTTTTTTTTTAAATGTTTTGTAAGGGTTAAAATGACCTTGACCTTCAAGATCAACTCAAAATCAGAACATAGATGAAAGATGATATCTATAAATACAAGTTTGGACTTTATATATCTAATAGTTTAGGGTCAAGGTCATTCATTTAATTATCATTTTTGAAGTCTCATGAATATATTTTGAGGTCTCGCGGATATACACCATCTTACAAAGTTTGGTTGTGATAGTTGAAATAGGTTATGAGATGTTAAGCCACATGCAAGTTTTGCACAGACAGATGGTATACGGCTGAAGACACATTTTATAATGTCATTTTTGGACTATTTAGGATTCATCTTACAAAGATTTTCAAAAATCTCAACAACAAAAAAAAGTGTTTTGGGGAAGAGTACACAGACTCACATTGCTATGCATGAGAGTCAAAAATCACATTCATCAACACATTCTTTCTATAATACATTCAAATAACTGTTTGAAAATATAATATTCAGTAATAACTGGCACATTCTAAGACTTTGGATACTAGAACATATAGTTTTGGTGAACCGTTTATTGTCTGTGAAATGTAAGACTACTAAGACGTGTTTCAAAATTGGGATGGGTGACCGTGGGAAAAATGGGACACCGGTAATACTGTTTTCGGCTGAAGTCTTTGGAAATAAATTATGGCTGCACTGGCACTGACATACAAAGTTACCTGAATTCAAAATGAATGGCACTGTAACGCTGAACAGTGACCCTCATAAAAGAATAAAACGAGGGCTTAATGCTTCTAACTCTACGCAAACATTATGGAGAACAGATTTTACAAATGTAATTATGGTTACAAAATTGTTTATTTTATTTTTGACTATAGATTTTGAATCATAGACTAGGATGGATTTGGGTATCGTCCAAATCTACGAGAGAATACTGCACAATAAACAAAATATTTTGTAAACAGTAAAGCAAACAAGAACATAAAAGAACAATTGAATGGCATCTTTTCCATAACAAAATCAGTGAGCAACTGCTTCATGTTAGAAAAGAAAAAATTCAACTTTATATGCCTCAAGTTAGAAAATAAAGATGTCTTGTCTTGTATTAGAACTGCTTCACAAGGGTTTCCTATCCTGCCTATGCCATGCTAATTTGCCATGCTAATGTAGCATGCAAAATATGGTGGAATAATGAACATTTGCATAATACAAAGAGCTGATGTTTTTAGACTACAATATTAGGAAACGTCTTTGAAAATACTCGAATTATTGACATGGGTAAATAATGTTCAACTTTCCCCTACTTTTATTCAATGATTGTTGTTTTTTGTGTATAGATTTTTTTAAAAGATAAGATAAATATGTCCAATCAATGTTGTTATCTTGATTCTCTTTTGCTGAACAGCTGCAAATAGCTCACATGACAGGTCTGTCCGTTGTTTAAGAGTTCTTCTGAAGGATCTTGATGACCACCTAAAAAAAAAATAAGAAAAAGCTAAATTTGATATAAAAATTGCCTCATTATTAGAGTGTAGGAGAGAAAGTCTGAAGAAAGTCAGCAAAAGAAGTCGGTGGAAATAAAGTTGGACGAGTTCACCGACTAGAGTGAAAAAAAGGTCAAAAAGTGCTGAGAGAGAGCGAGTAAGAGAGAGCGAGTAAGAGAGAGAGAGAAAAGAGAGAAAAGAGAGAGAGAGCGAGTAAGAGAGAGAGAGAAAGGTTTCATTGAACTAAATAATAAATTGTATTTTTACGCTTATTATTATACTATTATACACATTCAAATGCAAAAACACAACAGTGAATGAGAAACTTGCTTTTCTTCATGACATATAATTATGTGCGACTGTTTTTTCTTTGCATGATTTTATTGATTATTTTTTCTGAGTAACAATTTATCCTCTCATTTTCCATTTACCAATTATTACCCATTTCACATTTTTAGGCCACCTATTAACCCTCTCACTGCCAAGGGGGAACTGTATGGAATCACAACCATTTACCAGGCAAATCTGACTACGATTGTAAAAATTTACAAAGAATTCTAGCTTGAACAGTATTAGAAATAACTGGGTAAAATGTATACATTTCTGCAAGGTCATTTAATTTTCTACACAAATATGGTATTTTGGAAAAGATTTTTTCTTTACTGAAAAAACAAACTTATTTTATATATTAATTTATTTAGTTTTAGTCCTAGTCGCGCGAATATCCCACAATCCTTTGCGCTCTCGCGGATTCTGACGGATATAGGTCAGCTGGATTATGCCACGGCCTACCTAGTGAAGATTTAGCCTACGTGCTTAGCACAATCCTAACTCTTGTGTCATCTGCTAGACATCGCATGTAAGTTACTAAGGCCAAAGCAGGGTGAACTTTTAGAGGTGTTAAGCCTTCCTGCAGTGTCTAAAACTAGCCTCTTTTGACAATGTACTTCTAGAAAATAACCATTAACTAGTTAAAACATGTTTTTCTGTTCCTCAGCTTTTTGTCACAGAGCTGTCTACTGTATTATTTTCTGCCTCAGTACACATTTTTTAGTAATTTGGTCTTTTACAATTTTTTGTCAAGTTTTGTGAACACGCCTTGTATGTGTATATAATTTGCAAGCGCTTAATTAATAAATGATTATTCATTCATGCTGCTTATAGAATTTGTTCCAATACCTCCAAATGAGCTTCATATAATGTCCACATGGTACAGGGTTCATACTCAAATTGTTGTAAAAAATTCAAGGAGTTTTCAAGGAGATTTTAAGGAGTTTTTTCAAAAATTCAAGTTTTTAAAAATAGTAAACGCACATAATAATTGATAAATAGTCAAAGGATAAATCTTTTACCCAGTGATATCCATAAATTGTTTGCAGTCATGAATCTGATGGTGATACTGATGTTGATATTGATTATGACATCTACACACATAAATATTGCACGTCGATGAAGTTGCAGTTATGATGATGATGCAGATACGGAGTCTATACACAAATAATAATTGTGAAACATGTTGTCCTTAGATACAAGTTAGAGAACTGTATAAAGTCAGAAAGATGTACCACCACCGGCTAATAATACAGATAAATGAATTTTCAGTTATTTTAGTTTTTCCATCCCTTCATCAATCTGACGGGAAATCTCCAGCTGGATCTTTATTTCCTTAGATTTGCTCCTCAGCGCATTTGACTGGATTAAACACACAATTACCTCCAGGCATTTTTACCAATTCATTCAGCAAACACGCGCGGAAAAACGAAGGATGTACGGAAACCGACAAATGAGCGTGCACGCGCGACAGCAAGGGAATGAACAATTTCCAGTGGAGGTTACTTCCCTTATCATTAGCAGACGACAAAAGTTACGATCGTCGAACAGTTGACAACACAAATAATATTATAATTTTTGTTTTATAAATTTTATTTTTCAATGCTTTTTTGTTGTTGAAAATTTGACAATAAAATCTCTAGGTCAAGCAATGGATAGATACACTGGTTGAAATTTCAAGGAGTTTTCAAGGAGCTGAGGCAATTTGGCATTTTTCAAGGAGATTCAAGGGCCCTTGAACAAGACATCGAAAATTCAAGGAGATTCAAGGAGGTTCAAGGAGTGTACGAACCCTGTGGTAAGGAAATTTTTCCATCCTTTTGTTGCTAGGTTCATGAACTACTCTAGTGTATGTGAGGCTAGCAATGAATGTGCACGGTCTTTTTTGTCTTGCGTTTGTTTAAATTAGCTTTCCTTTAGTTTATGGACACATTTTGTTTCTCATTATTGTACATTTTGAATGCTAGCAGTGCTCTCATTTTATTCCATTTGTGACCCGATTTCCCGAACGGGTACCAAAGCCGGCATCTGTGATTCTGTGCTAGGGCCCGAATAATGGTAGTTTGGGTCAATCTTGGTCAGTTTGACTTTTTTGCATTTTTGGTTAGCGTAGGCATTTATCTGTCTCCTATCAAAATATTAAGCCATATTTTAAGCTGTAAATATGAAAATAATGTCATTAATTGCATGTATTTAGCGGTAATTATTGCAAATAATGTCTAAAACAATGCTGTTTACAACGATATTTTTTAATAAACATCATATTATCTTGACAAATCTTTTCTCTGTATTGATAGATCTGATGTTTTTAAAGTGTTTTTGTGATTTCTAATAAAAATGAACTATGGTAACTAAGGAAAATGTTGCTTTATAGGGTGTCCGATTTTGGCGGCCATTTTCTCAAAACTAGCTTTCTTACACCTTGTGCCTTTAAAGTGGAATAACTTCTTGAGTTTTTAACCTAGATCTATGGGTCATATATTAAAATAAAGGTATTTTCTTTTAGTTTCAGAAAATATATATAACTCTAAACCTAAAAATATCACCTTTGGTACCCCTTTGTTATGACGGGTCACATTTAGGCAAAGAAGTTGCTATTTACTGTCAATCATTCAGAAGGCGTACTTACATTTTTCACCTCCACATACTGCTGGAGTCCATACTCTCCCCTGAACAAAACACAAACAGGAATGAGCACATAAGGTTATTAATGAAAGACATTTCAATAGGGAGATAATCCTGTGAAACGTTTGACCCTTCAGCAAAAGTAGCTGTGGGATGTAAGCAAGAGCAAAGGGACATAACTGCAGCCAAGTCAACAATTACAGAGCAACATATGGATGGGAGATAATCCTGTCAGCTTGACCCTATTGTAGCAAACACACTAATTCGCCCATTACATCATTAAATCTGGCAAGACATCTGACAGAAAATCATACTCAAAACCTAACTGGTCTTTGAAAAGCTCGTGGTTTTCAAGTAGGTTCATAGAGGGAATTAATTGGTGGTGATGTCAACAGCTTAGTTCATGTGCACTTTTTACTTCCTAAGACAAAAGGTCGGGAACTTCTTGGACCACAGCGCGAGAAAATTTATCACGTTGGGTTCAAGTTCGTGGATACAGTTTGTCATAACATAGGTAGTTTAAAATAGTTAGTATAGTATAGTATAGTATAGTATAGTATAGTATAGTATAGTATAGTATAGTATAGTATAGTATAATATAGTATAGTATAGTATAGTATAGTATAATATAATCTAGTAGCGTAGGTATCATAGGCTAACAGCCTTTTGCCCTCTCGATGAAAGTGCGTCTGAATGAATGAACATTGAAATTGAACATCTACACCCACAACTGGCGATATGGCAGACAGGGATAACAAGCGATACGGACCTAAATCAACACTGAACCACCGGAGTAAATCACACTGCTAAAATGGAAAGTGAAAATGGCTAATTTTTACCTTTTACCATGATGTGCGCCTGAGAGCATACTTAATATGATACTAGTCACAAGTTTGGTAGGCTTTCAGGCATCAGCTCTCTGATAATTTTGTCTACCAAGAGGGATGGCGGAGAGGGAGTCCCCATAACGCTAAGTGGAGAACATTTTATTAGATTAGACTTTATCAAGAACTTATTATAAAAAAACATTTGTGGTACCAATTGTGACAACCTCCCGTGGCAGACTGTTACATATGTTAGTAACTGTTAGTAAAAAAAAGCTCATACAAACTAGTTTTAACAGTTCTTTGGGTTAATTTATGACATCCAAAATGATTTGGTTTTTGTAGAAAGGAGCATACTCAAACCGTTTTAGGTGTGAAAATGGGGATTCATACTTAATACTTGTTTTGTAGGGTGGCACTATCTAATAAAACTTGTGACTCCAAGGATATGTTTTGTAGAAAATAAAACTGTGTTTATGTATTCTGCATAAAATAACTTCAACTATCATCTATGTTGCAGTTTACTTATATTGATAACAGTATTTTGAATGGAAAGCATTGAACGTGGGTCAAACTCCCGTGACTACGCCCTGCTTCTACCAACTAACAATGTTCCGATTATCAGAAGACTGTTTTATGTAGCACAAATGAAATTCCAAGTCTAGAATGGGAAATAGTTTCAATGTTAAAGCAATTAAATTAATTAATTCTTCATAATTAATACATCTCCACCATGAAACTAGAACCTGCATTGAAATGCATCAGCTGGACTTCAATCCATTTTACTTTCACTACATAGGGAAATGGCTGCATGGTTGAAAGCGCACGCACTCAAAAGACCCCTACATAACAGGCACTGCAGTTATGGGAAAGCAACCCCAGTTTCACAATTGAAATCAAATCACTTACAATTCACGTCCAATGCCAGACATCTTGAATCCACCGAAGGGGGCTTGGGGAGAGACGGCATTGTAACAGTTCACCCTGAAAAACAGCAAAAGCTTAAGTGGCACATTTGTTATACAAATGACCTCCCAAAACATTTAATTTTATCGTTCTTATGTAGCGCTTTTCCAGCTCAAGAGATGCTCAAGGCACTAGCGGATACAGGATCTAACTCAAGCCGCCTCCAACTTGCTGCCTTAAGTGCACTGTCTGATGTCCCAGACAACTGGGCACAATCAGACCTGTTCACCCCTACCAATGCCAGTCAGGAGTAAGCAGACTGTCTGTCAGGAGTTTCATCTGTCTGTCAGGAGTACAGTACTGGAATACATTTTTTGAGAGATTGAGAAAAAAGAAAACAAAAAGACAGTTAAATTTACTACAAAAACACATTAAAAAGCATTCACTTATTTATTGCTTTAGCAATAAACGACCTTATTGTGCGTTGGTTAGCCTGCTCTTGTTGCAACTGCTTGTGTCTACCACAGTTCACGTGCCTTTCAATGGCATTTCTACCGCCGTCCGCAACGCTGAAGTCAAGTTTGCAAATTTTGCAGTAAGCATAGTTTACAGACCTTTCGGAGCTCGTTAAGCACTTATTCAGTTCTGAATAAGAAGCATTCCACTTCTGCGTGTAAAGCATCTTCTTTTTGGGTGGTGTTTGTCCACCATCTTCTGCGTTTTTTATTTTCGGCATCGCGAACACACTAGTCACTTCGAAAACATGCACAAATGCTCGATCACACACGAAAGTGCGAGAGCCGGAAATCGAAACTTGTACAGGAAATTCCAGTTTTTGTCTTATTACGGAAAACTTACGAAACGGAAGAAAAAGCGTCTTTCTACCGAAAAAACTACAATTTTTTTTTCTTTCATCGCTCGCGTTTGAAACCGGAGTTTTTGTTTTCAAAACGGATAAGCGGATTTTTACAGTCAAAACGGAGAAAATCTGGTCAAACCGGAGGAGTGAACAGCTCTGGGCACAATCCTGGGTGACTGGGGAGGAGAGATAAAGGACCTAGTGCTTGCTAGTTGTATTTATGTAGCTGACACTCACCTGCCTAGGACATGAGCATCAGGATCTTTAAAGTCCGTACGATGGAATTTGTGCCTGCACGGACTAGACCTCAGCTGATACTGAAGTTGTTGTTGTTGTTGTTGCACCAATTTTTATTCATCAGATTAACATAAGTTGTACTGATAAATAACATAATTCTATAATAACATAATATTCTATAATAACATAATTCTATAATAACATAATTCTTAGTAACTTAATTAATAAATAATTAATTATATTATATTATATTATATTATATTAATTATATTATATTATATTATATTATATTATATTATATTATATTATATTATATTATATATAATAATAAACATATACTGAAGAAGTAGGGTCATTTGCCTGTGTATCAGGGTCATGAATCTACGGTACTAGCATGACAGTCTACATACTTCACCAGGCTTTATTCAAACAAAGTTAAAGATAGTGAATAAGGGGACAGAGCAAAAAAAATGCGTTTATAACAAACTAAAAAAATAAAATAAAATAAAAAATAAAAATCTCAGTCACTGACCAGACAGTGCCAGCACGGACACCATTGACAAACATGAAGGCCTTGTTGAGGTCATTGGTGAAGACGGCAGCTCCCAGACCGTACATAGTGCTGTTGGCACGTTCAATGGCTTCCTCCACTGTGCTGAACTTGAGCAATTGCTGCACTGGGCCAAAGATCTGAAACCACAAAAAAAATAAATTTTCTTCATTTGATTTTTTTAAACATACAAAACATAAGCCTTTCTTCATGTTGTAACACTTAATTTCTTTTTTACAATTCATGAAATAGACACTCTCTCATAATGCGCAAACAAATTTCAGTTGTAATCTTGTGAGAATGTTGTTAACGGGCTAGTGAGAATTCTGACGTACTTTTGACTAGGCCGCTGGGCGAGTGGACAATTCTGGCTGTTGGCACCCTTGGATGAGGTCATGGTTGAAGCCGGTGAAGGGAGGAGAAGATGGAAAATGGTTTCAGTGTAATACCTGCCACGAAGTGAAATACTAACGGCGCCCTATAAAAGTTCTGACCTCTTCACGGGCGATGGTCATCTTGTCAGTGACCTGAGAGAAGACAGTGGGCTGGATGAAGTAACCCTCGCAGTCAGGCAGTCGGTCACCCCCAGCCTCCACCTTTGCCCCCTCTGCCTTGCCTTTCTCTATCAGACCCAGGATCTTGTTGAACTGCTCGTCATCAATCTGAAAAATAACAAACAACAGTTCACAGCGAGTATTATAAAGACTGTAAAATATCCCTGGCACTAATAGCCTATTTTTAATTTTATTGTTCTTAAATAATTCCATCTGAGACAAAAATTGAGATGCCTTCAGTCTTTTCTTGAAGACTAGCAGTTTCAGCATTCTTCGGAGGCTTCTAGAGTTCTGGGGCAGGCTTCTAGAGCTCTGGGGCTGCGTTTTTGCATCCCTAAATTACCCAAGGTTAAAACAAAGGCGACCCTACCTGAGGTCCACTGATTGTGTCTGGAGCATAGGGGTCTCCAACTTTGCGTTTATTGGCAAGTTCAGCCGTCTTCTTGACAAACTCATCGTAGATTTTCTCATGCACGAAGGTGCGAGTTCCGGCCACACAGCACTGGCCCATGTTGGTCATGCATGCCTCTTGAGCTTCAGCTACTGCCAAGTCCACTGTCAAACAAACCGTCTGTACAGCATTAAACCCTCCTATGCTTATGACGGGATAAGTCGTCAACAATAGTACGACGCAAAATGCCAATGACGCATTATCTCATCATCATCATTGTGATTTTTTTTTGTTTCTCGGTACAGTAAAACCATCAGCAAAACAAATACACAGGATTGGAAAGCTCAGAATATTAGCTGTTCAACACTTGTAAGTTAGATATGATAACCCTTTTCATTGGCGGCCCGCTTCCTACCCCCACCCCACCCCCTCACATGCCCGCAAACTGATCATGCGTCAAATAGGGACAGCAACAAAAGTGACACAATACCGCTCACACATACATCAACAATATAACAAATATTCATCTCTCTTTCTCACTATCTCTTATTTGGATTTAAAAAAAAACTTTTTTTGTAAAACTTATAATTTAATTTTCTTTTTCAAAATTGCATATTTGTGCAGAAAAATTAGGTCGTAGGGACACCACAGATGATCGTTTAACCAGCGTACTCCATCTTTCTCTGTCCTCAGCAACCCTGATGGCTTCGCTCAGTGTCAAACCAATCCATTCTTGAATGTTGTCCTCTCACCTCTTTTTCGGTCTCTCTCTTCTTCTACCTCCTTGCACTGTGCATTGCAGGATGGTCTTTGCAAGGCCTGATGATCTGGTGACGTGGCCATACCATCAGAGTTCCCGTTTCTTCACCACTGTGAGCAGGTCATCGTGTTGTCCAATAGCTTGTGTGATGGTCTGTCGGACTTAATCGTTGGTGATCTGCTGGGTATAGGAAATGCCCAGAAGTCTTCTGTAGCACCTCATCTCAATGCTTTGTATTTTTCGTTGGAGATCTGCTGTGAGGGTCCATATTTCGCAAACGTATAGAAAGATGGAGATGACAAGGGAGCGCAGCAGTCTTACCTTGGAATGTAGACTGATGGTCCTGTCTTTCCAAATGGGCTTCAACCTTGCCAGGGCAGCAGTTGTTTGTGCGATCCTGGAGAGGACTTCATGTCTGGACCCATTGTCTGATACAATGGCTCCTAAATATTTGAAACTATGCACCGTGTTGAGGGATTGGCCTTGGACTTTGATGTCCCATGTTGATGCCATTTGGTGTTGTTGGTCATCATTTTGGTCTTCTCTGCACTTATTTCCAGTTTCCGATGGCGCTGTTATGGAGGACTGCACTGGTAGCCTTGTCATACAGGCTTTTGATGACTTCAATAATTTTAGGGCTGATGTTGTACACTCTCACACAGAGCTGCATGCTAGACTCGAAGTCCACAAACACATGATATAGATGTTGTTGGTGATGTAGGTATTTCTCACAGATTATTCTGAGATTGAAAATATGTACAGTGGTACTTCGCCATGCCCTGAATCCTGCTTGTTCTTCAGCTATGATTTGTTCAGCTTGGGGTTTCAACCTGTTGAGTATTATTTTTAGGAGGACCTTGCTGGGATGGCTGATGATCCTGATGGGGCGGTAATTTTCACACTCCTGAAGGTTAACTTTCTTTGGAAGAGTGATGACAAGTGACTGGGTCCATGGTGTAGGCCACTCCCAACTCTGTCAGATCTTGTTACAGATAATGGTAAGGGCGTCAATCTTCGCTTCTCCTCCTGCTTGAAGCAGTTCCGCGGGTATGTTGTCCACTCCCGCTGACTTCCCTTTCTTCAGCGATTGCACTGCTGCCTCAACTTCTTCTCGGAGAATTTGGAGGATTTCTTCTTCTTCTCTGTTCTGGGGACATGCTAGAACTGATGTGTCTTTGTTTGGTGTGTGGTTGTAAAGGTCAGAAAAATTTATTACCTATCAGTAATGTATAAGTGTTACTCAATTATTTTTAATACTGTTCCCAATAGAATTGTTTGTAATTTTTCAAAATCAGGAGCCACATTTGCCTGGCAAATGGCTGTAACTCAGTGCAATTCTCCCTTGGCAGCAAAAGGGTTAGATGTGCATCTGAGGATGAGATCAAAATTGCACAATAAAAAGAATAAAATTCCTGAGGCTAAGAGATGAACGTTTGCTTTTCTATTCATACATTTGTTTGTGCCTAACATTTCAGAAAATGTAATGTCATGTCTGACCACTCAAAAGGTTGTCTGCTATAGGCAGTGGGTGACTTATCTGACTTAGAATACCTAGACAGATGTGAAAAATATGGACAGAATTCAATGAATTGTCTACAAAAGGTGTATGTTGCAGCCTCACCGTCCACATCATCCAGAATAATGGCAGGACTCTTTCCTCCCAGTTCCAGGGTGGTTCTCTTCAGGTTGCTGTCTCCTGCTGCCTTCATGATCAGCTGACCCACCTGTACATGCAACACCATGGACTGTACATGTAACACCATGGACTTTTGACAATCATTTTATAACAACTAAATTGTACATAGGGACAAGTTCATAATGAGAGGCCAGACCTGGTCTGGTTTTTATAACCTTTTATAGGGCCAAATGACCCTTTTAAATGTGTCCTTATCAAAATTTTAAATAGGACATAAAGCTTTGTTTGCAAGTTCATAAAGTCAACCACCAAACTGCAATTCTATGTTACAACTTTTAATGTAATAATAATAATAATTATAATAATATGGATGCTAAATGCGCCTTATTCCTAAATCAGACTCAAAGTGTGGCGATCTGTAACCAATATACATGTCCACATGTTAAAGACAGTCCTACAGGCACAACACACACACATTCATCCCTCAAACATCATTGTGAAGTAAAGGCATTTTGCTATTACAAGACAAAAAGGAAATAAAATTTTATTTTGGAAATGTTAGATAGACTCCATCCAATGCCCTGATTTAAGGTAGGGAGGGAGCGAACCTGGGGTATCCGGAAAAACGCTGTGACCTGAAAGGTCTAAAACCTAAATCACAGCAGTTCATTCCCTGTGGGAATGGAACCCGCTACCTTTGGTGCAGGAAACTGGCGACTAACCGACTGCGCCCCCTGGCTACCCCTTCATTATCTTCACTTATTAATTCTATGGTTTCCTTGCTCTGTGGGATTTCATTCCACAACCCCTCAAGTCCTTTTTTGTTAAGGACTATGACTTAAATTTAGGAGACAATACTGCACGGGCTCTATTGCTGCAGCGGTAGTTGGAAACGACAGACTAGCATGCATACAGGTGGACTGACAAACCTTATCTTGAAAAACGTTTATGGCTTGGAAGAACTGCTAAAAATTCTACAATGTTCTTAGATATAAATGCGTTGTTTTATTGCTCCTCAGACAATGGATGTTAGATGTCACATTACTATATAGTACACATAAAAAAAGCTAAATGCAAGAAAAAAACAAAGTGACCTCTGTAGAGCCAGTGAAGGCTACTTTGTCAACTCCTTTATGGTCAGTAAGGGCTGCACCGCATGTTGGTCCATAACCTGGCAACACTGCCACCACACCAGGCGGGAACCCAGCCTGCCAATAAACAACAAATATGGTGAAGATGAATTATTTGTAAGTCTGCTTATATTCAAAATACCACTTACTGTCAACCCCAGTCTTTGCCCCTGCTCGTACTTTTGTTATAATTTTTTTTTTTTAACCTTTGTTGAAAATGATGTGCTCTATTCATTGACTGGATGTATCCAAGTCCACCCTAGGTTCCAAGCAGCTAAAAAGTATCTGATCTTCGGTGTTATTACACTTACAGTTTGTAGTTTGCTATGCTCTGTTAACCTCCCTCCATGGTCATCACAGTTTGCTTAACCTTCAGAAAGAGATTTTATTCAACTTGATAGTTTGGGTTTTATCTAAAGATTCCTGTTTTTTTATCATTACCTTTTTTTCTGCTTGTAGGATTTAGGTACAGTACAGTAGCACATTACAAATATGGACGGAGAAATCTTGCTCCTCTTAGGGCAGAAGTGTGGATGACACCGATTTCCAAACAACTTTGTTTTTATAGGTGAGATTTACGTTTGATATAAGAGGTTCATGCAGCTAAAGTTTGTTTTGCCTTTCCATTGTAAGAAAGTGGCAATAAGACAGTTTGGAATAAGTCTTATGTATGATTTCAATAAAAATGTGCGAGTGGACTTGAAAAGTGTGCAGACAAAGCGATTCCTGTTAAAACTATACTTTCTTGCATGACAAATGCATTTCAACTTCAAATACAAATGACACGCATAACATACACAACTTAAGAGTACATATACTAACAAAAATTCTTCCTAAACACGCTGTCTGCAAATTATGTGGGAATACAAAAAAGTGGTCTCACATTATTCTTTTTTCATTGTACTCGTATCATGGATTGCCGACGAAGGTAATACTTCAAAATGAGGTTACAATCATGAATGATCTAGGGAAACGTTTTGTCACTTTATCAGCTTTTCTTGGAAGCTTTAAAGTTAGTCAACACTTTGCAGATTCGTCAGCTGTCAGCACTACTTTTTCTAATCTCTGCATCAAAATAAATAATATATCTCTGCGCAGTTTCTTGCACTAACCTCCTTGACCAGTGAAGCAGCAAAGATTGCAGTCAGAGGGGTCTGCTCAGCAGGCTTGATAATGACAACATTACCGGCAGCCAGGGCAGGGGCAATCTTCCATGCAAACATCACCATTGGGTAGTTCCACTGTAGCAAGCAGTAAAACATTATGTTTTATACAAGACCACAAAGTTCAGTTATTTGACAGTAAAGAAAGTAAATTGTTGGGGAAGGCAGGGAGGGAGGAGGGAAGAGAGAGAAGGGGGATGGGGGGGGGGGGAAGAAAACTAAACTATTTCAAAGCAGCTACATTTTACTTTATTTCAATGCTAACCCTTTTAAGATCTACATATTTACTACGATCTATAAACATGTTCTTTTTGTCATTGCTGTGGAAACAAATCAATGTCGGCTGCAGATTTAGATCTTAATCGGTCTTTCAGTTATTTAAAATAGAAATGTGCCTTAACTCCCATTTGTTTAAAGCGCATGGAGATGTTAGATATATGCAATATATGAAATTGCAAGTAATAAAATACATTTGTTTATTTTATTATTCGTCATTTAGTGTCGCAAGCAAAATCCCAAGTACTGCTAAAAATCATTGTGGTGGCCAAAAATACTCCAAGAATACTCACTGGAATAATCTGTGCACAAACGCCAACAGGCTCATGACGAGTATAACACATGAAATCGCCATCTGCACACGTCCAAAACAATACACATTACTGTTATACAAATACGAAACAGTATTTGAAATCACAATCTACCAATACAAATTACTTTGAGACAGACAAATACAAACCACAGTATTTGAAATCACAATCTACCAATACAGGTTAGTTATAGACAAATACAATTCAAACACAACATTGGAAATTACAATCTACAAGTTCAAGAATACTTTATTATCTCCACAGAGAAATTATGACATACAATTGCTGATCGGTATAAAACATTAAAACAATACATATATAGATAAAACAAGTACATAGTAGGCTACATCTATAGTAAATTTCAAACATCAAGATCTTATAAGTTATATACAAAAATATTACTCAGCCCTTATTTAAAAACTCAATAGATTTTGGGATAAAACTGTTTTTCGTTCTTACAAGAGAACATTTAGGCACACGCAGTCTGCGACCAGAGGGCAATATTTCATAATACTTTGCTAAAACATGTGAAGTGTCTTTCATAACCACTCCCGCCTTCCTCCCCACACGGTATTCATGCAGTTCTCTCAAACTGTTTTGTCTTTCACCCGTCACTCTCGCACACACTCTCCCCAATCTGTCAAGCACCCTCTTGTTCTTTACACTTAGCCCTCCAAACCAGCAGATAAAACCAAAAGTCAAAACTGATTCAATAAAACAGCGATAAAAAGAAAAAAGAATGGATCGGCGGATGTTCAAAGAACGGAGTTTCTGAAGGCAGTACAGTCGAGGTCGGCATTTCTTAAGCAAACAGGACATCCCAAGATCATGATGGACAAGGTGTCACAAATGACCATTTTATCTTCATGGCTGTGTCTAAGGCTTCTTCAGTACATTACCGTTATCTATTTGTTCTACAGAGAGCCTGCATGTACCTATATATTCACATCTGGGTGGAACGGGTGAGGGCTAAGCATTTTTAATTTTGTCTGCCCACTAGAGGTCCCCTCCAAATACTAACTAGGCTTGTTGTTGTCTAACTTATTGAATCAGAATGTGCGTCTTATAACTACTGCACCGCCCTATTTTCTATAGTATGGTTCATGTTATTCATCCTACTTACCGATTGGAATGGTCTTGCCCTGGATCTTGTCTGCCCAGCCAGCGTAGTAGCGAATGACTTGGCAGGAGAAATCCATGTCTCCAATGGCCGACTTGAAAGGCTTGCCATTGTCCATGGTCTCCAAACTCTGCAAAAGGATAATACAATGGATGCAGACTCACAGAGAAAAAGCGTTATAACAATTTGTTAAAATTAGTCTGCTTGATGACTTGATGCAAAATGCAGTGTAATTTATAATTAATTAGTTATTCATTGTTTATAGGATCCAGAGGACTGCAAAGAGCCGATACAGGACTACAAAATCAGGAACAAAACTTGGTTGAAAGATGACTCACCCCCCGATTCATATAAATACCTGCTAAAACAACTCTAGCAGTAAACACTGAAAGCGCTCCACCAGCCAGCCACTTTACATTAAAGGCATCCCATGATGGGAACACTGAATCTTTACTCTAATTTATCGAACTCCCGTTTACAAAAACAAAATAGAATATAAACATCATTAAAAAAAAATATTAACGAAACACATACTTATAAAATGCCTACATTGCAAAATAATAATACCATAGAAAGCCCTAGTGACCATTTGGCAGAAAGCGTCCAATATCCCCAAGCTGACCCAACAGACCCCATATACAACTTAGGAGTTGTCGGAGTTTTCAACAAAAAAAGGTAGTTGACTGGTCTAGCGAGGAAGATATATGTGGCAGATTGATAGAACAGAGTAAGAATGAGAATGAACAAAGGAGAAAGACAGCAACAGTGTCAATTTAAAGCATTAAATTTTCAGAAAGTGGGATACTATTTATACAGAAGCCCCCGTCATCCCCATGAGGCGATATATAAACAAAGGGAAGCAATTTTATCCATTCAACAGTCGACTTAGCTGCAGTTATCCTGTACAATGATACTGGCTATCTTTGTGCGAAACTTTCACAGAATTATCTCCTGCTTAAATGTTGCTCAATATTGGTCTAATCAGCAGCAGTTATGTCCCTTCGCCCTCTCTCGTCCTCTTCCACACACAGTGACCCTGGCTACATTATTAGTGTGAAACTTTCACAGGATTACCTCCTGTCTAAATATCACTCATTCTGCACATAATAATATATTATCACTTTTGTTTTGTTTTAGGTTGTTCTTAGTGTGTGTGTATCCTGTATAAAAGATTTGTGAGTCAAGAAAGCATTTCATCTTGAAACAATAGTAAAGGTTGAAAGTACATGTATAATAATACATCTCTCATCAATGTAATAAAACAGATATATCTCTCATCAATGTAATAAAACAGACACCAAAACCTCATTAATCAACTTGAGATGCTAACAAAATTAGGAAATGTGCACGCTAAACTATCTTGATCTATATGATATAAGAAAGATCTTTCAAAGGTTAAAGTCTGCTTACCTAGGTTCTAACTACATGTGGTATAAAATGGAAACAAAATAATTTCACGTATCAATACACACGCACACACAAGCAACAAAGTAGTAAGTCTAATGATAAATGCTGCCACTTACTGCCAGATAGGCAATGTTTTTCTCGATCAAGTCAGCCAGCTTGTAGAGCAGTGCCCCGCGTTTGCTAGCATCCATCGTACGCCATGGTGACCCAAGTTTAAAGGCCTCCCTCGCATGCTCCACTGCCTTGTCTACATCAGCCTGAAAGAGAGAGAAAAAGAAAATACAAAATTAAATTAATTAATGAAAGGCAAACATTAATGAATGAATTAATAATATACATAAACCTTTAATGAACTCTAATAAGGCATGTTTACGCCGGAAGTGATTCAACACTGACATATTAATACCAATTTGGATTACAATGTGAAATGTACATGCTGATATTTCTGGAAGAAGAATACGATTTCATATAGTTCCTTCATCATTTTAATTAAAAAATAGAAGGACAAAGCCCATATGACTCACATGCTCCTTGTGGAACTTGAAATATTTAAAAAATGACTGTCGAGAAAAAAACAAGCAAATTGAAACAGTAGCATTCATATGAAAAATAATACCTACTTTCTACTACCTATCTTTCTATGCTCTTGACCTTGAGATGACCTTGACCTCTGGCTCCAAATACACTCATGTCATATCAAACAAACTACAGCAAAAGTTGTATTATGTCCACACAAAAAAAACCCAGTGATCTTGGGATGACCTTGACATTGGGATGACATTGACCTTCATGTGACCTCTCATGCACATGTAATATCAAATAACTCAATGTTGTTGCACACTATGGGTTAAATAGAGCCAGTCCACGGTACAATTAGCTATATTTTGTATGTTTTAGCAAGGCCTAAAATGACCTTGACCTTCAAGATCAAAGCAAATACGGAACATATATGAAAGATCAATCTATCATCTTTAAATACAAGTTTTAACTTTATATTTCTCATAGTTTAGGGTCAAGGTCACTTAGTTTAGGGTCAAGGTAACTTCAAAGTACCTATACTAACCGACTTTAGACAGCTCCAGTGAGCTTGACCTTGGAGTGAGGTTGACCAAATATGCATAGGATGTCTGTTTCATTGACATCTATCATGCATCAAAGAATCATAAATTCAACATGAATAATTTAGAAAAAAGGTCAAAAATTTTGTGAAAAAATTTCATTTTTTAAAACCAACATTTGTTGACCCTGTGACCTTGACCTTGAAGTAAAGTAATTCATTTACTGGTCATTTATGAGGTCTCATGGATATAAACCATCTTACCAAGTTTGGTTGTGATAGTTAAAATAGATTCTGTTATATTAATCCACTTGTAAGTTTTTCAGGTCCAGACAACAGACAGCGGACTGACAGACAAATTTATTTTTATTTATTTTTTTAAATGTCATTTTTGGACTATTACAGAGCTTATTCTAGGATTTTGAAGAAGTGGGGGCAGGCCCCCCTTCCTTGAAAAAAAGGGGGGGATTAGGCCCCCCTCTGACCAAAACAGTGGGGGCGTCTTCTCGGCATATATAGGGTGTACACACAAACAAATATCCATTCTGTTTTCTCCCGTGATGTTCCCGGATAAACTGTGAAACAGTCAAGTGTCGCATTCTCTCCAAACAGTAAGTACACACAAATCGCAGAAAAAATATATCACAAACTGGTATCTGTAACCTTGCTTTCACAACTGTTGCATAAAAGCTCTGCTATTTTAGAAGATCAGTCATGGGAAAACAGTGTGACTGTTTTCTTCACAGTTCCTCCACTGAATTCGAAGTCGAAAAGCGTGCGCTTTTTCGAAGCCATTCTGATTCTGATTGTAAACCAGTTCCAACCGGTCAGGTTCATCGATGCCACACTCAAAAGAAAGGTGATTGGTAAAAAAGAATAGCATCGGCCAATGAAAATTTGAGACACATCGCATATACAAGAGAGCAACTTCCGTTTAACTCCAGTTTCCGCTACGCCCTAGCAGACGACAGAAACGTCACAGTAAAGCCCGCTTCGATCAAGACATGTAGCGGGATATTTCCAATCTCCGCGGGATCGCGAACGCGCTCATCGAAAATAGTCACTATTCAGGAATCATCTTGCACAGTTTTGCAAAAATGTAGAAACTTTTTTTGGAGAGGGAGGGAAGATGGTTGGAGGGGGAGGGAGTGGGAGGAATGGCAGGGGTGGAGAATTCATAGACTCGCATTGCTATTCATGCAAGTCAAAAAAATTTAATTGTAGCATTTTGTTGGAACCCAGTATGGTATCTTGGATTTTTTTTTTCATGCAGGGAAGATCGTGTTACAAAAGATGTTAGAAAACAGTGTCTTGGCAATTCTTAGCACTGCACAAACACAGATCCTTAGTTTGTTTTGTGGACATCAAAACAAACTTTGATATTTATTTTTTTTTAAACAACTGTATAAACCAACCTTTAGTATTAAAAACTACTGGGATAAATGTTTCAAGCATATGACACATAAATCTCTTGATATTTATATTGCCCAAAATAAAAGTCCACATTGATGCAAGGAATTTCAATCCATGTTTAGAAATCTTGTGTACAGAAACGTTCCTCATAACCTTTACTCGGTGATTCTCCTTCCCTAGACAGCTGCAAGCAACAGGATATTCTCACGTCCAACTTCATTACCATTTAGATGGAGCAGCTGAATCTTCTCATTACTAGGCCGCAACCAAGCTGTACCAAAAATCAATGTTTGTTTTCTGCCTGTTGCTGCTTTGGTCTGCGTGAGAAAAATGAGTTGTTTTGCTTGTTTGTCAATATTGTCTTGCTTTTCGTACTCTGCGACATTCCTTTGCAGTTTCTTCACTTGGACACTTCTGTCCCTTGTTGTTTTCCTGTGCTTCTATTGCTCTCCATCTCCCTGCTCTGAACATTTAACACTTCCTATGACCTTACTTATTCTACTCTAAAGAGCCAGGCTTGTGTGTGTGTGTTTGAGTGAGAGAGAGAGAGAGAGAGAGAGAGAGAGAGAGAGAGAGAGAGAGAGAGAGAGAGAGAGAGTAGAAGCTTGTTATAGGCACCTGTAATATTCTGGGGGTAGTTTGCAATTATTATAAACTCTTCCTCATAAATTAGTTTACTACATGCAATTTCATCCTACTTTTATTATTTAATAACCGATTGTTGGTAGTGCGTATGTAATGTGATATTTTATTGTGCAAATGCTGCCACTGTAATAGTTCAATTTCGCATCCATAAATTTGAGTTGTGCGGTGTTGTATTGTTTTGTGGTATATCTTTTTTCAACCAATAACAAAACATGCAGATATAAAGACTGGGCAGATGGTGATAATTATTTGTTTCAGATACAATAATTATTCAAAATGGCACAAAGTATGGCCACTAGCGCTGGTTCTGCAGAAACACGAGGAAAGAAGTATAACATGAAAGAATCAAACAGCAATTTCCACGCCTCAAAATGTTTTGGACGTTCTGGGGTCTTCAACCTTTGATGTCCGGATTTTTATAGCAATGATCAATACAAACCTTGTCAGCCTCCTGGACATCAACGATCTTCTTGCCAGTGGAGGGGTTTACAGTGGGGAAGGTCTTTCCACTAGCAGAGTTCACAAACTCATTGTTGATGAACAGCTGAAGAAAAAAAACAAACAATACAAATGCAGCACAGACATTATTTAATTATTACAGCGTTTTATAGCCTAAACAAAAACACATTACAGTGGCCCAATTAAAAAGTACTGACACACAACTCACACGCATTGGTAGTAAACCCCAAAACACCCATACCTCTCTCCCTCCCCCACTTTTTTTACCTACTCCACAACCACCCCATTCATTTCCTTCCAAACAAACACAAAAATACCTAATTCTCCAAAATACTTAAATAAATAACTTATATTGACAGAGGAAATCGGGAACACAAAATGAAGAAATATACCAGTTAGGTGTCGAATATCTAAGGCAATTGTTGCATGAGGTTGATAGGTCAAAGCAAGTTTTCTCACCGATGAGGGGAGAGTGGACCACTGCTGTTTTCGGAGCGAAAGAATGCTGCTTAGTGGGCAAGTGTATATTACATTACATTATTATTGCTTTAGGTCCAGCGGACTCTTCCGAGCCAAATCAGGACCGGACAACCCCCGATCCGCATAAAAGATCTGCTGAAACAACCCTAGTGGTAAAACCGAAAGCTCTCCACCAGCCAGTCACTTTACAATAAAGACATCCCACGCAGGGGACGGCTGAGGCTTCACCCCAACTTGTCGAACCCCCGTTTACAAAAACAAAATAGAATACAAACATCATTATAAATTATCAACAAAACACATACATATGCTAAATAATAACATCATAGGAAGCCCTAGTGACCACCTGGCAGAAAGCGTCCAATATTCCCAAGCTGATCCAACAGACCTCATACACAAACAAGGAGTCTTGTCCCGGAAGAGTTTTCAAGAAAAAAGGTAGGAGACTGGTCTAGCAAAGAAGACGATAGTATAGCAGATTGATAGAACAGAGCAGGAATGAGAAAGAGCAAATGAGAAAGACAGCGACAGTGGGAATTTAAAGCACTAAATTTCCAGAAAGTGGGGATACTATTTATACTGAAACCCCCCCGGCACCCCAACGGGGGTGGGCAAGTGTATATGGAATGTCAGCATACTCCTATAAGCTACATGTGTTGGGGACTATAAAGTTATATAACGTAAACGGGAGTGGAGAGGGAAGAGGCGTGATAACAATCAAACACCCCCTTTTATGTGATAAGGGGTTGGTGGTGTAAGGAGATGTGTGTGGGAAATGGGTGGATGGATGTGAATGCGCTGATGTAAGATAACCCCTTTCTGTGTATTCACATTTATTTATTCCTTCATTATATTTTGTTATTACTGTTATTATTAATCATATGAAAATCTTTAGTCTTTGTTTTGGTAAATGTAAACAAGTATTTTATTATGTGTAAATGTTCTATGTGATATATTAGTTGTTACTGCTCTTGCCTGTATATCATGTATTCTTTGATTACCTGTAAGCCTGCCTGTTGTGCATATATGTGTGTGTTTGAGTTTATATATTACAAGCAACACACCAGATGTTTAATGTACATTTTTTTTTAATAAAGATTTCTTGTCTTGACTTTATTTAGTTTCAAAATTGATACTGTCCATCAACCAAGTAGCCTTTGAAGGTGACAGCTCTTTTTTTCCTCCACACTGAAAAGAACGAAAACGTAAAGCCAGCTGTGCAAGGTGTAAAATGTTAATTATCTCACTCCCTACAGGGCGAGTTTGTTCTACCCTTTTCTCTCTATACTGGCCATTTGTACTGTTTAGTAAAAAAATTCATTAAAAATAAACTAATCCACAAAAGAACACGAAAATGTGAAGAGTTATTGTTGACATATTGATATATAGTGCAACTTTTGAAATGTTTCAAGCGGGAAATGCCCGATTTAGATGGGGGGAGGGGGAAGGGGGTATAAATGAGCCTATTTTTTGTTGAAGTAGATGATGCCATTTTGGTTGGCAAAAAGAAATCGCACAAAGCCAGTGATTATGAAATTAAACTCTTTGTCATTATTATACAGCTGAAGAGCACAATGAAACAGAGGGCAATAGAACAAATTTGAAAATAGAACTTTAGTTTCGTACAAAAATTGACATCACTGAAACAAAAAAACAAGGCAACAGTTGAAAACTGCGATGGCAATGGTTCATGGGGAAGCAATGGGCAGGGGACCACTGCGACCTCATTGGTTAGTAGGGAGTGAGTTAATAACTGCAACCACAGACTAATTAGGAATTACTGTACAACATTCATAGACCTTATCAATTGTTTTCTTGTATTCAGCTATCCCTTAAATAAATAAAGACAGAAGATGTGAGGAATGCTTTCATAATAATAATATTTGAAGCGTTGGTTAATAAATATGGTAAATCCTATCAAATACCACTTACATAAAATCTCAATACTAAGAAGAAAAAGAACCAAAAAAAAGTGGGAGTAAAATTGATTGTGCTTGGTATATCTGCACACAAGGGCGCAGGCCAACAAAGGGCAGGCCAATGTTCTTCTTGGCCTTGGCCAACATGCACTAAGCAAGTCTGTGTCACGTCACCCCAAGTCTCCCTGTAGATGAGAACTGGGGCACAGAGGCATTATGCAGTGTGCTTTCCACTATGGTTGTTGCATGGGCCGAGTGTCAGTCTGGTAGAATAGATTATATCATATTCAGGAGAATAAAGTACTGTATGGAATGGAATACTTTATATGGTTTTTATTTGGTTTCCCCTTACTTTTTCTTCCCCTTCTCATGTTACATACCCCCTAAAAAAACTAACAAAAATGAAGTCAATATATTTTAAATGCATGCTTGTATCATGTCCACTAGCCTAACATCTTCACATTCAACTTCCCCACTGTAGCAGACACAACAATGTAAAAATGTACGCGACAGCTGTTGTTACCCACAAACTCCAGCAGACTTATTATGTATAAAGAAGATGGCAAGCCATTCAAATGTATTTCCAGACACTCCCACACACCTTGCAAACAGTTAGAAGTGTTACTTTCCATGAAGCTGTTCTGTCGCAGTTTTATCCTAAAGAAGCAAAATAAAAACAGGGAGCGATTGGCCACTATTTGAACACTCTTCAAGGGAAAAGATAGACAGGTAGATATTCCATGTTTATAAGGTCCAGCGGACTGCTAAGAGCCCAATCAGGATCACTCAAGACTATTTCAAATAAGATTAAACCACAAAAATTACAATATAACAAACGTAAATAAAACTGGCCTAACTAATGAAATCCAAACAAGCACACAAACAATATGATATGACCTATATGCGATAAAACAAACCAACAGCATGTAGAAAAGTAAACAGGTGTTGACCATTGCAAACTTAAAAATCTAATTAAAAGGTATAGAACCAAAATATCTTTCTCGATCATCAATCAGATCAGCACATTCAGACATAAAATGGCGGACGGAAAAAGATTTGTCACATGCAAAGCACCACGGTGGTAATGAAATCAGTTGAGCTAAGGTTGAGAAAGCGCAAAACAAGTTTAAACTACAAGGGCAAATCCAGACTTACATGCTTTTTAAGTTGTATTATGTTGAAAAGCAGCATTGATCTTGACCATTACATGACCTCAATCATGTATGCTCAAACAAACAATGTTCATGCATACATTTTTGTTGTTTTTTTGCAAGGCCTAATATGACCTTGAACATTGATGCAAAAAACTGAACACTCTATATATATATATATATATATATATATATATATATATATATATGTTATGTGCTATTCTTCTTTAAATTAGAAGACAAACATACGACTTTGTGGTGGTGTGGCGCAAAAAGCAGCTGGGTTGATGATATACTAATATATATATATATATATATATATATATATATATATATATATATATATGAAAGATCAATATATGCCTTTATACAACATACAATTTTGGACTTTGTATCTTTCATAGTTTTTTTAATTTGTTTTTATTATTGACACTTTATTGTCCCGTTTTATTGGGAAATTCTGCCACCACCACCCCCCCCCCCCCCCCCCCCCCCCCCTCCTCTGAGGGAGGCATTGTCGCACCCGGTGGCGCGCCCAAACACAACCTACCTAATATTAGTTGTTTTTTTGTTGTTGAAAATTTGCTGGGGGGGCAAACTGGAATACCCAGAGAAAACCCCTGAGATGTTGCCCGAGTCGAAAGTAAACAATATTCTGAGAAACGTAACGCCCAAATGTTGGATCGATCCCACACCTGTCAGGCGCCATTGGATTCTGGCTGGGGGCAAGGCAAGTTAGTCCTGCCTTAGACCACTCGGCCACAACACTCGCTCATTTAGGGTTAAGGTCGATCATTTCAAAAGTACATATATATGAACCAACTGTAGATGGTTCCAGTGACCTTGACCTTGGAGCAAGGTTGACCCAGGTTGCAAGAACATAAAGTACTGGTATGGAAAGCCTACATGTATTTATACAATGTAGTGTAAAACTGCGCTAGTAGGAAAACATCATGTGCCTATGACGCTGTGACAATAACCATGTCTCAGGAACATCGAATGACTTTGTACGCCTCAATTTCTGAACTACAGCTACTGTGTATAATTTTATGTACTAGGTCACCAACCTGGACTAGGTCACCAACCTGTACTAGGTCACCAACGGCAGATAAACTCACAGGGAATAATTTTTAAAAAAAACTAGCTGCAAGGAATTTGATATAGATTACTGATAAACTGAACTTGAAAGCAATGAATTTACTTGGACCTGTCTTCATTGTGACCAATGATGACCTATAGCTCTTTATCTCTGTGTAGGAAAGTTTAGTCACATAGAAATACTAATACAGCCAAACACACACATATATGCACACCTTATCTCCCTTTCACAGAAATAGGTTTGTAAATTAGTTTTCAAGCCAGCAAACAGCTGGCCATGTCAGCTTAAGGTCATCAGCACCCAACGATTGCAAAAGCGATAAACAGCTTTGTGCAAATATCTTCCAATCCTAACATATCTTCAATGAACACCAAGGTTTAGCATCTACACCTGCCATTGGCGATGTGACAGACAGGGATAACCATCCCAGCGAAGATGGGAGGTATAGGGACTTAAAACACTGAGCCACTGGTGCAATGATACTGCTAAAGACGTACAGCCCAAAATGGCCACTTTTATCTTGCTCACCAGGATTCGAACTTTGTGGTGAATATTGGTGTGCCAGGTGAATGCTCTACTACTGAGCTACAGCGGTGGCAACATGTTGAAGTTAACAAAGCAACCACAGACAAGATTTTCTTTTATAAACTTATATTTTCACCTGCTGTTTCCAAAGTTAAAACAGAAAAATATGCTCAGTCAACATGCTTGTCATGTCATTGCAAATGATTCAAAATGTTGACAAGCATTGCAATTGATTTTAAATTATATATGTGTTCCAATTATATTTTATCTTATCCTATCCCGTAACTCGGAATATAGGGGCACCACAGAGGATAGTTTAACCAGCGTACTCCATTTTTCTCTGTCCTCAGCAACCCTGATGGCTTCACCATATTTTATAATTTTGTTAAAAATTTATTTCAGTATATAAATCTAAACATTTATTTTCCTACTGTATTTTCCCTTTATTCATTTTATTTCAGAACCTGATTTGTGCACACAGATATTAAGCAAAATCCACCTCAGCATAAGAATATACTAAACAACCCCCTTTCCCATGCAGAAAAATATATCCTTTCCCCATACAGAGTATCAAGTTATGAGAAGGAGAAAGACTAGTCTGGTCTCAGCTACTCTGTATGCCCAAACTTCATAGCTGAGATTTGCCAAGTATCTCTCACAAGTGAGAGGAAAACATGAGCCTCGACTAGTCTCACTTAAGCAGGATGCTGCATTTCTTATTCTTGTCCTTGTTTTTGCCTGTTTCTGATTTCTCCCCTTTTTTTTTCTGTTTCCTTACTTTTATTTGTTGTGTGTGTTTGTATGTGTGTTTACCCAGACCTTCCCTTATCTTGATGTTGCTCAGCTACAATTTAGTGTCAAAGGAGTTCTGCTGAATCATTCATTCGTCAGTGCTGCCTAGCACACTACAATCATATCTTGAATTAGCATGTTGCTGTTAGTACAAAATGCACGGAGAGAGAGGAAGAGAGAGCAAGAGAGAGAGAGAGAGAGCGAGAGGAGAGAGAGCAAGAGAGAGAGAGAGAGAGAGAGAGAGAGAGAGGAAGTGAGTGAGTGAGAGAGCACTCTACCAGTATTTTTGATAAGGCAAAATAGTACAGCTATAACTAAAAATTACTGAAAACGTGAGAGTGACAATTTGACAATGTTTGCGTCCAACGTCATACAAGAACAGTTTACATGCTCTCAAGCCTATCGATCTTCTAGATGGCATCCTTACATGAGATATGGTCACATTTTATTGAGTCCTTCAAAAACACTTGCACAGAAAACAACTGATACCAATGTGTACACACAGCTCACTCACCCGCTACATACACAATTTATCACATTGGCATTGCATTTCGCCATTTGATTCAATCACAATTTAAAAATATTATTTGACTACAAAACATGTGACTAAATGCTATGGCAAATTATAATTGTTTAACATATTTTGTTTATTTAATTCACCTGTGATTCACAGTGTAACCATACATAATATAAACTGCAATCCTAGCAGTTTACCCATTGACCCAGAGTTTTCATTATCTTGGCGTTATCAAATAGGTTTGGCAGTGACCTAATTCGGGCACAAAGAAATTTATCTTCTCGAATGAAACCGAGAAGAACTTGGCTTCTTGATTTTAACAGCAATTTTGAAATACATGAGAAAATAATTTTCTTTGTGATAAGGTTAAACCAGACTAGCAAAACAACCTAATTTAAACTTGGGGAGAGGTTACCTCATCTTTTAGATTCCAGTGCCACTACTTTCATTGCATTACAAACATTTATTATGTATCTATTTTAGCGTTCTTCTATATATGCATTTTTGTAGTCAAAACAGAATCTAATTCAAGAAGCCTGAGGTGCACACTTGCTGCTTAGTTGCATCATCCCACTCCCCAGACAACTTCTGGGTGACTGGAAATGGGGGACAAGGGACCCTAAATATTGGTTTCAATGATACACATCCCTGCCCCCCACCCCATACTTTTACCAAGTTCGTTCTTTTCCAAATAAACTAGCAAGCAATCAGTAAATATATATATATATATATATATATATATATATATATATATATATATATATATATATATATATATATATATATATATATATATATATATATATATATATATATATATATATATAAGGACCTCTTTGAAGAGGAAACACTATTTCAACTTGACAGGAAGAGTTCAAGGAGCACAACAGCCCAAACCTGGAAAACTAGTGTGAGTAAGGTTACCTGTGTGTATTTCACTTCTGGATTACGGATTGGTTCTGGAAAACTCATGATGGTCCGATGTAAATCTGGTGCACAATGCTAAAACAAACAAAACATAAATGCTGTAAGTTATATGTAACACACACAGACACATACACACACAAAGAAAACTCCAAAAGTCTCTCAAAGCGCAAAATACTTCCCGGGCAACTAAAATCAATTTACCGAATTGTAATATATTCCTTCCTTCGTAAAATGGATCTACATTATAGACTGTGCAAAATGTTTGACATGAGCATTCTGGAAAGGTTATGAAGATTTCTGAAAAGATTATGAATATTTTGCTTTTAAAATCGGCAAGGGCTGCACTAAAGTTTTGACAAGGAATGACTGGGCCATTTGCTGTACCTTTCCATGCCAAAAAGATGTCGTGGAAGATCTGCTGGCCCCTGAAGAGAATTTGAATCATCTCCGATTTTCTCTCTATAACAAAACTGGTCCATCAAATGTTTCATGTACAAGATTATATATGAACGTCTCTCAAGTTTCTGTCTTGCAAACGGCAGTTACAAGCAATCATTTTGAAGAGTTTTGATCTATATTTTCTAGTTGATTATTTTAAGTGTGAAAGATGTACTACTACTACTAATAATAATAATAACGGATTTTTATATAGCGATTACTCCAGCCTATGACTAGACTCACCACGCTTTACATAGTCATTACATATAAATACATGCACTCGATAAAACATCACTATTGCTACAATACACCAAAGACGGAACAGTAAAGGTACAGACTATTTACTACGGAACAGTAAAGGTACAGACTATTTACAACTATGTACATAAATTACAAAAAAAAGACCGAAATAGACTATTTACAACTATAAGCACAAATGACAAAAAAGACAGAAATAGAATAGCAAAAAACCTATTCACAGCTATTTATATGCCCGGTTAGGCCCAGGAAGAAAAACAGTATAAATATTTACAGCCGTGTATACACTTACGGATCAGACATAGACAAAAGATGAGAGAATGGCAGCGGGATACAAATCAATCTGAATAATGCAGTTTGAAGAGGTGGGTTTTGAGGGCCTTTTTGAATGCTTGTGTTGATTGTATGTTGCGGATATGGGAGGGAAGGGAATTCCACTGCTTAGGTGCGGAGTAAGCGAATGCACGTTGGCCGTATGTCTTAGTGCGGGTGACGGGAACCTTGAGTGTGCGAGTGTCAGCAGAAGATCTTAAAGTGTGTAAAGGGGAGTAGACAGACAGTAGATCAGCAAGGTAGGAAGGACAAGAATCTGTGAAGAAGTTGTGACAGAGAACAGAGAGTTTGTACTCTATGCGTGCTTGCACAGGAAGCCAGTGAAGGGAATGTAGTAGAGGTGTAATGTGATCGCGTTTCTTAGCTCGGAATACTAGTCTAGCTGCTGAGTTCTGAACCTTTTGTAATTTGTCAATGATGTGTTTTGGGGAGCCAGCAAGGAGAGAGTTGCAATAGTCAAGACGAGAAAGGAAGAGAGCGCAGGCTACTATGTCAGGCAGTGATCTTGCATTTCCTGATACACATTTTGGTGAATAGATCTCGACTGCTTATAAATTTAGGCTTTGGAAAGCAGTAATAATAGTCTGTGTGAGGTAATGCATCACACTTTACTTAATTCTGAGAGCATCGGGAGCAAGCAGACAGTAACAACCCTGTACATTTTCACACTAACAGGGCAGAGCCCACATGGTCACATGCTCCTTATGGAACTTGCTATATGTCCCAAAAATAAAAACGAAATGAAATGGTGGCATTAAAATGCAAAGTAATACCAACTTTGATTTTTTTTTTATGCTCTTGACCTTGACCTCTGGCTCCAAATACTCATGTACGATAAAATAAACTACATGTACAACAAAAGTTATATTATACAACAAAAAAAACTTGACCATCAATGACTTTGACCTTCACATGATCTCTGATGCTCATGTATGATCAAATAACCAAATGGTTTAAATATACATAATACAGCCATTCCACTGTACGATGACCTATTTTTAAATGTTTTTGCAAGGCCCAAAATACATTGACCTTCAAGATTTACGCAAAACTGAACATATATAAAATATCAATATATCGATCTCTAACTACAACATTAAATTGTCCTTATCAATTTTTAAATTAGGACATGAAGAATCGTTTTAAGTAACTAAATACAACTAATGTAAACATTTTAAAGTTTGTTTTGTTGTTAATTCTTCAAATACATTTTAAAAGTTTAATCTATTTTCAGAAAATATATGCTTTCCTATATTTGTGATAAGTTTCAGTGTGCCAAAATGAAAAAGAAAAGAAAGGCTTGTTTTATATTACTGTCAGTGCTGATCATTTTGCCAATCGCTCGCATATTTTTTATAGATCTGCTCAGATCTATAAAAAATATGCGAGCGATTGGCAAAATGATTTAGCTTCCAAAGACCTAAGCCTAAGGCAATTTTATTTTCATTATTCTGTTGATTAGAAATGTACATTATTTTATGTCTGTCTTTAATTTAATTTTTTTACACATACAATTATTTATCACAACATTTTTATTTTGATATGAAAACGTCACGTCACTCAGCGCCGTCATGCGCTCTTTTTTTTTTTTTTATAGTAAAATTTACGTCCCCGGACACATTACGCGTATAGGGGACGGGTGAACCACCACTTTTTTGCATTCATGCGCTCTATACCGGATAAACTTAAGGATAAACTACTTTTGATGTCATCAATTCCTTCCGCCGACTGCTGAAAGTGAAAAGACTTATTATCTGGAAAGCTTGCTACAATAATGTCTCACAATGCTGCAACTTTGAAATCCTGTTGTAAAATAACACGGGCGTAGATTTGATGCAAACTAGACCTACCTCAAATCAAATGACTGAGGCCGAGCTTGAGCTGGAGACTGAGCGGCGAGCCTGAAACGATGATAAATTGTACACCGAGGCTCGCCTAGCTCATACTTTCTGAAGATCCTATGATGGTCTACATTTAGAAATAATTTACTTTTATCCCTAAATGCAAACTTTTTGTGAATATTTAAACCTGTCACTGCGTCACTCCCGTCAGGTCCAGTGAAACATTCGCGTGCAATGTGCATGATAATGTGCTATTGCTAAGTAAAAGCCTAGGCTAAACCTAAGATTCATTAAGAAGTAAGGTTTCACACAAAATTTTAATAAAATAATTTCTTTAAAATTTGTAAATAACATGATTTTAAAACACTAAATGCTGTTTTCTTACAGAAGCATAAAAAGCAAAAATGTCGATTTTACCTAGTCAAACCTACGATCCACGAAAATCTTACTCCTCCCGCTAAGCCTAGCAGCAAAGTTCGTCTGCTCGTCAATGGAATAAATGGAATATGGTCATAGGTCAAGGTAAATGGTCACATGACGGATAGCCTGCATTTTTATTCCTGAATGGTTTGGTATGCAAAATTGAGTATTCTCAACTAATTTGTTTGTAGCATCCGGGACTTTCATGGTGGCGGCTTGTTTCAACTTGCGAGGGTAGATCGATGAAAGAGAAAATAAAAGTGGGTATCTTCCTTTGAAAGCGTCAACAATGGATACAGTTGGCCTTCAAACAGGGAGACTTACTGGGAATGATAGCGGAATGCCGCCAGGATTTAATATGAAACAGATATTCTTCACCAATCTGCAGCTTCTTGGACTAGATGCTGCTGCAATGGAAATCAAGTACAAAATTCCATTCAACAAGTAAGAGAATATCAATATGTGTAGAAGATTAATTGCTTAGCACCATGGAATTTAAGAAACAAACGTGTGAGAACATAAAGATTCATGTACAAATTGTTTTGTGAAATTTTATTTTATTTTTAATATATATAGATTTAGAAAGAGGAAGTGAACACAGTAGGCCTATGGGTTGCTGCCCAGTCTCCAGGGCAGTAGACTCATTGAGTCATTACCATCCCGCAACCCTCTGAGACTGCAGACTCTTTCAACATCACCATCATCCAGGCCTATGTCCCAACGTCAGACTATGACAGTGAAGCTGAGGATTTCTATGAACGTCTGCAGGCTGTCCTTGACCAAGTGCAAGGCGCCTGGAATGCCAAAATAGGCCAAGATCAGTGATGGAGAAAGTTTTTAAGCTAGGGGTATTTATACCCTCAACCAAAACATGTGGGGGTTTTCATACCCTCATTGCAAACATAAGGGGGTTTTTTATACCCCCTTTCAGTTTTTTAGGGGGTACACCAACATATGTAATAAACACTTTGCGTGGAAAGTCTTTTCATCAGTTTGAGTTTTTTCAGCCGAGCCCGGTTGCGGCTCACCTTTTTCTTCTCTTACCGAGCACTCAAAGCCAAAAGCTGCAAAAAAATTGTTTTTCTTTATCCTTCATCTTGTTTTCAATTTTTTTTTAGCAATTAGTTTTGTCTGCTTTATTTTTCCTTTTCTTCGGCTTCCCCTCAGATCGCTGCTTGTCGGCCATGTTTAATGTAGTAGTAGTAGTAGTAGTAGTAGTAGTAGAGGCTGGGTATAGGCTGTGAAGCCTGTGTACGCCCCATCTTTGTATTATACATTCTTAAAGCAGTCATGGTCATTCGGTGCTAAAATTTTCCTCTCTTGAATTCAATCGAATTCGTTAAATAGATTAACAAATTTAGCATTGGCATCAAGCAGATTTTTGAAGATGTTAGTTGAGTGTGCATTTTTAAAATTTGGTGGTAGGTTATTCCAAAAATTAGCAACCCGATAGCTAAAGCAATATTTCCTTAAGTTAGTATCACATTGTTTAATAAAGACCTTTCCCTCAGCGTTTCTTGTTTTTGAACTGTGTGTACTCTCAAAGAAATAATCCCATCTCAGGTCTACATGGTTATGATAAATTTGGTATGTCGCGATGAGGTCACCACGCACACGTCTACCTTTTAGAGAATGCAACTTTAAGAACTGTAAACGCTCACTGTACGACATGTTACTACACTCCTTTACGAGCTTCGTGGCTCTACGTTGCACTTTTTCTATTGCCACTGATTGACGTATTAAGTGAGCGTGCCAAATGACGTTACCATATTCTAGATGTGGTCTGACCAAAGCTTTATATAGCTTGACAAATACATCTCTATCAATAAACGTGAAGGTCCTTTTAATCAGCCCAACCATCTTGTTAGCTTTACTTATAGCATTTTGAATATGCACATCAAATTTTAATGTTGGGTTGTTGTCAGTCTTATATAGCCAATCAAAAGCGTCGAGAAAAAATAGTGAATATTATAGTGCATATGATTGGCTGTTTCTCAGAAGCGACAGAATGAATAGGAGGGGGAGAGAGGGTGGTAGGCGGTCGCGCAGGATGCACAGGCACATGATCCAAATTGAGCGAAAGCTGTACGCACGACCGAAATAGTTGTACCTGATGATACCTCCCAGCAACTTAGCTTTACGTTTTCATACCCCTTTGGCACTGACTTTGTGCGTGTTTATACCCTTTCATTACATTTTCGTTACATGATTTCCCAACTCAGTAGGTGAAACACATACGAATGTACGTGATCTCCATCACTGAAGATGCGTACCACAACTGACAGACATAATGTGGACCCCACTGCAGCAATGAGATAAATGACAGAGACCTGTCTGAGACTCTTGGAGTTTGCCAGATACAAAAATCTGATACTGGCAAACATGCTTGGTCTCCACTAAAAATCCAGACGATGGACCTGGCACAGTCCCAGCAGGGAGCATCACAACCAGATTGACAACCAGATTGACTACATCATGGTCAAGAAACGCTTCCGATCAAGCATCAACATTGGCAGGACACACACTTTTTCAGGAGCAGACATCAGGAGTGACCATGATCTCGTGATGATGTCCTTCCGGCTCCAGTTGAAGAGAGTAAACACAGCAAAGTGCACCAGACTGAAGTTCGACCTGGACAAACTGCAAGGCCCCGGAGGCGCCAGAAATAATCCAAGCCACAATTGGAGGGAAATTTGTACCACTGCTCATTTTGGGATGTAGATGTCAACACCATGACCATCACCTTCAACTCAGCTGTGACTGACACTAAGTGACAGGTGTCGCCACTGAGATACTTGGTAAGCACCGCCCAAAGAAGAAACTGTGCATCACACCTGAACTTTTGGTCCTGTGTGAGATGCCTACCGAAAAATCAAAAGTTACATCCGAAAAGACATGTGCACAGAAAAGTATAACTGGATAGATGATCAATGCCAGGAAATAGAGAACAGTCTGAACAAGAACAACAGCTAAAAAAAAGCCTACCAGACTGTGAAGTGGCTGACAAGTGTTAAACAGCCCTTGAAGGTCTCCACGATCCAAAGCAAGTCTGGCATATATATCTATGACTTACAGAAGAACAAGAAGTCTTGGATAGGTGGACAGAATACTGCTCTGACTTTTACAACCACACACCAAACGGAGACCCATCAGTTTTAGCATGTCCCCAGAACAGAGAAGAAGAAGAAGTCCTCCCAATTCTCTGAGAAGAAGTTGAGGCAGCAGTGCAATCGCTGAAGAAGGGGACATTGGCGGGAGTGGACAACATCCCCGCAGAATTGCATCAAGCAGAAAGAGAAGTGGTGATTGACACCTTCACCATTATATGTAACAAGATCTGACAGAGTGAGGAGTGGCCTACGCAGTGGACCCAATCGCTTGTCATCAATCTTCCCAAAAAGGGCAATCTTCAGGAGTGTGAAAATTACCACACCATAAGCCTCATCAGCCATCCCTGCAAGGTCCTCCTGAAAATAATACTCAACAGTTTGAAACCCCAAGCTGAACAAATCATATTTGAAGAACATGCAGGATTCAGGGCGGGATGAAGTACCACTGAACAGATTTTCAACCTCAGAAAATTCTGCGAGAAATACCTACAGCACCAACAATATCTATTTTATGTGTTTGTAGACTTCAAGAAAGCATTTGACCGAGTAACCATGAAAGTGTCATCAGCCCCACAATTATTGAAGTCATCAAAAGCCTGTATGACAAGGCTACCAGTGCAGTCATCATCAACAACGCTATCGGAACTGGTTCAGAAAAACAATCGGTGTGCATCAAGGATGCCTACTCTCTCCAACACTCTTCAACATCGTCTTGGAGCGCATCATGTCAGATGCCCTTGCAGATCACGAAGGCACAGTCAGCATAAGGGGTAGAGCAATCTCCAATCTCTGTTTTGCAGATATGACATTGATGGATTGGCTGGAGAAGAACAAGAACTTAAACAGCTGGTACAGAGGCTTGACACCACCTCCAGAACCTATGGAATGGAAATAAGTTCAGAGATGACCAAAATGATGACCAACAACACCAATGACATCAACACAGACATCAAAGTCCAAGGCCAATCCCTCAACACAGTGCATAGCTTGAAATATTTAGGAGCCATTGTATCAGACAATGGGTCAAGACAGAAAGTCCTCTCCAGGATTGCACAAACAACTGCTGCCCTGACGAGGTTGAAGCCCATTTGGAAAGACAGTGTACATTCCCAAGATAAGGCTGCTGCGCTCCCTAAGTCCCTTGTCATCTCCATCTTCCTGTACGCTTGTGAAACATGGACTCTTACAGCAGACCTACAACGAAGAATACAAAGCATGGAGATGAGTTGCTATAGATGACTTCTATGCATTTCCTATACCCAGCACATCACCAACGACGAAGTCTGACAGACCATCAAACAAGACATTGGACAACACGATGACATGCTCACAGTGCTAGTGGTGAAGAAATAGAAGCTCCGATGGTATGGCCACATCATCAGAGCATGAAGCCTTGCAAAGACCATCCTGCAAGGCAGGGTACAAGGAGGCAGAAGAAGAGGGAGACACTCAGACAGAAAAAGAGATGGGTTGACAACATTCGAGAATGGACTGGCTTGACACTGAGCGAAGCCATGAGGATTACTGAGGACAGAGAAAGATGTGTGCTGGTTAAATGATCATCTGTGGTGCCCTACTGACTTTTGAGTTAGGTGATAGGATAGGAACACTATGAGTATGACTGTCAGTGTCACTAGACTTTTTTTTTTTTTCAGAAAAGAAAGATTTTAAAGTACAAAATGGAATTATTTTGACCATGACATGTCTCTGTCATAGTGCACCATGTTCGTGTTTTCAGAGAAATGTTTAATTTGCCAAATAAGGCGGGCGCAGAGGCAGTGCTGTACTTCCTTTTCAACACTCTGAACCCAGTATTGTGCCGACAGGAATTCAGGTTTGTCTGAATAAAAAATGTTTGATTCTTCTTCTTTTCTTGGTAATGTAAGAAATTTATTTCCAGTTAAAAGTTCACATATATGTGCTCTTGATGATTTTTGTTACAAGTTGTTGTTGTTGTTGGTTTTTATATTGCTGGGTGGGGTACATTTATTTTTAATATTCAGTTCAAATGTGTTATATTTTATTAAGTTCTCCTTCGGATGAGAGTATATAAACCAAGATCTAATCTGTGCAAGCATGCATTCCATCGAGTGGATTTTAAAGATCCTGATGCTCATATTCTAGATGGGTTGGTGCCACCTACACAAATACACCCAGCACGCACTATGCTCAATGGTCTGGGTGTCAGACTATGAGCTTGAAGTTTGCAGGTGGGCACCTCAGGCAGCTTGAGTTAGATCACTGTATCCATTCATTGGCTACCCATAGAGGCCCGCATTAAATACAAACTGTCCGTACTGTGCCACAATTTCTTCTCTGGAACCTGCCCTTCATACCTGTCAGATCTGCTGTCTGTCTATGTCCCTTCTCGCACTCTTTGCTCTTCTTCTGACTCTCGCACACTCTGCATTAAAAAACACCACCAAAATGTACGGAGAACGGGCATTCACCTATTGTGCACCCAGACAATGGAACACTCTTCCAGCCAACATCAGACACAAAGCAGACCACACCCTCATTCAAGCAAGCTCTAACTAAAATCTCACCTCTTCAAACTCTACTATCCTGACTAAATCCTTCCATAGACCCTAGTCGCAGCTCATATTTGTTCTGCTTTTGGCTATGCTTGTGGATTTGCTGTGATTGTGATGACTTGTTTGCAGAAAGTTAACTTTATGTATTTTTTTATTTGGGGGTGGGGGGGGGTGGGGTGGTTATTTTATTTTTTTTCTCATTGTATAATTTCTAATGCAATATTGTAAGTTGTTTCGTGTTTGTTTCTTTTTTTTCATGTAAAGCGCTATACGCTTGTCTATAAAAAGACAAGTAATAGTGCTATATAAATGTCCATTATTATTATTATTATTATTATTATTATTATTATCCACTACTGGCACTAGCGTCTTGAGCAGCTTTTAAAAGAGGTTTCTCTTATATAGCGCACTTACAAGCTCAGAAAGCTTCTCAAGGCGCTGGCCCGTAAAGGCGTAATATCCAGCAATCACAAAATAGTTTGCTGAAATCAGGATTCGAACCCACGTACGTCGCCCAAGACGCACTCACACAAGTCTTGCGCTCTGACAACTGAGCTATCCCTGCTGGAAAGGCACTATATAAGTGATTAAATAATTAAATAAATAATAAAAATAAGTTAATCTATACATGTTATTGACCCACATGCATAGCAGTGTGAGTCTGTTTTTCTAAGGCCTGATCATAACATATATATTCAGAAACTTTGCTAACAATGATTTTAAGACTGTTGACCTATGCATTCCCTCAGTTTTCTAGTTCAACCATTACCTTGAGGTTGTTAGGCATTGGCAGCAACTAAGGGACTTAGTCCTAGTTTCCCAGTAGTGCAGTGGTTATGGTACACAATAGTGTGTTTTGTTTAGCCGCTTCCAGTGCTGCTGGTCCTTTGGTGTAACTTTGAATGCGGTTAGTACTTGGATGCAACCACTGTAACCCACAAAGAATTAAACAACAAGCCCACGGAACACGTCGGTCCACCCAGCATAAATGGGTATCTGGCTCTTGTTTAGAACCGAGGAAGGTGAGGCACAAGACAGCGAGGGAGAGAATGTGGGCACTAACCATGCTGATCCAGACAAAAGGGAGGTCCAGAAGATCTCTCTTTCCTGATGACCAAAGCGTTACAGGGACACCGTAACCTTAGCAGTAGACCCCCTAGTGCCTTTACTACTTGAAATACTAAGGCCAGAAAGAGTGGCACTAGTTATGAACTGTTTAAAATGTGAACTAAATTATAATTAAAATTAACAAAAATCACATATCACGGAAGCAAGCACTGAAGCAGGTACACTAGATCAGGGTAGACAAGTACTGAAGTAGTAACTTGTGTCTTCTTGACTTCCTTAGATTGCAGATGATTTAAATTATTAAAACTAGGGAATAATCATTTTAATAAGTACGTAAATTAAATAGTAATAGTATATTTGTTGTTGAAATGATAGTGTGTGTGATTATCTGATTTAAATGTTGCTCTTCAGTTGATCATGTACGTGTTGGTCTCGCAGAGATTGCTGGCCAGTATGTGACAAGAACTCTGAATCCACATTCAGGAAGGTCTGCTGTATTTGGCTGCAGAATATTCAAAAGGTACCTTTGCTGCTGTGTGTCTGAGGATTTTTGATTGTTGTTTCAAATTTTGATCCTGAGAAAGTATTTTATAATGTATTTATAATAATACCTCTCAGTCAAGTGCTTAGTTAAGTGAAATTAATTTATCTGTTTGGAATTCAATTTATTTTTTCTTCTCTTGTCTTTCACAATTTTTTTACAAAAATGGTTCTGAAGTTTCATTTACAAATTTTAAAACAATTTATGAACAGATTACTCATGACTAAATTAGGTGAATATTTTATTTATTTGAATGAGGAATTCCAAAAGTGACTACGTACTTTTTTTGAACAACAGTTGAATTAATTTTAATTTGACATTGGAAATGATAACACGGGTGCTTGAGGCTATGCTGGGCCTTTTTACATACATTCCAGCAGCCGGAAAAAAATGCAGGTGTGACACACAGTCTAGGAACAAACAATTGAGAGTAGTGTATACTACCAACAAAAGTTGATAACTAATAATATAAATCTTGTTGTATGCTGTTGTCAGGAGGAAGCAGATTCCAGGTTGCCCAGAATCAATGCCTCACTGTTCTTATCCCCGGCTGGCGAGAGGTTTTACCAGCTGCTGTTTTCTTTCTCAACTTTCGTCCTGCTGCAGGTCTTCCGCACCCACTATGGTAAGCAAGGTTACTTTTACATGTATGAAAACACTTAGACCTACACACAGTTTGGATGGGAGGGAGGTAGGAGAACATTGGGGAGAGATAGTCTAGACTTCAAGATCAGTGTGGCACGATGGCTAGCAAGGAAAGAGATGAGTCTTAAGGGGCAAGTCCAAACTGGGGAAAGGTGGGTTTTGACGGAGAAGCAATGGCAATGAATTCCAGTTTGTTGGAGATTTAAAAGGAGAAAGTGCGTTGTCCTGCAGTTGCAAGTTTTGTTGTTGACACTCACATTTTGAAGCAGAATGAAGGTTTCTGGAAAGAGTTTAGAGTATTGTTCAGGCACTAATATATTAAAAAATAATTCAGTTTATAAGTTATACAATCAGCAACAGGTAGCCAGAGGTGTCAACTCATTCGATTTTTACGTATTAATTTAAGATTGAAGGAATAATTTACAAGATTTATAAAATCACTCCTTTTTTTTCCATTTGGTGGGGTTTTTTTTTTTTTTTTTTTTTAGTACTTCCTACATTGATTGCAACAATAGTGTGCAGCAAGCTTGATAATCAGAGGTTGGAAACCACTCCAAACTAGGTCGTCCATGAGACTTTCTTAGCCAATCGTGAATTTTGTTGTAAGTTTTCGTTCTTCCATTTGACTATGGGTTAATCGCGTTAGTCTTTTTGTTGCTTCCATGATATAAAAATGGGAGGAATAGGACAACCCAGAAAATGAAAAGGTATTGGAGATTCTGCTGCAGATTCTGCTGCAGATTCTGCACTAAAGCGGGTGAATCATTTCCAACGGGTAATACTGAAATACATTACAGACTATCCCTTTATGGTTCAGTCAAAGATTAGTGCAAATCACTTAAGACGCACATCGTGTAAATCTGACATCATCTCACATGGTTGAAATGATGATATTGTGAGGTACACAAAAACAAAGAAGTTTTACATGTATGAAAACACATAGACCTATACACAGTTTGGATGGGAGGGGAGTAGGTGAACATTGGGGAGAGATAGTCTATTTTTTGGCACTGGCTAAAACTCCACTAAGATTTCATAATAAGCTTGTGCAAAGTTCTAAGATGAACACAGACCTTGCTGTGATTCACGCAGAAACATTGTTAGCCCAATTTTCTTTATGTTTCAGTATTAGGTTAAGGACTCGTTGACCTCTTAGTCACCTGTTTACTTGCTAGTTACACACATGTGCGTTTTGTTGAGAAAAGTGGGCATAGATAATAGTGTCAAATAGTTTGTATCCATAATATTCAATTTTTTTAAAATTGATCATTGAATATATTTTGCGTAAGTGAGAAAAACAAACACCTGTATCACTGTGATTCATTGAATGAAAGGGCTGTGGTTAATTGTCCTGAAAGTTTTGTTATACTCCTGATTTTTTCAATTTAATAGTACTGAAGAGTCGTTTTAGGAGTAGGCACCTCTGAATAGCCAGTGAAGTTGTATGAGAAGTTTCAATCCTCTTGGGCTTTCAGTCGGTTAAAAAAATGTAGAAGTGCCTTGTATCACGATTGATTGGTCGCCAGTTTCCTATACTAAAGGTTGCAAAGAACAAACTTGTGAATTAGGTACAAGACTTAAAGATCATCAAGGGTTTTCTTGGGTTACTCCAGTTTCCTCCCTTCTGTCTACCTAAAATGTTAAAAATGAAATTCAGTTTTCTTTCCATCTTCTAATAGCATTTTGCCTTTACACCACATGGTTGAGTGATACATTTGTGTTTGCTGTGTATGTAGGAGTGTTTGTAACATGTGAACGTTTATGTTGGTTACAGATTGCAGCGCTTTGAGTCTCGTTTAGGAATAAGGCGCGTAGAGCATCCATTATTATTATTAGAAGTGCTGGTATAGTGTCTCACAGTATAGCAGCACTACTACCCACTTCACTAAAGCATTGGCTCGGTGATTCCATGTTGCAGCTTCCAAGGACAACTTTGTGCTGGGATTTCCTGCGCTCACTACGCTGAACAAGGAGCTGGGAGAAGTTATGGAGACCACCAGTGTTTGTTCTGCCATCAAATGCAGAAAGCATTTCTTTGAAACCTTGACTCAGACCGCTTCTGTCAAACATTGCTGGCAGACCTATGCCGAGTGAGTGTATGACTAATAGTTTTGTGTTCATTGTTAATTTCATTTGAATTTGATCGCTCTTATAATATAGCGCTTTCCACCTCAAGCGCTGCTCATTTTTATTGCAAACAGAACCAGGTTTTAAACACTTATCTCCATGTTCAGAGCTGCCAACTGCTATGAAATTTGCGGAAAATGCTACGCAAAAAATCTTTTGCTACGCGACACAAATTCTACGCTTAAAAAAAAAAGTATTTATTATTATTATTATTTACAGTGGATGTTGATAGTATTTCGGGCGCCTATTGCTGGGGTGAGTCCCCCTTATGCCGATGTGTTGGGGACTATAATCTACAAAAGCAAGCGCTTAAACCAGTTTCAGCCGGTTTGAAGCAGTTCCGTCTTGTTTTGTGCTGCTTGTAGGCCTATTAATGTGCCATTTAAAGTGAAAGCCATTAGTCTGAATCAGTTCTGAGTTAAATATTCGCGTTGCAATCTGAATCCTGCTATTATGTGTAGCCTAGACTATATTGTTATACAATTAATTTCTATTTGCAGTAATGCTTTATTTTATTTTTTTTTAATTTTATTTTTTTTAAATTAATTTGTATCTGCAATACCCCTTGGGGTCATGAGCAATCTTGCCACTGTAGATTGTTCTAACCTATAAAGAGAACAGTGAAAGCCCCAGTTGAAAACCTGTCTTGCCTTTGTAGGCATGACAGATTCACTGCGGCAACAGTACCCCCGTTGGAGTGCCGGGGGTTTCAGTATAAATAGTATCCCCACTTTATGGAAATTTAGTGCTTTAAATTCCCACTGTTGCTATCTTCCTCATATACTCTTTCCCATTCCTGCTCTGTCCTATCACTCTGCTATACTATCTTCTTCTTCGCTAGATCAATGACCTACCTTTTTTCTTGAAAACTCTTCCTGGACAAGACTCCTTGTTTGTGTATGAGGTCTGTTGGATCAGCTTGGGAGTGTTGGACGCTTTCTGCTGGGTGGTCACTAGGGCTTCCTATGATGTTAGTATTTAGCAATATAGGCATTTTATATGTATATGTTTCGTTGATGATTTGTAATGATGGTTGTATTCTATTTTGTTTTTGTAACTGGGGGTTCGCCTAGTTGAGGTAAACCCTCAGCCGTCCCCCGCGTGGGATGTCTTTATTGTAAAGTGACTGGCCGGTGGAGGGCGTTCAATTTTCCCACTAAGGTTGTTTCAGCAGATCTTTTATGCGGATCGGGGGTTGTCCGGTCCTGATTTGGCTCGGAGGAGTCCGCTGGACCTAAAGCAACAGTAAATCAATCAATTAAAATCAGTATTTGCAATAAAAGAATTGTTTGAAATGGAAAGTTGTTACGTTGAAACGCGAATGGTAGTACGTCGGAAACGCGCACGATAGATCTAATGGTTTCGTTTTGCAAAGTATTCAATAATGGAGTTTATTTACCTTTGATTCGAGTTTGCATTGTTGTTAGGAGAGGTTTTGTATAACGTTGATGATTTGCGTTAGTCGATATTACTGGAGAATTTTCTGGATCTGCGTGTTTACTCTCGATAGAAATTTCCCGATACATGTCGAAGCAAGAGGACGTTCCGGAAGGAGGAAAAATATGTATGACGTAAGACAGTAATGACGAAGTTAGAAGCGATTGGTTAAATTGCGTCACACGAGATTGATCCAGGTTGTTCAGGAGTATCAAGAGACTATTTAAGTGCCGCGCTGTTTCCAAAATAAGAGATAGTTATTGTTGTTGATAGTAATTTGGAAAGTAAACTTGAGAGTGGAAAGGCGATGGAGCGATTGTATGCAGTTGTTGATGTATGCTGAATAAAAGTGGAAAACTTCATACGTCGACTTTGTGACTTGTATGCTGCTTGAGCAGGCTGCGTGGATAAACGAATCTGAGTTACACCCTATCAGGAATTCAGCATTGGGGCTGAATCAGATACTGATAAAGAAGACACCATCATCAAACGGAGTGTAACATTTTGGGGGTCAAGCCGCGATTCACGCCATAGCCAAGGGTTCAACTGCGACAACAAGCGAGTCAACGTTACGAGAGGCAGTCATCGAGGGTAGCCGCCAACGTTGCGTCGAGAGGGGCCAACATACTGGGACTACATCACCGATAGGTTCGGGTTGACTGCAAGGGCGTGTAGTCGCTGAAGAGTTGCTTCGTGAGCGAATAACAGATCGGGACTACGTGGCTGCCGCAAGACTACGTCGAGGGACAGTCTCGGAGCTACATCACCAGTATTACAGAGAGCGGCGAGCGGACGTCGCGTCTACTTCAGCACAGGAGCGTGTACATCAACACCAGTGTGGTGCAGCGTCGCATACGACGAGGACAGCGGGGCCTGCGTCAGCGAAAGCGACTAGTGACAAGCATCAGCGCTACTGCAGAAAGCGTGCTGTTCTAGAACAGTCTAGAAAGGTACAGCACAGTCAAGAACTTTCTAGAAGAAGAACTTTCCAGAAAAGAACTTTCCAGAAAAGAACTTTCCAGAATAGAACTTTCCAGAAGCATCAAGATGGCTGACTTCTGGCAGAAAGGGGTTGAACTAAATCTAAAAGGCAAACAGCTGACGGAGTACGTCAGGTCTCAAGAGAGAATATGGCGCGAAGAAAGAAAGAGAATTAGAAGAGAAGCGTCTAGAAAAAGAAGAGCAGCGTCGCCGATAAGAAAAGGAAGAACAGCGTCGCTGAGAAGAAAGAGAATTAGAAGAGCGGCGTCAAGAAAGAGAAGAGCAGCGACAAGAAAGAGAAGCTGAGCGTCAGCACCAGCTAGAGCTGGCGCTTATTCAAAACAATCAGCATGCGCCACAAGTCACCAACGACCATACGGCTCCAAAATTGCCAGCTTTCGTCGACGGGAAGGACCAGATCGACAGCTATCTGGCGAGATTCGAAAGGTTCGCCGAAAGCTCCAACTGGCAACCTCGAGACTGGGCGATATTCGACTGAGTGCACTTCTGACGGGGCAAGCACTCGAAGTTTACACCAGACTGTCGAACGATGACGCCAAAAACTACGACGTCTTGAAAGAGGCCCTATTACAGTGCTACAACTTTACAGAGAAGGGCTACCGAAAACGCTTCCGTGAATGCCGGCCTAAGTCAGACGAGACGCCAAAGCAGTTTGTGGAGTGCCTGTCGTCATATCTACACAAGTGGGTGGAGTTATCAGGCGAAAGGAAGTCTTACGACAGTCTCCATGACCTGATCGTGAAGGAACAATTTCTCAATGCCTGTCACAAGGACCTAGCGACCCACTTAGAAGAACAAAAGCTGCAGACGCTTAAAGATGTGACTGAGGCTGCTGAAAGATATCTCATCGCTCATGGGAAGACCCTGGGGCCACCCAGCGCGACGAAACATTTTCAGAAGACTGGAAACCATGTGAACCAGATCCAGGGGAGCCAGACGAGCCAGAGACACACTGACTCCACGCCACCTCCCAGGGAAGGGCATTCAAGAGGCTAACTGTCCTCAAAACAAAAGTAGCGGACAGCGGGGCAGTACGGACAATGCAGCGGCGGGCAACCGGCAGAGGCGGTTCTCCAATCAACGGCAAAACAGTAGATCTGACCATCAAGTGTGCGGCGGGAGCGTCATTCTTCCGAGTGAGACCAAGCGCACAGCTACTCCTGCGGACGTGCAAGAGTGCATGACCGATGGCCAAGTTCTCCTTGCCAACGGAAAATCCATCCCCGTCATCGCCAGCGCAGCTGTGACCGTCCAGAACATGCCTGTTTCAAAGGGACGCGTCGGAAATCATGAAGTGACTGTTCTAAGAGACTCTGGCTGCAGTGGGGTCATCGTCAGAGAAGACCTAATCGCTAAAGAACAGTTCACTGGCGATTCAAAATGGACACTCATGGCCGACAGCAAATGTGTGAGAGCGCCAGTTGCGAAGATTCATGTCAACACCCCTTTCTACATAGGCGAAATCGAAGCGGTTTGCCTGAAGAAGCCGCTGTATGATTTGATGATCGGGAATATCGACGGCGCGAGACGACCCGACGACCCCGATCCAGAGTGGAGTCCTGCCTCAACTCAGCACGTCGAAGTTGTGGAGGAGGATCCATTGCCATTTCCCGATGGAGACCTTACAGAGCTGCTACGGGACAATGTGGTTACTCCGGCTCAGCCCTGCCGACCAGAGATCGTCGGTGCTGTCACCACCAGGGCCCGGGCCAAGAGAGACAAGACGACTACGCCACTGAAGGTCGCCGACAACTCCAAAGCTGCCATCGTGGACAGAGATAAGCTGATCCAGCTCCAGGAAGCTGATAGCACTTTAAACAAGTACAGGAACCGCCAAGACCACGTAACCAAGGGCAGTGGCACGGTCTATTTTGAGGTGAAGGCCAAGATCCTGTATCGAATCTTCCAGCACCCGAGGGTCAATGGAGGGAAACCACTACGTCAAGTCTTGGTACCGTTACCACTAAGGCGCCAGGTGATGGAAGTAGCACATGACTCAATCATGGGAGGTCACCTAGGTATCGAGAAGACGTCGGATAGAATCCAGGCGGTGTTCTACTGGCCAGGACTTCATGCGGACGTCAGCCGTTTCTGCCGATCATGTGACATTTGCCAGAAGACCATACCTCGAGGAAGGGTCCCGAAAGTGCCTATGCAGAGGATGCCTCTGATCGACCGACCTTTCAAGAGGGTGGCCTTAGACTTAATCGGCGAAATAAGACCTCCGAGTGAAGAAGGTCATCGATGGGTACTGACTTTAGTGGATTATGCGACTCGGTACCCAGAAGCAGTGCCACTGAAGAAGATTGACACTGAAACTGTGGCAGAGGCGCTGGTGGACATGTTCAGTAGACTTGGAGTGCCTGAAGAAATTCTGACAGACCTCGGGACGCAGTTCGTCTCTGACTGCATGAAGGAGGTCAACAGACTGCTTAGCATCCGGCATTTGACTACGACACCCTACCATCCAATGTGCAACGGGCTTGTCGAAAAGTTCAATGCTACGCTGAAGTCCACCCTGAAGAAACTGTGCAGCGAGCAGCCCAGACAATGGCATCGCTACATCAACGCCTTACTTTTCGCCTACAGAGAAGTACCGCAGGAGTCCACCGGCTTCTCTCCGTTCGAGCTGCTGTACGGAAGAACCATCCGAGGGCCGATGCACATCCTAAAAGAACTGTGGACGAAAGAAGTAGACACCCCAGAGGTGAAAAACAGCTACCAGTACGTGTTTGAGCTACGGGAGAAGCTGGAGCAGACTCTCGAGATAGCCAGAGAAAACCTGAAGAAGTCCCAGGACTGTGGAAAGCACTACTATGATCGTAGGGCTGTGAACAGGAAGTTTAAACCTGGCAACAAAGTGCTGGTGCTGCTACCTACTGATCATAATAAGTTGCTGATGCAGTGGAGACCGTGGTGGGAATCAACGACTACAAGGTGAAGGTCGGCCAGCATTCCAAGATATACCACGCCAACCTCCTTAAGCTGTACGTGGAAAAGCCATCAGAGACTGTGCACGCAGCCACAGCAGCTGAGATCGACAACAGCTTTGACAGCGAGGAACTGTTAGAACTGGGAGACTTCCACAGCAAAGAAGGCATCAGTGATGTTAAGCTAGGACCGAGCTTGACGGAAGGTCAAAAGTTGGAGCTCAAGGACCTTATGGGCGAGTTTCCCCATAGCTTCAATGATGTCCCAGGCTCTACGACTTTGGTCGAACATGAGGTCCACACCCAGACCTGGAAGGAGCATCTGCAGACCTTGAGGGAGCTGTTCCACCGTCCCGCAGAAGCCAACCTGACCGTGAGACCCAGCAAATGCATTCTGGGAGCTGACAACGTCGACTTCATCGGATGTTCGATGGAAGAGGGAGACAACGGAGGATGCACTGACTCCAGGAAAGCCCACGAGATCACCGTCTTTGACCCTGGGCCGATGACGACCGCAACTGACGAGGGCGTCGTTTCCTTGCGGATGAAAGAACATTGACTGTGTTGGTGAACTAAGAACATCGGTAATATCTAGACAGACTTGAAGATGAAAAACATTGACTGTGTAGATAAAGTGTGAACATTGACAATATCCAGATAGACTTGCGGATGGAAGAACATTGACTCTGTGTGAATGAACTGTGAACACTGATAGTGTTCAGACAGGCTGAAATAAGTTTTAATTCTGTACTTTGTTTGTGCATTACGTTTCAACGTTGTTGAAAGAAATTGGGTAAATTTCTTCTTGAGTGGGGGGTTATGTTACGTTGAAACGCGAATGGTAGTACGTCGGAAACGCGCACGATAGATCTAATGGTTTCGTTTTGCAAAGTATTCAATAATGGAGTTTATTTACCTTTGATTCGAGTTTGCATTGTTGTTAGGAGAGGTTTTGTATAACGTTGATGATTTGCGCTAGTCGATATTACTGGAGAATTTTCTGGATCTGCGTGTTTACTCTCGATAGAAATTTCCCGATACATGTCGAAGCAAGAGGACGTTCCGGAAGGAGAAAAAATATGTATGACGTAAGACAGTAATGACGAAGTTAGAAGCGATTGGTTAAATTGCGTCACACGAGATTGATCCAGGTTGTTCGGGAGTATCAAGAGACTATTTAAGTGCCGCGCTGTTTCCAAAATAAGAGATAGTTATTGTTGTTGATAGTAATTTGGAAAGTAAACTTGAGAGTGGAAAGGCGATGGAGCGATTGTATGCAGTTGTTGATGTATGCTGAATAAAAGTGGAAAACTTCCTACGTCGACTTTGTGACTTGTATGCTGCTTGAGCAGGCTGCGTGGATAAACGAATCTGAGTTACACCCTATCAGGAATTCAGCATTGGGGCTGAATCAGATACTGATAAAGAAGACACCATCATCAAACGGAGTGTAACAAAAGTACAGCCATTTTTTCTTTTATATGTGGCTACTTGGTCCGTTTTTCGCGACATGCTACACAAATTTTGCAAATGCTACACAAATTGAGATCTTATGCTACATAATTTTTTTATTTTTTTGGGGGGGGAAGGGGAGAGGGGGGGGGGTTGGCAGCTCTGCATGTTTATGGCCAAAACATCAAAGTTTCTAAACAAGTAAACTTTGGGGGTATTATTTTTTGACAGCAAATTTACTTTTCTGCTGCATATTAAAAACCTGAGAAAAAAGCTGCCAGAGAGATCCTAATGTTTTGAAACTTGTTGACTGGGGAGCAGACAATCGGCATGCGTCAAGGATGCCTACTCTCTCCAACACTCTTCAACATCTTCCTGGAGCGCATCATGTCAGATGCCCTTGCAGATCACCAAGGCACAGTCAGCATTCTCCAACATTGATGGATTGGCTGGAGAGGAACAAGAACTTGAACAGCTGGTACAGTGACTTGACACCACCTCCAGAGCCTTTGGAATGGGAATAAGTGCAGAGAAGATCAAAATGATGACCAACAACACCAACGGCATCAACACGGACATCAAAGTCCAAGGCCAATCCCTCAACACAGTGCATAGCTTCAAAATATTTAGGAGCCATTGTACCAGACAATGGATCCCGACAGAAAGTCCTCTCCAGGATCGCACAAACAACTGCTGCCCTGACAAGGTTGAAACCCATTTGGAAAGACAGGACCATCAGTCTACATGACAAAGTAAGGCTGCTGCACTCCCTTGTCATCTCCATCTTCCTATACACTTGCGAAACATCCAGTCTACAGTTGTAAAATGGTGTGTGTTGATTTGCAGCGATCTTTCCACAAATGTGCGAATGCTGTCTAAAGAGGTGAAAGACCTGGACAGGAAGAGGCGTGAGGAAATTCAGGAAGCCGCCGAGAAAGGGGTGGCTCGTGGCAGGTCAGTTATCATTTAGTACTTTTAGTGATTGATTTGTTCATATTGTTGGCTTGTTTGTCATAGTGTTTAGACATTAATTATAAATAGTAATATGTGCCTAAATGTTGTGATTTTATTTTCACCGGCAACACCTAAAAACAACAAGAACTATTTACCGAAAAATGGAAATAACATGTCTAGATTTAAAGGTGATTGTGTTCAATCCCAGCAGCTGGAAACAGCATAACTTTCAGTATCTCAATGTTGTGATTTTGTGTTCAGCCAACATGCCTGAAAACGGCAATCAATTTTTTTCTATGTAAATGTTATAATTTGGTTTTCAGCCGCTGCATGTTTGTAACTAAATGTTATGGTTTTGTTGGTTAGCCGCAACAGCACAACTTTTACCAAAATCTAAATGTTGTGATTTTGTTTTCAGCCCCATCCCTGCTGCTAGGCAGGTGCACAATTTCAGCCTGTCTGATCACACAGCCAAGAGAGCCCAGAGGGTCCAAGCGGTCAGTGTGTTCAGTTAAATAACAGAATTTAGGGTTTGCAACATGGTTTGTTTGTGAGTTATTTTGCGTTGTTCCGTTTACTCCCCTCTGTCATTTAAGTGTGCTCGGGTGAGTGTCGGCTACACAAATACACCCAATAAGCAGTAGGTCCTTTCTCCGCCATTCCTAATCGCCCAGGATTGTGCTCAATCCTCTGGTCCTCAGCCGATGCGCCCAAGTGGGTGCCTTGGGTGGTTAAAGTTAGATCCTGTATTGGCCAGCGCCTTGAGCGTCTCTTGAGCTGGAAAAGCGCAATATGTAAGAACGATTTAATAAATAAAGTAAATAATAAATAAAAGTCCCATCATAGCAACAGTTGACAGTTGATAACCATTGTATCTGTTCCTGTAGTCTGTGTTGAAATAATGAAATACACATCTGTTCCTGTAGTCTGTTTTGTGTTGAAATAATGAAATACACATCTGTTCCTGTAGTCTGTTTGTGTTGAAATAATGAAATATACACATCTGTTCCTGTCTGTGTTGAAATAATGAAATACTACAGAAATTGTTTTAAAAAACCTGCAAGCAAAATACAAGGTATACAAGGCAGACAAGCCAACACACAACAGTTGCCAATCTGCTGTAGAGAAATTTCCTCTCTCTTCAAATTGCCACTCTTTGAGTTCGAGTGAAGAAAAAGTATGTGATAGCATCCTGTGTTTCTGTTATTATTGTTATTATTATTATTATTATTATTATTATTATTATTATTATTATTATTATTATTATTATTATAACTATTATTGACTATAATCAGAGTGTGTTTTTCTTAATCAGGTGAGAGGCTTGTGGAAAGGGCTGGAGACGTACATCCACAACACTCGCGAAGAGCGGAACGTCGTCTCCTCCATCGTGGACAGGACGCTACAGAAGTACATGATTGACGCTGCCAATATCAAGATTAGCATCCCTCACCTCATGCTTAGGGAATGTGAGCAAGAAATCAAGAGGGTGAGTCTTTTAAAGTTGCCCCATTCCAAAGATTTAATTTTTTTCTTTTTAATATATTTACCCTAACATTGATATTAAAACTCATTATACAGTGGGCTTTTTGCATTGCTGAAGTTTGAATTTTTCTGTTCTATAATATGTAAACACTGCTTGTGTTTACAAAAACACCTAGGCAAGACCAGCCAAGTGACCTATACTGTAACTATTGTTTTGAAGCTGGTTAACATGCGTTGCTCAGTGTTTCCCTGCCTATGTTCCAATGTTTGTTTGAAACGGTTTTCTCTCTTACTTACGTTACGTTTTGTATAGTTTTAAAGGGCCACCAAACTTCTCTTTGAGAACGTTTTATAATGCTACGACATTGAAACAGCACCATGATGTGGCTATGTATAGTTCACACCGATGCTGTTTGTAACCACAAGCTGATTACTGCCACACACATAAACAATGTAATAATTTATATAAAGCCTGTGCTTTTAAAAGAGATATTTCATTTCTTGTTGTAAGCCTTTTTTCAGTATGGGGCACTCACTGTGAATGTCAAAAGGATTCTTGATGCTGGACGGTGATTACTGGGGCCTTTTTGATGAATGAATTAAAATAGCTCCGCATGAGCAGGTTTGGCTCACAAACCATACCTTTAACAAGTCTCGCTGGTTATAAACTTATTTTTCTTGACGTTTACATCTAAAGGTTTGTTACAGTCTTTGATATGTATATACATGTTTGAAAATTCAAATTGTACAAATGTAAAGAGAGGCTATTTAGTTTACTGTGGCAGGACATTATAGATGCACTTCCATAATGATTGTTTCGCTTTCACAGCGTCAGGTAGACAACATCTATGAAGGAGGCAAGCTGAACCTTGTCAGCGTTCTGCAGTTATGGAACTTGGCGCTCAGGATGTACACCCAGAGGGTCAACGAAGGTAGGTTCTCGTCAGAGGAGACTTCAGTTTTCAAACAAAAATTGGCTTCAAATGATTGAGACTGCAATTTGCTCCGACAGCGCTTTGGACCTCCTTTGGATGAGAGTATGAATTGAGGTCTAGCCTGTGCAAGCACGCTTATCATCGCACAGACGTTCAAAGATCCTGACACTTATGTCCTTAGCTGGATGAATGTTAGCTTTACAAATGCACCCATCAAGCACTAAGTACATTCTTCCCCATCCCCAGTAACCTAGGTTTATGTCTGAGTTGTCTGGGGCTTCAGACATGGCACCTAAAGCATCAGGTGGGGGCCTCAGTGGGCTCGCGTTAGGTCCTGTTGCAGGCAGCGTCTTGAGCAGCTCTTTGGGAAATTGCTTCATACAGACATGCCTACCGTTATGGTACAACCATATTTAGTACAAGAAATTCAATAAAATAAACAGAACTTTCCAGAAATACGGATTCTATTTGCAAATTTCCCTCCAAAAATAAAAACGAAAGTAGCTGATTTTGCATGTCAGTTAGAGCACAGAAAGCACATTTCCCTCCGGGTTTGCCAAGGAGTGGTTCCCCACCTCTGTGGAAGTGAATCCGAAGTGAATCCGAGTTGAAGTAAATCCAAGTTAATACGCATGCATGTTCTAAATCACAATGGATGAGCATGCGGCAGAGCAGCTTCTGAAAACTTCCAGAGTAGGCCTACAAGTGGCAAAGATGGCGGCTACCAAACGGCCTGTGTCTATGGAAGAAGAGGACAGCAACAAAGAACGAATGCCTCCAAAAGTGATATGGAGAAACGAGTGAAGGATTCAAAGGGACTACCCATAAAAGTGGCCACGTCTCGTGATGGGCAACCAAGGGTAACCCTTTTATTTTTGCACCTCGTGTGAAACTCTACTCATTACCAAATACAGACCAGGGTCGTTATTCAGAAAGACCCGCTTGCAACCCTTCGATAGGTTATTTGTCTCAAGGTATAGACTTGCGGTAGTTTTATCTTACCTCAAGGTTGGAGAAAACTGCCGGTAAACTTATCTCAGTATTCAAAAAGGCCTACGGTACCTGATGCATGGTCCTTACCTCGAGCTAAATTTGAATCCTCCTCTGTTACACATGCGCTCTTCGATGACAATGCCACAACAGCTTTCTTAGCAGACGACGGATCACATGAAGGAAAAGGCAACTTCAAAATATTTCGTTTAATTAGAATTGAAAGAAATTGTACTTTCGTACTTCGCTTTGGTAATTAATCTACCATCAAAAAGGAAGTATTTTACTGGCACAAGGATAAATAGAACTGGAAACCTAGTGCTAAACACAGTTGCAGTGAAGGAAGAATTGACGATGCTGGTTCGCATGTTGCAACTCCTCTCCTACTTCATCCACAATTCGCACAATGTTGATTCTTTAAAATGTAAATTTCCTGTAATGTTCTACATCATCAGGTGTATTTAGAGGATTTCATCTGTCCCGAAAGACGCTGTTCAGTTGTCTCCGATGCAAAATCATTGCTAAAACAATTGCATTCGCCATTTTTACCTCGGCAAAGGGAAGGGGAGGGTATCGTCGGTAAAATTATTGGCCGTTTGGCCGGGCAGTTAAAACTTCTCTGAATACTAGATAAGTCCAAACCAGCGGAAGGTAAGGATTTTACCCCTCCTCAAGGTAAATTACCGGCAGGTATTACCCTTTCTGAATACAGCCCCATGAAACTTTTCGAGGGAGCAGGAAAGAAGAGGATGGTAATGTCCATTTATAACGCACAGGATTACAGAGATCTGAAGACTGCCTACTTTAGGTCCCTTCAGAAACAACAGTAAACGGAGAAGACATTTTAGCATGTACATAATGTAAATACAAGGTACTTTTTTATGTATTAGTGTTCTGGAAAATCAAGGCCTGTTCCGGAAAAAAATATTTTTGGTTACTGAAACTGACATTTTGGGGTAGGCATGTTTGTTCATAATAATGATAATAAATAAATTAATTTAAATTGTCATGCATGACGCATGGAAGCTGCCTTTTGTTTGGTCTGTTCACTGCCACAGAGGGAAATGTTTGAAACACTGCGCAGATTGGCACAGCGCACTAGTTTGACATTTTGTGCGTCATTCTCAGTTTGTCGGTACAAGTGTGTCGCAAGATGCATTTCAAAACTGAACACTGCTTCAAGCATTGGTTCCTACTTTGCAGGTGGAATGAGGGACCTGGCCGATGAGGCCAGCAACATGAAAGGCCAGGCTCACTGTCACTATGCCTATCTCTCTAACGCCACAGCACTCAGGTTAGTAAAATACGGATTTTCTCGGTAATATGCATTATGTTGGTTCCTCCCCCCCCCCCCCCTTCATCCCCCCCTCCCATATTTATTATAGGGAATGTTTTGCCAATGAATTTGCTGAATTTCAGGTTTCAAAACCTGCAAAAAATAGTGACAGGCATGAACTTTTATTTTGGCATTTTTTGTGCTTCAGAGAAAGGATGACGAAGGAGGTTCCACAGAGGAAGGAGAACGTAGCACGTCTGCGTAGCAGTTTCAGCAATCCTGACACAACAGTACGAGTCAATCTTTCATTCTTGTTGTCATGCATGCCATTATGTTTTTATGCTGGCTGTAGAGTTTCTGTTGGCAATACTGTTGAAGTGTTGGTGCATGGCCTACAGAGTGGTTGGAAAGTAACTCACTATTGAAAAGTGCAGATATATAGTACTGCAATTGCATGAAACAAAAATATGTACTGTGGTCCCTACAGTGGTAGAATTCAATTCAATTCAATTCAATTCAATTTATTGCGTCAAAATAAGGCCACCGGCCTGTAGACACGGGGTTAATCACATGCAACCAATACTAAAACAAAACAGAAATATCAAAAATGCATAAACAATGAGGTGTTATATATCTGGGTATATAATACTATTAATAGTCGGGCTGTCTTACAGTATTACCGAAGCGTTATAATATTGTTCTCTTTTCTTCATCGAGTAAAATATATACATGGCCACATCTCTTGTAATGTCAGAATTTTCATTTGATACTAAATATTTTACCACAGATGGGCAGTTCCTCGTTACAGTTAAATATTTAGACAAATATTTAGTCCTCAAATCATCATACATCTTGCAACTGAAAAGAAAATGCGTCTCATCTTCAACCTCATCACAAAAAGTACACAAAAGGGCTAACCACAGTATAACACACTAATCATCTGGGCAACACTCTGTAACACAATATCCTTATGAATAGTCCTGTAAAGTTAGTTCAGTTTATAATCTGCTGAGAACTACGAAATTTAAGAAAAACACCACCACACAAAAACAAGCATATCGCACGGTCGCCATGTTGCACGTGACCCCCACAGTGGTAGAATTGAATTGCTGATCTCTGATTACAGTGACGAGAGCAACCCATTATGCCCTGGCGTCTGATACTTGGTCTTATTTCTTATGTCAGCCGAGCTGGCTCACGCAGGGTCAGGCAGTGGGCCGTTTTGGCTTTCTCTCGTCACGGTGAGATTGAATTAGAGACCAGCAATTAGATTCTACTACTTTAAGGATCACGATACATTTTGTGTCATGCCAATGTGGAACTATTTACACGTGATAAGCTGTAGTGGCAGATTTGTGAGATTTTCTTTAGATTTAACTGCCACAGTTCTTTCTTTTTGCCTTTTTTGACTGTCACTTTGTAATTAATTTTGTTGTTTGTTTTTTTGGTTCCATTTGCCTGGAATTAAACTTTTGACTTGTATGGTTTTTTTTGTTCCATTTGCCTGGAATTAAACTGTTGCATTGCCTTGCCAAGTGACTAGAGTGTTGTTTACCAGTTATTATGGTGTGATGTTGGCTTTTTAAATGCATTTAAATGCCCTTCCCTCCCATATCCGCAACATACAATCAACACAAGCATTCAAAAAGGCCCTCAAAACCCACCTCTTAAAACTGCATTATTCAGACTTATTTGTATCCCGCTGCCATTCTCTCCTCTTTTGTCTCTGTCTGATCCGTAAGTGTATGCACGGCTGTAAATATTTATACTGTTTTTCCTCCTGGGCCTAACCGGGCATATAAATAGCTGTGAATAGGTTTTTGCTATTCTATTTCTGTCTTTTTTGTCATTTGTGTACATAGTTGTAAATAGTCTATTTCTGTATTTTTTGTAATTTGTGTACATAGTTGTAAATAGTTTGTACCTTTACTGTTCCGTCTTTTGTTGTATTGTAGCAAAAGTGATGTTTTATCATGTGCATGTATTTATATGTAATGACTATGTAAAGCGTGGTGAGTCTGGTCATAGGCTGGAGTACCCGCTATATAAAAAACAGTTATTATTATTATTATTATTATTATTATTATTATTATTATTATTATTATTATTATTTAGGTTTGCCTTTTGAATAGTTGGGGGAGGGGAAGTTATGAAAGGAGAGAAATAGAACTGCCCTATTGGAAGTAATGTTGTCGAAGGTACAAAATACAAGGCGATTTATTGTCCGCATTTTAAAAAAAAAAAAAATTAAGAAGGAAATTTGACATGTAGTGGTTGTGAATGTTTCATGCCTTTTGTTTCTGCAGACTCATTTAATTTTGCGTTGTCTATTCAGTGTTCAGGACCTGAAATGATTGCCCCTTCACCTCCCGTCACCTTTGACCCCATCAAAGGGCACAGTGGCTCCACACCCACGGGCCCAGTGCTGCAGAAGACCCCGGACCTTGGTAAGCATTGGTCCCCCTCCCCCCTCTCTTCCTCTTCCCTTTTCCTCCCACCCCACTCCCCCCACAAAAAGCATCTATGATCAGACGAATTCAGATTTGTGTTTCCCTATTGTTCATAATAATAGTAATACAAAAAGAATTGTTATATGACGCTAATCCCTGTAACCAGGCTTAATGGTGCTCGCTTCACACACAGTTGTGTCATACTACTCAAATTCAACCCAGTTTTACAGTCTACAAAATTATAACGTATAACGTATAAAACAGTACATTAGCACTCTGTCACACTGTGACAAAAGCATGTTACATAAATAAATAACAATAACAATGTTATTTGCCAACAATAAACATGTGGATAGAGAGGGGTTGGAGTAGGTGGGGAGGGAGTAGGGGGGGGGGGGTCAGTGCTCTATAACATTTAATGCACATACAAGCAGTCTCTCCCTCCCCCTCAACTCCCACCCCCATCTCCGTCTTGTCTCTGAAATTTGCCTTTCATGTTTTAGTATAACTTGGCTTCTGAAATCTGCTTCTGTTTTTTTGTTTGTTTTTTTTTCTTGCTATGTACTGCAGTACCATTTTATGTAATAATATATTTTTAGTCCACACACCAGAGGCAGCCATGGACATTGCTGACATGATCTCACAGTCGTCCAGACGAAACCCTGTGCCTCCATTCCGAGCCACCGCGTTTGGTCTGGCTACTGATGACAACTGGAACAGAAACAACTCTAACGTCAGTCGGTAAGACATTGGTAGAACTCTAGCCGACACTGATGTATGTCCACAACTTGTGTAGAATAAATGTGTTCAGAATTATTGTTTAAAAAAATCAATAAATAAAGGACTGGAAGGGATGTAAACTTTAGGGCAAGTGTAGCCATCTGATATACATTGAAGTTTAGTGTCCACATCCACCGTTGGTTGTTTGACAGATGGGGGTAACCATACCAAGGAAGAGAGTGTAGGGAGGGACTTCAATCAATACTGAACCGCAAAGAGCAATCATACTGCTAAGATGCACGGTGAAAATGGTCATGTTAGTATTGGCCACCACTACGGGATTTGAACCTGGATCATTGGTGTACCAGGGGAACGATCGCTTTACATGTGCAGATAGGTGTACACAGTGTATGGAGAAAAATTCTCATTATTATCATTCAGGATTGTTCACCCTACCCCCTCCCCTGGGGAAAAAATTTCCAGATTTTTGCAGATCTGCGAGACGAGTCCTAAATAGTCCAAAAATAATATTTTAAAAAAAAATTCAAGCCCTCCGGCCAGCTGTCTGTGCAAAAACTTTACAGTGGCTAAGTACTCGGAACCTTTTTCAGCTATCACAACCAAACTTAGTAAGATAATGTTTACCCAGGAGGCCTCATAAAGGATAATTTAATGAATGACTTCACTTCAAGGTCGAGGTCACAGGATCATAAATGTTAGTAAAAACAAAATGCAAATTTTGGACAAAATTTCACTTTTTTTCTAGGTTATTAATATTGAAATTAATTTCAGATACTATACCATGACTCAAAAGTGCAATGTTATTGGCGTTGCTAGGTGAGTGCCCCTCAATCAAAACAATCATAGAGTTGCTTCCCTTGCACTAACCCATCCCGTGCACTTCGTGCTTACAATACGCGTCTAAGCGCTCATGGTAAAAGTCCGCATACCTCATTCTTTTTCTGGCACTTGTTGAGTGTGGTTGTGCCAACTCTAGCTCTCTGTTTGCTGGCTTTCTGCGTTTGCCCTGTAGTTTGTTGTAGCTACCGCTGGCGAAGTTTAAAGGTTTTCTCTATTATGTCTAAACGCAGCGGTTCGTCGGGTTCCACCCCGTCTCTGCGTGACTCTACTTCGTCGTCCGTTCGTTCTAAGAAAGGTCGGGTTTCGTTCGCTTCGTTGCCTTCTTCTGTTGCTGTTAGCGCGGCACCCTCTAGGACCAAAGTTTCTTCGTCCCCTTCCGTGGTGTTACCGCGTGGACGTGGCTTCTCTGTGCCTTTGTCCCAGCCTTCCGTCCCCTCTCCTGCTGACAATACTTCCGAATTGCTTCGTTGCGCTTCGCTGTTGTCCACTCCTGCGCCCCCTTCTTCGTTTCCTCTTTCCACGAGGTTTTATGGTCGTCTCTTCGTTGTTTCGATTGCATCCGGCGGTTGGCGCCTGGTGCTCGGTCTGTCTTCCCTGAACCCGTTTCTTCCTTGCATCCGTTTTGTATAGAGCCTCCCGCTTCGGTGCAAGAGTCTCTGCGCCCAGGGGATGGGGTGACCTTCATCGAACTTTTCCGCCTTTTTCCTCTTTGTCAGGGCTCGCTGCCGTGGTTCGCGACCTCGGGGTGCGGTTCTCCGCTTACCTCGACGACTGGTCGATCAAGGCAAGTTCTCTCGGCTTCTGTCTCGTGCATGCTGGTATTTCTTCGGACGCAGTGCTTAGGGTTCTCTATGTACCCCTCGTCCGAGTTGTCTCCGTCCCAGGTTTTCCTCTACCTGGGGATATTATTCGTCACTCGGTTTGGTTGGTCCGCCCTTTGGCTCGTCGAGTCCAGAGGCTTTCGGTCCCTACTTTTTTGTTTTAGAGAGTCGAGATGTCGTTTCCGCTCCAGTTATGTCCTCCCGTTTGGGACGTTTCGTTTCTCTGATTCTTCTAGTTCCTCTCGTGGGAATTCGCAAGCGGCCGATCCAACTTTGGTTTCTTGGCCTCAGTGTTGTCGCTTTCGGCTTCCTCGCCTCGGGTACGTCGTTGCGCTGTTCGGGCGACTCCTGCTCATCTCGGTTGGGCTCCTCGAGGTTCTTCCGCTTGGTCGGTGATGTTTTCCGAGGAGTGGCTCTAGGGCAAACTCGGATTCCGCGGCGGATTCCAACTTGAGTTCTTCTGTTTTTTTGAGTTTTTCTTCGCGATCCCTTCAAGTTTTTGCATTTCGCCTCTTGATCGGCTTTGACGCTTCATCTGTTATTTGGATCTCTCTCGCTTCGGGGAGACGTTATTGTGCGGTTCATGCTTTCCGGCCTACAGGCGGATGTAGCTTTTGAGCATGATCGTTCTGTGTCCCTTCGTTTTCGCTAGCCGCGTGGCTAGCTATGGTTTTGTCGGGCTTACGCTCGTTCTCTGTGCGTTTTGACAAGGACCGCAGTTCAGCTTTTCCCTCTCTTTGTCTAGGGCTCATGAGGTCAGAGCATGGGCTTCCTCCTTGGCAGTTCCACATTCTTTCCGGATGGAATCCGTGTTGGGTCTGCTCACTGGCGATCTTCAGATGTCTTCTTCAGCCTCTTTCTGAAGGGCACTTGCCGTTTTCGTGAGGTTGGCTTCTTTGGTGTTAGTTCTGTGGTTGTGACTGTGCAGTCCTTGTCCACTTCCTCATGATTAAGGTAAAGTTGCTTCCCTCCGTCCTTTTCGTGCTACTCTGCACTTTTGAGTCATGGTATAGTATGTAAAATTAATATTAAAATTTTATCTCTAAATTTATTATTAATAAGCATACTTACCATGACTCAATTTTATGTCCCTCCCTCCTCCCCGCAGTTCCAAATAAGGAATGAGGTATGCGGACTTTTACCGTGAGCGCTTAGACGCGTATTGTAAGCACGAAGTGCACGGGATGGGTAAGTGCAAGGGAAGCAACTCTATGATTGTTTTGATTTTGCCAGCTTCCGCTTGAGGGGCACTCACCTAGCAACGCCAATAACATTGCACTTTTGAGTCATGGTAAGTATGATTAATAATAAATGTAGAGATAAAATTTTAATCTTATGATTACAGTCGGTTTTACTTTGCATTTTAATGCCATCGTTTCATTTTGTTTTTTCTGGGCACTAATTTTCATGTTAAATATTGCGAGTTCCATATGGAGCTTGTGAGTCAAATGGGCTTTGCCCTTCTAGTTCTCAAGAAAGTTGGTTTTAATTCTTTGTATGTAGTGAATTGTGTACTGTGTAATGTGCTTGGTTGCTTATCAATCTTGCATTATGATTTTTGTGATGCTTTAATTGTCTGTTGTATTTGTATGTAAGTGAATGGGTTTTGGTATGACCCAAATTTGTTTTATGTAACGCGCTTGGAGCTTCCTGCAAGGGACAAGCGTGAATTTTTATATGAAATAAATTATTATTATTAGTAGTAGTAGTTTTATTATAATTATTAAAAGGTCTGTTTTGTTTGAAAATGAACTGAGTGTAGTACGTCAACATCTTGATTCGTTTATTTGGTAGACTTCCTCAAGCAGCGCACACCTCTAGCCATCCTGCCAGCAAAGCAGGCACAACAGTCAACAGCAAGCCCAGTATACAAACCAGCAGCAGAGCAGGCACAACAGCCAGCAGCAAGCCCAGTATACAAGCCAGCAGCAGAGCAGGCACAACAGCCAGCAGCAAGCCCAGTATACAAGCCAGCAGCAGAGCAGGCACAACAGCCAGCAGCAAGCCCGATAAACAAGCCAGCAGCAGAGCAGGCACAACCACCAACAGCAGACCAAGCACAACAGCCAACAGCAAGCACGGTGTAGAAGCCAGCAGCAGGTCTGGCACAGCAGGCAGAGGACGAGGCGGCATTCAGTCCAGAGTGCTGCAACACGTCAGCCAGCAGAGCACCACCACCACCGCTGCTGCACAGAAGGCAAGCAAAGATTGATTTATTTATTGATGTATTTATTGTGTAGGGCTTCTCCAACAAGAGCTCCTGAAGGTAGACTAAGAGATGGATACCCTGATCTAACTTAAGCCGCCCGAGGTGTCCACTTGTCGCCTTACGCCTGTCATCTCAGAAAGCTGAGGACAGTCCTTTCCACAATTGGGAACATTTTTAAAAAAATCAAATTTATCACTTTGTAAATGTGCTGTTGTCATCCACATCTTTCACTTTTTGGCAAAGAAGACTTTTTGACTTGACTTGTTGACTATGTTTTACATGAGTGTTCTAGTCAGGCGTGGGTCTGCTGTCGAGTATAATGGGTGGTTACATTGGTTACATAGGTCACACTAGATCTATGCTTTATTTGTTTGTTCTGTATCTTGTGCATGCCTGCCGCTGATCTAAAGCATTCTTTGTGTCATGTATACTATAACTGTATGTATGTCACTTGGCGAATAAATCTTGAATTGAATTGAATTGAATTGACTTGCTTTTTCGTACATATTTATTGCAATTTGTTGTAGTACTATCAGCAAAGCATGTCTTAATTTCTCTGAGGTAATAAAGTATTCTTGAATCTTGAATCTGCCCTTCTAGGACATGAGCATCAGGATCTTTAAGTCCATGCGATGGATTGCTGGGTGCACGGGGTAGACCTTGGTTTATTATCTTATCTGAAGGAATAGGGTGGAGGGAGTGTTTTGCCTGTGCATCACGGGCATGTTAGTTTTGTTTGATTAATTCAGATCATTGTCAACCAGCTTAAAACCCTTGCCTACAATGTTAAACGTATAGCTAATATTCGATGCTTTCGTTGTTTTGCTGTCAGTTTCAGCATTGAGCCAGCAGAGTGCACCCACTTTGCGATAACTGATCAGGATTTATTTTTGTACAGAAGCCACCAACGGGATCAGTGAAAAAGACTCCTGCACAGCCCAAACAGCAGTTGGCCAGTACACCGGTAAAGGAAGGGGAAAGTCGAATGCCGCGCAACCCTGTTCCTGCCGACGTCAACAACAGTGCCTCTCGGACGCCGCGAGAAAGAGCTCATGACATACTAGCTGACAAGGTTAATTAATTAATTAATTTATTTATTTATTATTAGTATTATTTATTGTCATTGTTTCACTGCAAATTCTTGGCCCTTGTAATAATGAAAAGTAATGGCACAAGATCTTGGCCTGTTCCTCTCAGTTCTTGTATGTATATCATACATTTATAAGTCTATTCATTTAGTACAATGATTTTTGACAGTCATGTTATTGTTTCCTTGCAAATTCTTAGCTTTTGAACTAAATGAACAGAAATTGTACAAGATCTTGATATTTTCATCTCCTTTCTTTTGTTTAGGTTATTTATTTATAAGTATTAATTTATTACAATGATGTTTAGACATTCACTCATACTCAAACACACACACTCACAACCATATAAAAACGCAGTCGTTATGACTTTCATGAAACGCCACATACATTGTGTTGACATTTTAAAAAATGTGTCCTTCTTTTGAAGCTACCCATATCCCAAACTCTAACTCTAACCCAAATCCTAACTCTAACCCTTAACCTAACCCTAAGCTAACACAGCCCTAACCCTAACGGAACACTGTTTTGACGTCAAAATAATGGGGCCGTCCAAAGAACATAGAGTATAAAGAGTGTGTAACAATAAGGTCGTGTCTACATCGCCACACAAGCACACACACACACTCACACTACCATTTTAATTCAAAAATGTTTCTGAAGTAATCATTACTTAACAAATAAAAGTGGATATTTTTCTATTTACTGCTTTCCTATCCTATCATATCCTATCTCGTAACTCGGAGGTCGTAGGGGCACTACAGATGATCGTTTAACCAGCGTATTCCATCTTTCCCTGTCCTCAGCAACTCTGATGGTTTCGCTCAGTGTCAAACCAGTCCATTCTCGAATGTTGTCCTCCCACCTCTTTTTCGGTCTCCCTCTTCTTCTGCCTCCTTGCACAGACCTGGTGGCCTGGTGATGTGGCCATACCATTGGAGTTTCCGTTTTTTCACCACTGTGAGCAGGTCATCGTGTTGTCCAATGGCTTGTGTGATGGTCTGTCGGACTTCGTCGTTGGTGATGTGCTGGGTATATGAAATGCCCAGAAGTCTTCTGTAGCACCTCATCTCCATGCTTTGTATTCTTCGTTGTAGATCTGCTGTGAGGGTCCATGTTTTGCAAGCGTATAGGATGATGGAGATGACAAGGGAGCGCAGCAGTCTTACCTTGAAAGGTAGACTGATGGTCCCGTCTTTCCAAATTGGCTTCAACCTCGCCAGGGCAGCAGTTGTTTGTGCGATCCTGGAGAGGACTTTCTGTCGGGACACATTGTCTGATACAATGGCTCCTAAATATTTGAAGCTATGCACTGTGTTGACACACACACACTCACTCACACTACCATTTTAATTCAAAAATATTTCTGAAGTAATCATTACTTAACAAATAAAGCTGGGTATTTTTCTATTTAATGCCTTACTGTAATAATATCAGCAGCAATGCATCCTGTGCTGTTTTATTTAATGGCCACAGTAATGTACACTCAAATAAAAAAAACTGACTTGATCTATTGATTGAAGTCAAGAGGTGCGAATGAAATAATGCGTAATGGTTTGGTAGAAAAAATTGAATTTTTTTTTCCCCATTGGAGTTCATTGTATTTCTGTTTTTCATGTAGATGGTCAAATTTCATACTCAAATTCAGAAATTTGACTGTCCACGAGAAGTCGCATGGATTTGTTATTTGGTTACACAAGCAATCTATAGAACATAACAGTGAAAACTAAGTAACTATAACAAATCAGAAGGTAAAATGATTTACAGCTGAAGGTTGTGTATACATTTTGTAGTCTGCACTGTAAAGTTTAAAATTAAAGTAATTGTGTTTTTTATGCTTGCAGATTGTGTGGTCTGTCATGCAGGAAGATAGGGAGTTGGCTGGAACGCCTCGCTCGGTGGGACGGGACTCGTTGACCCGGTCTGGGCTGTTCAACTTTGCTTTGGCTACATCCAAGTCACAAACGATGGCTGCCACTCCTGTTGACAGGCACATGGCCACTGGTGCTGACCGTGACGAACGTGAACAAAGACTGCTGCTGCCTACTTCGTTAGGCTTTGACACCCTTTTCTCAAAACACTGGGACGCTGAGGACTTGCTGACGCACGATGCGGACTTTGCTTCTCAGCACACAGAAATCTTGCCAACTGCATCATCGATGGGTAAAGAGAAAGCTGCTTCTAAAGGAAACCAGAGGCCAGGGCTAGACAGCGATAGAGATGAGACTTTGTTCAGGGAGACCCGGTCCCCAGTAACGTTGGTACAGCAGGAGATGATAGCGGAGGCAGAGCAGGAGAGGTACAACTCTGCTGCAAGCTTACTACACCACAGAACGGAAGATGTGGGAAGACATTTACAGTCTGGAGAGGAGGAGGAGGAAGAAGAGGATGCGAATATACAAGATCCAGTTGCTGCTTTTGGTGAGTTGTGGTACTGTCTTTCGACCTGTTATTTTAGGCCAAAGCTCTGCGTGATAACGCTTTATTAGCCTGTTACACTCGGTTTGATGTTGGTGTTTTCAATCAGTAGTTGATTCAGCCCCAATGCTGAAGTACTGATGAGTGTAGCTCAGATTCGTTTATCCACGCAACCCGTTCAAACAGCATACAAGTCACAGAGTCGACGTATGAAGTTTTCCACTTTTATTCAGCACACATCAACAACTGCATACAATCGCCTTTTCACGCTCAACTTTTTACTTTCCAACTCACTATCAACAATACTCTCTTTTTGAAACATTGCGGCACTTAAATAGTCTCTTGATACTCCCGAACACCCTGGATCAATCTCGTATGACGCAATTTAACCAATCGCTTTTAACTTTGTCATTACTGACTTACGTCATACATATTTCTTCTCCTTCCGGGAACATTCTCATACTTCGATATTTATCGGGAAGTTTCCATCGATAGTAAATTACTAAAATCTAGAGAATTCTCCAATAATATCGACTAACAAAAATTATCAACGTTATACAAAGCCTCTCCTAACAACAATGCAAACTCAAATCAAAGGTAAATAAACTCCATTATTGAATACTTTGCAAAACGAAACGATTAGATCTATCGTGCGCGTTTCAGCCATACTTTTGTTCGCGTTTCAACGTAACACAGCCTATGTAGAAATTGCAGTTGCTGCATTACAACCAGTCAGCAATTCCCAGCTAAACACATTCCTCATTTAAAAGAACAACTTTAACTTTTAGCGTCCTATAGCGCAGTAATGCGCGCCTCGCCCATAATACTGAAGCGCGGTAAACCGCGCCTCGTTAGTGCACCTTTTAGTCAGTAAATCACAGGAAATAGGAACTCTCCTGTGCGTGAGAGAAGGTTTAGTCAACTTCCAGAAAGGTTCCCGTGTGTTTTCCGCTATCGTTTTCGCAAGTTTGACGTGGTTTTGTGAACCTTTTTAACGATTTTGTTTGAGGTTTGAGTTTGCGAAATTTTCGGCCATGATGGCAGGGGATAGCTCCGACAGTAATAGTGAGTTTTGTAACCTTATTGATGAGCTTATTGCTGAAAGAGCACAAGGACTTGGTGTAGACAACCAGAGTGAGTTTTCTTGTCTGTGTTGACTGACTCAGTGACTGTGCACACATTCACATGCAATCCACACTGTCTTGTTGTTGTTTTATTAACATAGTCCGTAAAATACCTGTAATTATGAATTAATTACAAGATTCCAACAGGTAAAAATAGTACTAAAGTCAAAATGGTTCTTTGGGTACATAGAATTAGGTACTCCAAGCCCTTCATTGGCTCTTGTCCGCTCGGCAGTTTTCACTCAGTTTTCACTTCACTTTCAACACTTATTATTAATGTAAAACTGCATCAAAACGAACAGTGGCGGTATTCAAATAAAAATTGAAAGCTTTATCTTTACATCTGTGTTGTTTTTAATGCATGTTTATGCGAAAGATTCCGAGAAAACAGCTTTTGAATACGCCCCTATCCGAACGCTGAATGCTGCTGCGAAAAAATTGTCACCGTCGTTTGCTGAGAGGTGACTCGTTTCAAAGTCTAAGCACTTTGCGATACTTCATTGGATGGCCTAAAAATAAGAACCAATGAGAAGTTCGGATACTTAGCTTCATTTACATATAAGTATGGTGGGCTCTCGTGTGTAAACGTTTTGTTACGAGCCGAACAAAGTGGATAAAGCGGTTTTGATGTAAGTTTGATTTTAACTAGAAGTTTAAAACTTAGCAAGAAATAAAGAGCAGCCTTTCCTTTATAAAACTAGGGTATTTATTAATTTGTGCATTACTGTATCGCGGAGCGCTTTGCCGTAGAAAAGTCTACCCAAACGGTGTTCGGGTTTTCTTCCGGCCATGGCCAACTCGTAGGCCTATTCAGCGACACGAGTGCTGAGCGTAGTAGCACACCAGTAGGCCTATAATTTGCCGGCACGCACTGCGAATTTGATGATTTCCCAACTTTGAAGCACCAAAACGGCTGAACATTACATGGGATAGGCCTGAAGAAAATTGGGCTTGGGAGTATAACATATGAAGGGGTTACCTGTCAAAAAATCAGCTTTCTGGTATCAATATTGGCTTCACTTTGAGACTCCAAAGTTGTCAATTTTTTCAATTCCAAAACGTTGCCAAAAAAACACCAACATTCGGCATTTTCAAACATTAATAACTTTTTACCTATTTGTCCTATGGGGAAAAAAAATATACCACTGTGTTCAGAATGAAAAGCTCTTTAAATCTATGTCAGTTTTGTGATGAGGAAATCATTTTTTTAAAATGGCTTTTGACTACCTAATAGAATAACCATTTTGTAAACATATCCTAAAATATGAAGTTAATGTGACAATAAATAAATTTTTTGCAATTTTTTCAAATTCATAACCCAATTTATTGCAATAAACTTGAAATCCTTACAGGATATAGGCGCAAATGTACAGAAAACCTTATAGGACGCTAAGAGTTAATAGTAATAACAATCATACAGGATGCCATCCTGCGCTTTTTCTTCAATTGAACAGGATGCACGGCAATCTGAAGAGATGGCTATTATAGACGGCGGAAAAGAAATCATCTTCTTTATTTTGAATATTTAGATTGACTGCATCCAATACCATTATTGAAGGGAGGGAGGAAACCGCAGGACCCTGAGAAAAACCTTCAGTGAACTGAACTGGAAAGTCTCGTACCTAAAGAAAACACCAGTTGGTTTGCTGTGGTGTTCAAACCCTGACATTTCCATTTAGAAATCAAGCACCTAACCATCTTTATTGTTGTGTTTGTCATTTCAGATGAGGGCGTGTTTACTAGTCATGATCTGATTCACCGCAGCCCGGTTGCATCGCACATTCAGAAAATGTGGCAGGAGGTGATCTCTAGCAGCCCAGGTAACATTTACAGTAAAATACAATACAATGCAACCCGTCTTTATTATCTCAAGCAAGGAATTTACACAAGTGTAGATCATTATAATCCCTCCCCATCTCATTCTGTCTTCGCTAACATCCTCCGCCTTGTTCTTATTCTGTCATTGCCAACCGCTTCATCATCATTTTTTAATTTGTTAATCAAAAGGCACATTTATAGACGTATGTGTTAAAGGAACAAAAATTACAATCAACCGTTAGGAATCTCAAATTATAAGAGATCCTATCCTATCTTATCCTATCCCGTAATTCGGAGGTCATAGGGGCACCACAGATGATCGTTTAACCAACGTACCTTATCTTTCTCTGTCCTCAGCAACTCTGATGGTTTCGCTCAGTGTCAAACCAGTCCATTCTCGAATATATATATATATATATATATATATATATATATATATATATATATATATATATATATATATATATATATATATATATATATATATATATATAATATCGGTTACAGTATATGTAGTATAAGAAACATTTTACTTTCAGATGATGATGCTGAAAACACAGCTGGAGCATGCGACAGACTGCATTTTGATGATACCAATTGCAGTTCAGAGAAAACGGCCACACCAACCCAGCAATCTCCAACCACTGTTTCTCCACTGGGTGCTGCTGCAGTCACCCAGCCTTCTGCTAGCCAAAACAGCCCCATAAGTCAGGAAGGCAGAGGGGAGCCACTAGAGCAAGTAGAAACCCTGCAGGTGGGTGACAACGTCCGGCAAGTGAAAATCAGCAACGCCCTCATGTTTGACATGTCCTTTGAAGAAGAAGCTGAGGAGGATGAGGAAATTCTGATAGATGCTGAACGCAGTGCAGCCGAATTTGAAGAGCACATGTCTGCTTTATACGGTGAAGAAGAAGATGTGGCGGAAGGTGCTGATGCAGCTAAGAAAGACATTGATGCCACTTTGGATGAGCTGTTTCAGAACAGGACTCCACCAAGGACTAGCAAGAGAAGTGATGCTGCAGCGTCACAGTCTGAGCTCATTTCATTCACCCCACAAAATTCCACTCACACTGCTAGCAAAAACGCAGGCCTGGTCAGAAAGTCCGTGGAGGAAACGTCCGATAAAGAAAATCACGCCAGCCCGGGGCTAGCATCAGGGCAGTTGCAAACCAACGGACCGCTCTCATTGTCCCCCATCAGGACACTGCAAAAAGCACTCTTGTCTAATAGGAAAGTGACCTTTTCTCCGCAAAATTCTCACCACTGTTACGGAGCTGAAACTAATGACATTGAAGCTGCTGGAAACAGTGATGATGATGATGATGACGTCATGAACACATCAGGGGCGTCCCCTCTGAATGAATCGTTCACCCCTCTCCAGGCTGGGCTGTTTCTTCAAGGAGGGGGCACCCCAAAGCGGGCAGCACCACCACCACCAGCCAATAGCAGTCAGCTGGATGAAGATCTGGCCGCCCAGCTCAACAGACTGAGGCAGATGACGGCGCAGGTGCTGAGGAACGACTACAACGGGTCAGCCAGCGCGGAGAGCGGAGAACCCGATGAAGAGAGTGCTCCGTGCACCAAGGATCTCGGTTTCACCTTGCCCTCTACTCGGAAATCAAGGCCCGAAACAGGTGAAGGGAACATTATTATTTAGAAGTCATTTGAGTATAGTAGCAGTGCGATAATGGTCAACCTCAAATTTTTGACAGGCTCACCTCCCTTGCTAATGTCACTCCGTATTGGTCAACTTGACTTTGCTACAGTTATGGCCCTCCCCCCTCCACCCATGTGTACAGCCCACAGCTGAATTAGGGTCCAACTTTGACAGGATTATTTCTCATCCAAATGTGGCTCGTTCTAAAGTTGAAAACAATGTTTCTCCCTAAGCTCCCTTACATTTGTTGAAAGGCACACTGTATATATATATATATATAACATTTTATTTGATCAATTTTGTCTTTTGCGTAATAGCTTTTCTTGAGGGGGAGGGGAAATTATCCGTTATGATCTTGACTTATAACATTTGAATCAATAACTGAATTGAAAATATTTTCTATTACAGTTGGAGGAGAGCTGGATGATCTTCAAGGTCCTATCGACATTTTTGGTTAGTGTTTGTTTTTTTTCATCCATCAGTCTTGACACTTTTCTCTCTTCTTTTCCCGAGGAGAGCATAAACTAAGGTCTAGTCTGTGCACTCGTGCATTCCTTTGCACAGACATTAAAGATCCTGACGCTCATGTCTTAGATGAGGAGGAAGTGCCTGCTACATAAATACACACAGCAAGCACTAGGCCCTTCTCCCCTATCCCCAGTTGCCCAGGGTTGTGCTCAGTTGTTGGTGGGGGGACCCTGTTCATGTGTCTAAGGCAGCAAGTTGGCCTCGTGGCGCAGTGGATAAGTCGCCGGTTTCCTATGCCGAAGGTCGCGGGTTCGATTCCCACAAGGGGCGAACGTATGTGACTTAGGTACGAGACTATTGAGGTCACTGAGGGTTTTCTCCGGGCACTCCGGTTTCCTCCCTCCCTCCCTTCAATAATGGTACAGGATGCAGTCAATATAAAAATTTCAAAAATAAAAATTAGGTTTTCTTCCGATCTATTAGCGATCTCCCTGCCTTTACACCACCTGTTTGAGTGATGTATGTGTATTTGGTGTGTGTGAGGGTAAATGAGACAGGTGAGCGTGTATGTTGGTATAGATCGCCGCGCTTTGAGCCTTGGGGAAAGGCGCGTACATAGCATCCTGTAGTAATAGTAGTATCACTGGCCGTTCAAGTTAGAACCCTGTTTCGGCCAGCGCCTTGAGCAATTCTTGAACTGGAAAGGTGCTATATGATAATTATAGTTAATAATAATAAGGGTAGTTATATAGCGCTTTTTCCTAATGACATCAGTTCAAAGTGCAGTTCTCACCCATTTATACTTAACGTTAACTTTGAAACACATAGGCCTAAGAAAAGAAGTGAAACAAAAACGAGACACTAATAAAGTTTGCAAAGACATAATACAAACATGAAAAAGAATATTTACAAGTAAAAAAAGTAACTATAAAAGACGAGGGAGGGAGGGAGGGGGAGGAGGAGAGCAGCTAAGGAGTGAGAGGCCTGGGGGTGTGCGGTGTGACGGCAGGGTCTGAATCAGAAAAGAAGGAATAATGTGGTGAGGGGAGGAGAGATCAGACATCTTTGAGGACATTTTTAGAACAAGAGAAGTATAAGAAGCTATAACAAGAGAAGTATAACAGGATAACAGGAATTTATTTCGCCAATTGACATGTAATAGATACAACAATCGGAATATTATTTGGTGTTGGACAATGGCAGAGTGTTTTAGATTTAACATCTCTCTCTCTTTCTCTCTCTTACTCTTTCTCTCTCTCTTACACACACGCACACATACCTACATACACAAATACACACATGTATGCACAACCACACGCACTCGCACGGCATACCCAACAATAACAGATAAACAGAAAGATATAGTAAAACACAAATGACTAGACTAAAATGATCACAAAAACATTCTAAATTACAGTAGTCACTGTAGTATATAGCAGGCCTGGGAATGGTACGCTTTTCGGCGTAATTACGCCGAAGTCACATTGCATTTACGCTGAAAGTGACCTTCTTACGCCGAAACCGAACTCTGACTAGTTTTGCGCATGCAATACATTTTGTCCGTTTTCCGTTCATAGTGGACAGTGTTAAGATGCACTGCTTTCGGTTTGAGACATCCTTCGTTCGATACTTCCTCTCTACAAGAAACAAAATTTCCGAATGGCTGATGGTTATATCGATCAACCAATAGCAAAGCTAGAAAGAATATTACTTCTTGGCAGTAATGGCGTTGCGTAGAGACTTCGTTGAACGTGGCGGAATATTCGACGATTCAGAATGTCGATATAAGTGGTCATGGGAGTGGATGGATCGGGACTACAAAGTTCCGTTGGAATCCAGATCGAGCCAGTCCAGCAGCAAACCACGTACTTTGACGGGCCGTTACGCCGAATGGGTCCGAAAAGTGAACGAGCCAGGAATAGCCTATTGCTTGATGTGTCGCACAAGTTTTGACAGTAGCATCACAGCAGAAAGAAGCTCACTCCTGCAATGTAGTGTTGATGCAAAAGACAAAGCCCAGTGCAAGCTTGAGGAAACAAGAGCCTCCTAGGAAGCAAATGAAGCTATCCTTTCATGAAAAGCAGTAGAACTACAAAGTACAATACTTGATGTATAGCTTGTTGTGCATTTATCTTGGTATTGTCTGATTGCTTATTTTTGTTTGTTTGTTAGTTTTATTTGTGACAGATTAGAAGTTCTTGTCAGTGTTAATATGTTGGACAAATTTTTTTTTTAAATTAACACTTTAAAGGCACTAGGAGAGGCCAGATTTGTGTTTCAGAATGCAGGAAATGTGTTTTAAAGGCACTAGGAGAGGCCAGATTTGTGTTTCAGAATGCAGGAAATGTGTTGGCAGCCGGGGATCCGCCCCGGACCCCGCTGGGGGAGCTTACGGCGCTCCCCCAGACCCCCTAGACCGCAAGGTGCTTCGGCCCTTCGGGCCTCGCCTCTCTAACTAACTATCTAGTGCCGCGCGTCCCGATATACGGTACGCCCAAACCACTTTTTCTCATTCCCAGGCCTGATATAGATGTACGAGCATGTAGGGAGAAGCAGGGCGTGCGCACGGCAGGGGGATCAGCGGTTGGATGAGGATGCGGCATTTAGAGATCTTACTGTTTGAGGGTAAAAGGAATCTTTAAAGCGGGAAGTGTGGGATCTGAAGGATCGAAAGCGGCGGCCAGAGGGGAGAAGTTCGAACAGGGGGTGGGCAGGGTGGGAAGGGTCAGAGAGGATCTTGTCGGCTCTGTTGAGAGAGCGGGTCGAGTAGATGGAGGCCAGAGAGGGGAGCTCACAGCCGACAATCCTGCCTGCCGTGCGCACAACCCGCTCCAGCCGGTCTTTGTCGAGCTGCGTTGCTGTTCCGAACCAGACCGTGATGGAACATAAGAATTATAAGAGAAGTATAAAAACATAAGAATTATAAGAGAATTATAAGAGAAGTATAAGAAGCTATAACAAGAGTTGTATAAGAAGCTATAACAAGAGAAGTATAAGAAGCTATACTAAAAATGATAACCCGGTTGCTTCTCAATTTATTTCTCTATCTTACAATTTGTATGTTCTTGTCCTTTCAGGGGAAGATGACACAGTACTTCTGCCGGCTACGCCGTGATCTTTCCATACATCGTGTCAATGGTGTTGGCTTAGCTGCTTGTTACACAACAATGGAACTTGGACACGATTTTCTCCCGTCCAGTTGTTGCTCAGTATTGATAGACTAAGCCGCAGTTATGTCCCTTTCGCCCATTTTTACTTCCTTCCCACAGCTGTATTAGGGTCGAATCTAGACAGAGTTATCTCGCCAGTTCAAATGTTGCTCATTGTACATTTCAAATACATTATTTTATTACTTGTATATTGTTTAAACAATATTTTAATTTGGACCTAGTATTGATAGGTGTACAAAAATTTGTAAAAAAAAAAAATTTAAAATGTTAGATTACAACGATTGTACTTTGAGAAAATTGTAAATAAGAAGTTATTGTTACATGGAACATTAATTTGTGTGATGGGAATTGATTGTTTTAAGAGTATTTATATGGAATTTGTCTAAGAATTATGTGAACACATCTGAAAACCCGTTTGCATTCGTTTCTTGAGGAAGTATTTGGGTACTATTGTATTGCTTTCCGGAGAAAAATAATGTATTGCCTTATTTCACTGTTACATGATAAATAACAGCAGTAGTAGTATTTCTGAGTGGAGGTATGCAACAGTGTTTATTTAATGCAATACAATTACTCTTCCTTTCTCTCTCCTCCTCCTCCCCTCTCTCTCTCTCCAGTAAACATGAACTTATGCGGTTGTCCTTGATTTCTGTTGTAAGAGGTTTTTCTCGCAAGCAGTGGTTTTCATTTCATAGAATCACGGTGAGGCGAGGCTGGTGAGGTCAGTTGTGTTGTCGCAGACTTTTCCTGACTGACTTCTAGTGCTTCGCTTCAAACCACATTAAAAATCTCAAAACGAGTGTAGATCCACATTTTTACGTCTTACATGGAGGCGCATGGTCCCTTCCACGAAAGCACATAAATTTTTTTAATGTGATATAACCTATGACATAAATAAATATACCTATGATGAATAAAATATACCTTTTTTTTTAATAAAAATAAAATCGTGGACTGTGCAGTCCACAAAGTACTAGATCATTGACCTTTGCATGATAATTAGAGAGTAAATTGCTGATGTCACTGACAGGAAAGTAGCATTGTTTTGAAACGAAATCAAAATCACGCACTTGCAGAAGGGCACTAATGTTTTAATGTAGTGTTCTTTTTGTTGACTCACATGCATAGCATGATAGATATCAATGAAACACTTATACTATGCAAATTTGATCAACCTCACTCTCCAGGTCAAGGTCACTGGAGCTATCCACAGTCAGTTTGTATAGGTATTTTGAAGTGACCTTGACCCTAAACAATGAGATATATAAAGTCCAAACTTCTTGTATTTAATCTTGAAAATAAAGGTCATTTTAGGCCTTGGAAAACAAGTTATCATACAATGGAATGGCTGTTTATTTAGCCAATAATATGCAACAACATTTGGGTTATTTGATCAGACGTGCATGAGAGGTCACATGAAGGTCAAGTTCCTCCCAAGGTCACTTTTTGGGGGGCATAATACAACTTCTGCTGTATCTTTTCATAGAACATGTGTATTTGGAGCTGGAGGTCAAGTTCATCTCAAGGTCAAGAGCATAGAAAGATCAAAGTGGGTATTTGCATTTTCATGCCACCGTTTCATTTTGTTTTTTCTGGGCACTCATTTTTATGTTAAATATTGCAAGTTCCATAAGGAGCAAGTGAGTCATATGGGCTTTGAGCTTCTAATTTGGTTTGTACTTACACCCCGCCATTGTAGTATTGACTGTGATGCATGGCAATAAAAATAAATTATGCCTTTATGTTACACGTGAACTTCATCTCTGGAGCAAACTCCCATTTACAGAAATCTCAGCCTGTTCCTAGCAGATGTTTGTGTATTATCGTGTAATATTTATTTAAGATGTTTTAGGTTTGTTGTTGTAATGAAAAGGTACTGTGTTGGTACTAGACAATTTTCCTGGCGATGCCAAAATGAAGAAGAATAAGTGTAAACTTCAAAAGGAATTCATATACATTTTTAGATTTGCTGTTGTTATGGAAGAAAAGTGCTTTATTTTGAACTTTTTCCCCCCTGTTTATGCAAAATTGAGTTGTTGATAACTATTATTGGCTATATAGAAGCTTTCTTGTTGCTTCAGGTTTGATCTGCTGATTCCTTTTGAACAAACTTTCTTGTTGCATCAAATTTGATCTGCTGAATCCTATCTTTTTTGTTCATTTGATTTCATTACTAATCTGTGCGTTTGCAAAAGAATTCACATCACTGATGAATCAGAATTATGCACAGTAAATTGCTCAGAACTGTGGTAAAAGGGCACACAATTCTAAATGTGTTTGCTTTTAGGAGAATAAGTGGGCATTTTATGTAAACACAACACTATGCATTGTTTTTGATTCAGTTTCTGGAACACTCTCGAACTGGTGAGTAAGGTCCCTTGGATTTGTAGAAATATAATAATTTCTACCTTATTTCCCTACTATCTTCTTAGCTAGGCTAGTCACATACCTTTTTTCTTGAAAACTCTCCCAAACTCCTGATTGTCCATCTGTTGGGTCAGCTTGGGGATATTGGACGTTTTCTGCCAAATGGTCACTAGGGCTTTCTGTGGCATTATAATCTCGCAATGTAGGTATTTTATATTTGTATGTGCACGCTGCACAAAAAGACCTCCGCAAACACTAGGTCCCATCTCCACCAACTCCCCCCATGGGGGTGCCGGGGGTTTCTGTATAAATAGTATCCCCACTTTCGGGAAATGTAGTGCTTTAAATTCCCACTGTCGCCGTCTTTCTCATTCCTACTCTATCAATTTACTATTCTGTCTTCTTCGTTAGACCAGTCACCTACCTTTTTTCTTGAAAACTCTTCATTTGTGGAGGAGGTCTGTTGGGTCAGCTTAGGAATATTGGACGCTTTCTGTCAAATGGTCACTAGGACCTCCAATGATATTATTAAGCAATGTAGGCATTTTGTATATATGTGTTTTGTTGATATTTTAAAATGATGTTTATATTCTATTTTGTTTTGGTAAACTGGGGTTTAATAAATTAGAGTACAGCCTCAGCATCCCCTGTGTGGGATGCCTTTGTTGTAAAATGACCGGCTGGTGGAATGGCTTCAGTGTTGCCACTAGGGTTGTTTCAGCAGATCTTTTATATGGATCAGGGGTGAGTCCTCTTTCAACCAACTTCTGGTCCTGATTTTGTGGTTCTAATTCAGCTCTTTGCAGTCCGCTGGACCCTGTAATCTATGGATATGTAATCTAATCTGCTCCACCAACCCCTGTCACCCAAGATTTGCGCTCAGTTGTCTGTAAAATGTAACCTATTGATTTTTTTTTTTTTACAGTTGTAGATTACATTACATTACTATTGCTTTAGGTCCAGCGGACTCTTCCGAGCCAAATCAGGAACGGACAACCCCCGATCCGCATAAAAGATCTGCTGAAACACCCCTAGTGGTAAAACTGAAAGCTCTCCACCAGCCAGTCACTTTACAATAAAGACATCCGACGCAGGGGAAGCTGAGGCTGTACTCTAATTTATTGAACCCCAGTTTACAAAAACAAAATAGAATATAAACATCATTATAAATTATCAACAAAACACATACATATAAAATGCCTACATTGCTAAATAATAACATCATAGAAAGCTCTAGTGACCACCTGGCAGAAAGCGTCCAGTATTCCCAAGCTGATCCAACAGACCTCATACACAAATAAAAAGTCTTGTCCCGGAAGAGTTTTCAAGAAAAAAGGTAGGAGACCGGTCTAACGAAGAAGAAGATAGTATAGCAGATTGATAGAACAGAGCAGGAATGAGAAAGAGCAAATGAGAAAGACAGTGGGAATTTAACACTACGTTTCCAGAAAGTGGGGATACTATTTATACTGAAACCCCCGGCGCCTCAACAGGGGTACAGTTGTAGATAGCAACTTGTTAATCTATGCAGATTTTTAAAAAATTGTTTTATGTTTTGTGGCTTGAGTAAAATCATTTCACAGCAATTTTGGTCTTAGGACTTTGTGAATGAAAGCACACAAAAACTTGAATATTGCCACTTTTATCTGAAATCATTTTGCATGGTATGTATGCACGAGTGCACAATAGGAACACAACTAACAATTGTTAAAAAAAATTAAATTATGTATTTATTAACACAGCTATGGCAAACAAGCAATAAGTGTGCAAAACAGAACAAATATAGGCAACAGTTACCTTGAATAATTATACAGCATTTGAAGGGGTCCAAATCTTCCGCAGATCCGCGAAAATCCACGTAAAATAAAAACTTTACGCTGTAAAAAAAAAGTGTGCACTTTCCGCGAAAATGAAAATCCTTGAAAAATTAAAAAAAACTTCTCAAACTGTCGCCACGATTCACAAGCAGTGTGGGTCTACAAGCAGTCACATTCTCTATCTACACTTCCTTTTCCAACATGGCATCTCACGCACCACATGTTGTAGCTCGCAGCGAAGCTTATGATGGTACAGGAGTAAAAGTTGGGGTGCGAAAAATCTGTTAAAAGTTAAGTCCAACCCTGATGTGTTTGAACTAATTGGCGAGCACATTAGGGAGCTAAGCTCAAAGGGAACTGCTTGATGCGACACAACGTCAACTGCTGCAGAGGACAATGACTGTAGAGACTCAAACAGCACCTCGGCATCCACAAACTGCATCAAGAAAATGAAGAAACAGTCATCAATTCGGAGTTCAACCCATGTTGAAAAAATATATCTATTCCTGCACCTTGTTTGTAAAAAGTAAACTTGTGTGCTTTACACCTATTTTTAATGTCTCTTAGTGCTCAGATTGCGCGAGAATTCATACATTTTATTCATGATTTTTTTCAACAACATGACATCTCTCTCTCCCCCCTTCCCTCCCTCCTCTCTTATACAAATTTTCCTCTCTTTTTTTGAGTCGGGTGTTTGGATCCCTGAACAGTATTATGAATTAAAAAAATGACAAAGTCTTGTATACGTCTTGAGATAATTTCAAACATACTATTAATTTTAAAAAGATTCCCCACAACTTTTCGGGCATTGGAAAGGAAAGGGAAGTGTTTGGGTCCTCCTTTTTCTCTAGGCCAGCTTAATGAGGGTGAGGCCTGTTTCCTCTCCCTCGCTGCTTTACCTTCTAAACACACCCAGGTCCACATCCAGGTACCCATTCACAGCTAGGTGGACAGGGGTGTGTTGGGCACCTGTTTCAATCTCTGTCGTTTGGTGGTTTCCTTGCAAGCGTAGTCACCCGTCCAATGCTATGGAATGGACTTCCCATGACCTTGAAACAATCCAGCTCTGTGGCGGTTTTTAAGAGAGCCTTGAAAACGCTCTTTTTCACATCTACCAAATAAACGTTTAAGAAATCAGCTGTACTTAGTTTTTGTCTGATGGCCACATCTTTATCTCTTATTTTCCTCTCCACAAGCGCAATGAGCATGAACCTTGTAATCGTGGATACCTGCGCTATACAAGTCTACATCATCATCATCATCATCATCAACATACTAAAAGAAGAATAAAAACTATTAACTTCTCAAGGTAAAACACAGCGACTCAACCAAAGCTTTTCAGATTTTGAGGTTAGGTCAGCCAGGCTTAGCTATAAATAGCTTTGCCGATACTTCCTTTCACAGGAAGGGGGGTGGAGGGTAGGAGGGGGAGGGGGGGTGCAGGCTAGATATAAATAGCCTGCAGCAAGCGAAATGCAGAGGCATTGAAAAGTGCTGCTCACATAGGAATTGAGTTGGTGTGAAAAGCACAAAGTTTTATATATATAACCTTTATCAAGTATATATAGAGACTGGGGATATAAAAAATAATAAACATCAAGCAGTCATATTTATTATATAATATCAAATATAGAGATAAACAGCTTGCCACATGCGCATTTACACTTGAGCAAATTAATATAAAATCTTGCACAGCGAATGTAAAAACAAAAATAACGAAGCATGTTCAAAATGCCCAAATATTACAAAGCAACCAGAAAATAAAACACCCATAGCTCTGGATCTGTTAACAAACATTACTTTTCATAGCAAAACAATTCCATGTGACAAAAGTCATACAATTGTGACCTCATTGGTTTTGTTGTAAAGTAGCCTGTACTTGGTGTTACAACTAAATAAAACATTAAATTAAAAGAATTGTTCACAGACGTTTTCTGTAACTATTGACAATTCATTCATGGAGTCGGCTGACATTTCTACACATTTCACCGTAGATGTAAAAAATCTTACCAATGACCAGTTTGTGCAGCGTAAGTGTAAAGCACAATAGAAAATATCAAAAAACATGTCATAGAAGATAGGAGCCATCAAAATTTACTGAGGGGGAAGAACTATTTTCAACAGGTGATAAAACACAGCAAGTTTTTAAAAAATCAAACGGTTCAAAATGGACATCCCATATTCTTCACAGTCATTATTCTTAATTTCTTCATAGAACATGATTAGAAGAAGCACCATGTACGAGATCAAATTAATATACACTTACAGTTACACAGGTATATGTTTATAGAAACAAACATACTATAATTAGGTAATACTCAAATTGGACCTGAGTAATATTTACCTGATTGTAGCAACCAAAAACAAGACGGCAAGCCAATTAAATGTATTTCCAGGCATTCATACACAGCCGAAAAATAAGCATTTTCAAAAGCGATAATTTTCTCGGCAGTGTTGTGAAGCGGCTTTATCCTAATAAAGCAAAAAAAAAACCAAACATGGAATGAAAGGCCACTGTGTGAACTATCTGCAAACCAAAAATGATCAAAATCCGTCAGAACCAATTTCTGGCTACAGAACAAATCATGTTTACAGAATGGTGAGGTGCAATGATCTTGACCTTTTGGACAGTACAAATACCAAGGATTTAACAAGCTTAGCAGCAGTTAAAAGTATGTGGCAAAAAAAAAAGAAGTGAAATTTGGACTGATAACCAGAACTGCTACTAATGGAAGGCCCATGATTTGAAGTATCTGTACACCAAATATCAACAAAATGGCTTCAGCTGTTGTAGGATATTGAGCAAAACATGTTCAGCCACAAAATGACCCATTGTGATTCCTGACTATTTCTATATATTTCCAGGTAAGTCTAAAAATCCGCACACACAAACAACTTAAAAAAAATAAATAAATGAAATAAAGCCAAGAACTAATAAATACGTACACAGTTTGAGTACAGACCCCATATTTTATGTTTTACTTACATTATTATGTGAATACTTGACTAATATATACCAACAAAAGTGTAACCACATGAGAATGCCAGGGATTTTTTATATAAATAGTATTCTCACTTTGTGGAAATGTAGTGCTTTAAATTACCACTGTTTCTGTCGTTCTCATTTGTTCTTTCTCGTTCTTACTCTGTTCTACCAATCTACAATCTTCTTCGCTAGACCTGTCACCTACATTCTTTCTTGAAAACTCTTCCAAAACTCCTGATTTGTGTTTGGGGTCTGTTGGATCAGCTTGTGGATATTGGACACTTTTTTGCCAAATGGTGACTAGGGCTTTCTGTGGTATTATTATTTATCAATGTAGGCATTTTTAGTTGTGTGTTTTGTTGATATTTATAATGGTGTTTATATTCTATTTTGTTTTTATAAATGGGAGTTCGATAAATTAGAGTAGAGCCTCAGCGTCCCCTGCATGAGATGCCTCTATTGTAAAGTGATCTGCTGGTGGAGTGCCTTTTAGTGTTACCATTAGAGTTGTTTCAGCAGATCGTTTATGCGGATCCGGAGTGAGTCCTCTTTCAACCAAGTTGTGGTCCTGATTCAGCTCTTTGCACTCCGCTGCACTTTATAAACAGTGACTTACTAATTAACTAACAAAAATGTCAACCAGGTGCATTATACTATTATAATATATTTAATTTATACACGAAAATTAATCAATAAATGGTCAAAATCTGCGGACTAGAAAGCAGTACTTTTATCATTTTGTGAAAGACGGATCATTTCTGGATTATATGGTGATATATAATTACATAAACTTTCCAATAATTACTTTTTACATTACAATAACTTTTTGGCACCTTATAAATAATTTTCAGTATGTTCAAGGCTAGAAGGCTAGGTTTGAGAAGGCATTGTTCACAATTTTGCAAGAACGAAACTAGCACTGTCACTATATTGACATAAATCTTGTTAATATTTTATCAGTTATCACATGCAATAGCATAACTTAACAATTATTAAACGTACAATTGCAACAGATGCCATTATTAAGAAAACGCACTTAAGCAGGCAGCTCTAATTCGGCATTGATTGGCGCCTTTATATACATTTATCTAAAGCATAATGCATAGTGCCTTTCACCTCGTTGCACAAACTTTGTTATAGTGATCAAGGTATTTCACTTGGACCTTAAAAACAATTATTGTGAAATTTGAATCTTTTTGTTCAAGAATAAAACAAATTAAGATCTTTACTTTCCACTTTTTTAATCTTGTATACAATGCCTAAACACTCGGACCTTTTGTTCAGTTTATAGAGAGGTGTATTGTTCATTTGTTAAATTATTTTGACAATTAAACCTTTTGCTTGCATGCAATGAAACTGAAAGCACAGACCTCTGTTCAATAACTATGACTTCAGGTCAGTTATATCGTCATCCAAATATGAAGAACTCATGTTTTCACATTTCCGAGAGATTATCCTTTTTGTTTAGTTTATAGGCGTGTCTACTGTCCAAGTATTAAATTATTTTGACAATCAAACCTATTGCATGCAAGAAATGAAAGCACAGATCTCTTTTCAATAAAAATGACTACAGATCTATAACATCATCATCCAAATATGAAGAACTCGTACTCCCACATTTCGCTGGAGTACTCGTCCTTGAGGCAACGTCGCAACCCTGTTTCTTGCAGTCTGGCTTCAATGAAGGTCAACATGGTTTCGGCAGCTTCGGGGCTGACATTGGACAGGATGTTTTCCTGGCGACCGGTGGACAGCAAGGGGAGCAACTGCAGCGCAGGCATTCGCTTCAGCAGGTGCGGGTTGTGGACTAAGAACCCCGGCATCCAGGCGCTTTGCACAGCCGAGCGCAGAAAGTGAACGCAATCAGAGAGACGGTCAGGCAGACTGTCCAGGCTCCAGGAGGCAGGGGGACTCTCCAGCAGCAGGAAGCAGACGACAGAGTCCAGGACGTAGGGGTCAATCTCTCCCAACGTCAGCAGGACGTCCTTGGCGCTGTGTGAGAACAAGGCACGCAATATTTGTTGGCACATTTCCTGAAGAAAAAAAAAAAACAAAAAAACCCTATAAAATTCAATCATAAAACCATGCATGTCAAGTACTGCAAATGTTCCTCCTGTCAAAATATTAAAATTATCAATTTTGACTGAAATTTGAACACATATTTCTTTTAATGTTTGCCTTGAATTTTCTTGTTTCTTACAGAATAATTCTAGGTTTTCATCCCTCTACATACATGCACTGGTACAACTGGAAGCAACGTCTACTACACGATTCAGTAAAAGTCATTTAAATTATCTTCCACAATTTATCTGCCCTCAATCATTGTTCATGAACAGATAGACAAATATCAAAACTACTAGTATAAATATAATAGACCGATCGCCACTATTGGGCTGTGTTGGAATGCACAAGGTTATAGAGGCAGGCAATGCAACTGGCCCCAAAGTGATGCTAACACCAGTCTATGAGTATCCAAGGCTGCTGAGGAATACACACATCCTATGCCTGATAGATCTCTGACACTGAGATAGAATCAGGTACACCTATTTAGTGGAAATGGCCTATTTTGTCAGTCTTACTCCAACACTTCTTCAGTCCTACCTGGCATCCGAAGAATCCTGCAGAGGAGATCTTTCGCTGCGCCGAAGCCATGAAACTTCTGGTGAGGTCCGACCCCTCCAGCTGCCACAGTAGGTCAGACGCGATGCCTTGGTTCTGGTTCCGCATGATACGAGAATGGATACGGTTCCTAACACTGTCTGGACGCTGCTCGCTGAATGCCGATGATTTCCACGGAGGAACAGCATACAGAGTGGGCAGGGGGTCGTGTTCTGGCGGCGTCACTTTGACCGCTGGGTTGAAGTTGATGGTAATTTTTGACAAGCCCAGCCCCAAAGCATTTAGCATGCGTGTGTCCAGCATAAGACGTAGTTCGTTGTACTGGTCCAGCTGCATGCTGAATGGCAGACGGTCCAGCAGTGAGCGGTGCTTGAGTTTCAGCTTCTCCATGGCTGTGGACAGTATCTTCTGGCTGGCTTTCACCACCTCTTTCTGCGATAGGAACAGGCCAAAGTTTTCTCCAACACGATCTTTCTGAAAAAGAGCAGGAGATAGCCTGGTGGTTGCGGAGATGGTAGCACTAGTAGAAGACGCTTCTTTGCCTCCAATTGCAAGCTTTCCTACTGGGATGTCATCACACACTCCACTGTGGAACACTGTCAGCTCGCTGCAGGTAGAGGGTTGAACCACCATCAGCAAGTCAAAGCGGTCAGCCCTGGATATGCAGGTGTTGCTGGAGGCACTGCCAAAGCTGCACAGATCCACAAACTGCAGGACGCTTTTACTGGAACCAGCACACCCTGCTAGCTCCTGCTGCACCAAAGTCAGGGTGTAGTTCACGATCAGGCTAGCAGCTGCCCATTGCTGGGTGGGGATGGGGCATGTCTGCTGGTAGAACTGCAGCGAAGCGCTAAGACGGCTGTCCTTTACAGCGCTGATGTCCAGGTCTCCAACGTCCAGGTGTGTCCACTTCATCTTTTTTGCCGTCTCGTTCACTCTCTGCCACAGTCGCACGCCAGACTTATCGTCAGCGGTCGCTCTGTCAGCTCCCAGCGGCAGGGAGTTGAGAGTGCGCCAGCGAGGTCGCCGAATGCTTCCTTTCCTTGGCATGCGTGGCGTGACCAGTGATGATGCGGCAGGCGACAGATCACTAGACGGTGAAAACTGGTCAACACTTGCCACGCCCAGCAGCCAGTCCAGCTGATTATGCAAGTGTTCCACGGTGCTGGTCAAAAACTGACTTCCCTCACTGGCTGATGATGATGATGATGATGACGAGAATAGTGGGGAATCTTGAAATAAACCATGCACAACTGAAAGAGGGATAACAACAGGAATACTCTGTGCACTGGCAACAGCAACACTGTTATGGCGTACGGTGGCGAAGCACGCTGCGGGCGGCTCAGGCCCACTTTCTGATTCGCCGTTCTTCAATGCTTTCTCCACACTCACTTTTCTCTGGTTTTCTTTTTCCTTGCTGGATTCATCACATGCAACAGCTCTGTTCTCTTCAGCTGGCAACTGAGCCACCTTGCTCTTTCCACGGGAAGCTAATGTCCAGTACAGCACACACGCACAAAGACTGACAATAATAACAAAACAGGATAAAAGTAATGTCTGTGCAGAGGCAGAACTGTTGAGCGAAGTGTTCACAATGTCTTGACAGGTGTCTGTGTTTCCACAAACTGTTCCGCCATTACAGTATTCCTCACCTTCAGAATTTCCACTGCTCTGAAACAGCCAGCTGAAGGCTTCAGAAAGGTCTGAGATAGCATCACTCTCTTCTATGATATCATTAGAACGACCTGGTAAATCATCATCTACGTCGTCATCCTGTTTGAAGTTAAAGGTCTTCTGGCAGCTGCGTACCAGCAAAACTATGCTGGCATTGAAGTAAGTATTCCACAGGCTATCCATCTTCAGACTTTTTCCCAGACTCACAGAACTTGTTCTCAGCAAAATCAAATTATATTTTTATTACACAGCTCTGTCATCTGTCTCACATTTACTACGCTGCCTCCAAATCTGAAATAAAAGTGTAATCCTTGACTGAAACTTCTGGACCAGGTATGAGGTACTGCTTCATTGCTGGCAAATCTAGGCGCAATGGTGACAAGTACTAAAGCAAGTTAACCATGTCCACAGATTTGCCTTTGCCTGAAGATTTTATATATTCTTTCGCCACAGCAAGACCTGAAAACAGCAACAGAACTTGCTGTTAACAAAGTTGATACTGTTGAAAAAACCTGGCTTAATCCTTAAAAATTGTATTAACTTTTAATTCATTCTTATTAACAATATCAATAACCTCAATATATAGTATTATAAATTTATAAATTACAGTTTCACAAAATACTGAAACTGACAAGCAGTGCATTCTTTTTAAATATAATGAGCGAGCGTTGTGGCCAAGTGGGCTAAGGCGGGACTAACTTGCCTTGTCCACAAGCCAGAAACCAATGGTGCCTGACAGGTGTGGGTTCGAGCCAGCATCTGGGCGTTATGTTTCTCAGAATATTATTTACTTTTGATTCGGGCAACGTCTCGGGGGTTTTCTCCGGGTACTCCAATTTGCTCCCCCAGTAAAAAATTTCAAAAAAATTTTAAAAATTTCAAAAATTCACAAATAATGTTAGGTAGGTAGGGTTTGGGCGCGCCACTGGCTGCGACTACGCCTTCCCCGGGGGAGGCGGCCCAGAGTTTCCCGATAAAAAGGGATAATAAACTGCAGCCAGCCAGCCTAATGATCCTATCCTATCCTATCCTGTCCCGTAACCCGAAGGTCGTAGGGGCACCACAGATGATAGTTTAACCAGCATACTCCATCTTTCTCTGTCCTCAGCAGCCCTGATGGCTTCGCCATATAATGATAATCGTTCAAATAACTTTTTTTAAAATTAAAAATAAAGAGCATTACATTTTGTTTGAGACTCTAATTAAGTACACATATACAACACAAGTTTTTAACATAAGTCCATAAATTGGCATGATTTATTTTTATTATCCGGAACAAAACAGAATTCAAATAAATTACGATGATCATATACATACTTTCATTAATTTCATACATTCATCATACATAGGCCTACTGTATAACTATAACTTAGTTATCAACATGAGAATCTATACCACAGTGAAAGAATTCAGATTAAAAACAAGCAAAGCAACCACACACACACACACACACACACACACACACACACACACAAGCCATTTACCTATATCAGTGGTCAGTACGTGGATCATCGCCCTTTCTAAAACAGAACAGACTGACGGGCCGAAGCCCCACCTAGCTACAGTACATGTATAAAATTTAGTTTCCACATCATTTGAGTACTTTCGACATTAAATAACAGGGGAGAAAACCTATCTTTTTGCTACCATCATTTAAAAATCAACAATATTTACTCTTTGTGTCTATAAGAGCATGCTAGTTCTGACATATGAGAGTTTATTATAACATCAGACATTCACATAAAGTGTCACAAATAGTACAGTTGAACGTTTGAGTTGTTTTTTAAAATGTGTTTACAAAGATCTTCCTGTAAAAATTATTTTCTATAAGATTTTGGTTCAAGGACGGCCCGACGCACTTCTACAAAAAGGTAATGATCATTTTTGCTGGGGACCCATTAGGCTGTTTATCTGAAAGTTTTCAAATGACTGTTCTTGTCTTGCTTTTTACGCATCTTTCTTGGGGTACCGATTATTCAAAGCATGAATTTTTTACATTATTGAAGTCATCAAAAGCCTGTATGACAAGGCTACCACTACCAGTGCAGTCCTCCAGCGCCATCGGAAACTGGTTCAGAACAAAATCGGTGTGCGTCAAGGATGTTTACGTTTACGTTATATAAATTTATGAAAGATATTTCTCCTATATAGCGCACTTACAAGCTCAGAGAGCTTCTCAAGGGGCTGGCCTGTAATATCCAGCAATCTCACAATAGTTTGCTGAAGTCAGGATTCGAACCCACGTAGCCCAAGACGCACTCAGACTCACACAAGTCGTGCGCTCTGACCATTTAGCTATCCCTGATGCCTATTCTCTCCAACACTCTTCAACATCTTCCTAGAGCGCATCATTTCAGATACCCTTGCAGATCACGAAGGCACAGTCAGCATAGGGGGTAGAGCAATCTCCAACCTTCGTTTTGCGGATGACATTGATGGATTGGCTGGAGAGGAACAAGAACTTGAACAGCTGGTACAGAGGCTTGACACCACCTCCAGAGCCTATGGAATGGAAATAAGTGCAGAGAAGACCAAAATGATGACCAACAACACCAATGGCATCAACACGGACATCAAAGTCCAAGGCCAATCCCTAAACACAGTGCATAGCTTCAAATATTTAGGAGCCATTGTATCAGACAATGGGTCTCGACAGGAAGTCCTCTCCAGGATCGCACAAACAACTGCTGCCCTGGCAAGGTTGAAGTCCATTTGGAAAGACAGGACCATCAGTCTACATTCTAAGGTAATACCTGCGCTCCCTTGTCATCTCCATCTTTCTTTACGCTTGGGAAATGTGGACCTTTACAGCCGATCTCCAACGAAGAATACAAAGCATGAAGATGAGGTGCTACAGAAGACTTCTGAGCATTTCCTGTACTCAGCACATCACCAACGACTAAGTCCGACAGACCATTACATAAGCCATTGGACAACACAATGACCTGCTCACAGTGGTGAAGAAACGGAAACTGATAGTATGGCAATGTCACCAGATCATCAGGCCTTGCAAAGACCATCCTGCAAGGCACAGTGCAAGGAGGTAGAAGAAGAGGGAGACCAAAGAAGAGGTGGGAGGACAACATTTGAGAATGGACTGGCTTGACATTGAGCGAAGCCATGAGGTTTGCTGAGGACAGAGAAAGATGGAGTACGCTGGTTACACGATCATCTGTGGTGCCCCAACAACCCAGTGATGTCGTTTCCGTCGGCAAATCGGCCATTTGCCTATAAAATTCCAAAAGTCCGAAAGAGTCATGTTCTGAGCGGCCCGCTGTCCTAAGGTTTTATGCCTCAATCGGGCCCACCCTTCTCCGTTTTTTGTTTGCTTGTCTCATGTCTGTTTCGTTGTTATTGCAAGTTCTGGCCATATTAATTTTCTATCTGATGAATAAAGGTGTTAAAAGTTATTGTCGAACATCGCATATCGGAAGCGCCAAGCAGACGACACATGTATCAGCAGAGAGAGTTAGACTAAGTTCCCTTGTTGCGAAAGGCGTGCTTCCGGCAATAAAACTTTCGTTTTCAAAATGCCGCTGAAAAAGAAACCGAAACTTAACATTGGCATCTGGTTTGGTGTTGGAAATAAGTCAAAATGATGGCCGAAAGATTTTCAAAATGTCCTAAAGGTTTGTGACTGAATCGGCCAGTCGGCTATGCTGAAAATTTCTAGCAACATCACTGCAACCTCAGAGTTACTGGATAGGATATGAATTTTAAACCAGCTATTTCCATCATAGGGGAGGCACTGTGGTCTAATGGTAGTGCTTCGGCTTGCGGATCAGAAGGTCCCGGGTTCGAGCCCTGGCCGGGCCATTGTGTTGTGTCCCTGGGAAAGACACTTTACTCCTGTTTTCCTACTCCTTCGGATGAGAGTATAAACCGAGGTCTAGTCTGTGTCGCATACATTCCATCATAACGGACTTTAAAGATCCTGACGCTCATGTCCTAGACGGGTGAGTGCCGGAGACAAGAAAACACCCAGCATGCATCTAGGTCCTTCTCCCCCATCCCTGGCTGCCCAGGATTGTGCTCAGTTGTCCGTGCGTCAGACCATGCGCCCAAAGGCTGCGGGTGGGCGTCTCGGGCGGCTTGAGTTAGATCCTGTATCGGCCAGCGCCTTGAGCAGCTCTTGAGCTGGAAAAGCGCTATATAAGAACGATTAAATAAATAAATAAAATAAATAAAAAATCATAAATATTTGTGCACACACCAAATGTTGACAAAACTTGCCATGGATAGGTTTTATACTAGAAGTAGTAAATTTTTACTGTTGACAAAAATGTTGAGCCTAATGAATGTTACTTTGTTAGTAATAAAGTATAGCCTTCATTAAAAAATTATGAAACTCCTTTTTGCTTGTGTCAGTAGAAAAATATTAACCATATATTTATTATGTTAAATTCTTGACTGCTTCACTGTTATAGGCTACAACTTTAGCGGGTGCCTCTTATGCTGTACATTTCGCGCGTATTGTTGACCTACTGAAAGAAAGGTGCGCCGCCCGCGTATGCTATTCTCTGAGTTTCTCTTTTAGTCTATGCGCTAAGTATGTGAACATCAACGGAGACATTGTAGAACTGTAATTGAAATGTTGTGCGTTAGACTGTCTAAGCCGCTTCTTCTGTGATGAACATGCTTCATTAACTTTTTTTTTCAAAATGTTGTGTGCTTCTAGAATTGTCAATCGTGGCGAGACATTTAATGAAAGCAACATCCAGAACAAATGGAAAAGCAATTTGCACTTTTTTTCCCAAAATCATAGCTATACATTTTCCAGTATTTTCATCCAGAAAATAAAACCAAATGGCCTTAAAAAGTGCCATTTTTCTTTTCCTTCGAGGGGCTTCACCCTCCCCCCCACCCAGCCCCCACCCACCCCCCACCAGGGCTTTGCCCCTGGATCCCACAGGGGCCTAGGCAGCCCCTAGACCCCGGCCAAACTTCAGAGATCTTTTTTCAAAGTTGTTCTGCAGCCTGCTTTATGTATTACGTAATTGATTTCCCTGTCCTGAACTGAAAAAGAATGGGAGACTGTTAGTCCAACTACGTTACATCACATGGCATAATAAGTGGGCTATAAGACTAGCAGTAGAGATGGGGGAGAGGTGACTTAAGCCTCGGCCAGGCTCTGTTATACTTACTTAATGCCCGGCACCCCTGCCATGGTATGGGCCGCCAACAACGGCTCTGTAGAGTCCTCTGTCCTGTACCAATCTTTCTAACTGACTCCAGGTGTAGCCCATCTTGGTGGTGTCAGTCTCGAGGTCGCGTCGCCGGGTGTTCCTTGGACGGCCTCTCTTTCGCTTCTCCTGGGGGTTCCACTTCAGCGCCTGCCGGGTAACGTTCGGCGCTGGTTTGCGTAGGGTATGCCCTATCCAGCCCCATCTCCTTTTCCTGGTTTCATCTTCAGCAGGGAGTTGGCGGGTCCTTTCCCAAAGGTTGGCGTTGCTGATGGTGTCGGGCCAGCGGATCTGGAGAATCCTCCTGAGGCAACTGTTGATGAAGGACTGGACTTTTTTGATGGTGGTCTTGGTTGTCCTCTATGTCTCTGCTCCATACAGTAAGACTGACAGGCTCTGCTATGCAGTGTGCTAAAGATTTTAAGTTTTAACTTCAAGGCTCCATGCAGTAGCTGCCCCTCCCTGCCCCCTCTCCCTCATCCCATCCACCCACCCTTCACCTATTTGACCTCGAATATTTATTATTTTTGTTTTGTAATTTCATAAAGTGTTTATCTTTATCCTGTGCCAGGAGATTGGAGTGTGAAATATAGATGGTTGACAGTGCTTGGCCTACTCTTAATTAAGTGTGAACAACGTTGATGATGAACACTTGTGTAGTGTGATTCCATCCAGGCCAAGTAAGCATGCTCGGTGCGCTGGGGGAAAAAAAACAAGAAAAAAAAACTATTTGTTTTGGTTACTGATTAAAATAGGTCTTCAGCTGACGCTTGAAGGCTGCTTTGGAGCTACACTGACGTAGCGAGAGAGGAAGTCTGTTCCACTGGAAAACTCACTCAGAGGCCTGTTTTTCTTATTATTTTCAGTTGAGGACCTGCAAGCATCTTGATTATTCTGGTTCATATTCCAATGGCTTACAAACGGCGAATGCAAGGTAACAAACCAATACTTTGACTTACAAATTCTGTCTCTTATAAGTTAATAGTTATACTCGTCATGAAGCGTGAAATGTGATTTATATTGGAATGTTTGTGTTGATTGGTCTATAGAGATTTTTTTTAAGGCTATTGCAATACATAATATTTAATAATTAATATCAATTTACAAGATGCCTATCATTCAGGTGTAGGCGCACCATATGGTAAAACTAAAATCCTATAAATTACTTCTAAGATGTTCCAGAACTCATTAAAAAAAACACACGACTTTCATTATTAATGGAACGATGTACACAGACTATCAGTTTCACAGTAAAATAAAATAAAGGATGGGAATGTTTCTAAACACCACAAAAACAAAAGCAGAACAATACTCAATAGGAATATAATATGCTAATATTAGTAACGTAATATACGGATGCAGACAGATGAAAGTTGTAGTTCAAGCAAACAGCAATGTTCATGCCATCTGAAAGCAGAGGTAGTAAATTTATGTTTTATCCTTGATAATGTAAACCTTTTTGTGCTGTAGGCGAAAGGGTCTTTTTGGAACCGGACCCACAGACAGGGCAAGCAGTTGAGCTAGTGCCAGATCACCGTGGAATGTATTCCCTTTGTTTCCCAACATGTAACAAGTCTGGCTGCGAAGGAGTGGTAAGCTTACTATTCAAATTTTGAGTCTTTTATGACAAACAGCTAGCAAATACCATGTCTGTGTTCTTCTAAAACTTCACTCATCTTAGAAAATCTGTGTGCATTGGGTGTTGTAGACATGATAAAGAAAGAGAGGGTGTTTGGCACTGTGTTTAATATTTATACAGATTTTGTTTTATAAAATAGTGAGTGTTGTGGCCGAGTGGTTTAGGTGGGACTAACTTGCCTTGTCCACAGGTTAGAAACCAATGACAGGTGTGGGATCGATCCAGCATCTGGGCTTTATGTTTCTCTGAATATTATTTTATTTCGACTGGCAACATCTTGGGCGTTTTCTCTGGGTATTCTGGTTTGCTCCCCCAGCAAAATTAAAAAAAACAACAACCAAAAAACAGTACTTATATTAGGTGGGTTGGATTTTGAGTGCGCCACAGGCTGTGACTATGCCTTACCCAAGGGAGGCAGCCCAGAATTTCCTGATGAAAAGGTACAATAAAGTGTCAAACACACACACACACACACACACACAGATTCCTATACCCATCATATCACCAATGACGAAGTCCGATAGACCATCACACAAGTCGTTGGGACAACATGAAGACATGCTCACAGTGGTGAAGAAACGGAAACTCTGATGAAATGGCCAAGTCACCAAAGCATCAGGCCTTGCAAAGACAATTCTGCAAGGCGGCAAAAGAAGATGGAGACTGAAAAAAAGGTGGGAGGACAACATTCGAGAATGGACTGGCTTGACACTGAGCAAAGTCATGAGGGTTGCTGAGGACAGAGAAAGATGGAATGCGCTGGTTAAATGATCATCTGTGGTGCCCCAGTGACTTTCAAGTTACGGGATAGGATAGGACAGGATAGGCATTGCATATTAGAGATGAACTGTTTTGATGTTATTAATTAATATAATTTTTATGTGTGCGGCCTGCCAACACAGTAAGGGTGCTGAGCCCCTACCAACTGCGCTGATGTCCTATGCGGAAGGTCACGGGTTCAAATATCGCAAGGGGTGAATTTGTGACTTAAGAAGTTAAGTACTAGATTTTCAGTCGCTGAGGGTTTTCTCCGGGTGTTCTGTTTCCTTCCTCCTTCTATAATAGGATTGTATGCAGTCAATCTATCCTATCCTTTCCTATCCTATCCTGTAACTCAAAGGTCGTTGGGGCACCACAGATGATCGTTTAACCAGCGTACGCCATCTTTCTCTGTTCTCAGCAATTTTCATGGCTTCATTCAGTGTCAAACCGGTCCATTCTCGAATGTTGTCCTCCCACCTCTTTTTCTGTCTCACTCTTCTTCTGTCTCCTTGTTTCGTGCCTTGCAGGATGGTTTTTGCAAGGCCTGATGCTCTGGTGATGTGGCCAGACCATCGGAGTTTCAGTTTGTTCACCACTGTGAGCATGTCGTCATGTTGTCCAGTGGCTTGTGTGATGGTCTGTGGGACTTCGTTGTTGGTCGTGTGCTGAGGTAAATGCCCAGAAGTCTTCTGTAGCACCTCATCTCCATGCTTTGTATTCTTCGTTGTAGATCTGTTGTGAGGCTCCATGTTTTGCAAGCATATGGGAAGATGGAGATGACAAGGAATGTAGACAGATGGTCAATCTAAATTTTCAAAATAAAAATTGATTTATTTTCTGCCTTCTATAAAAGCGACCTCTTTGTATCACTGTGAGTAGCATCCTGTATTATTATATTTGTTATGTTGAAACGAGCACGATAGTTCGTGTGTGACGCGCACGATAGATCTCATATCATTTTGTTTCGCAAAGCATTCAATAACAGAGTGTATTTTCCTTTGATTTGATTTTGCGGTTGTTGTTAGGAGAAGCTTTGTATAACGTTGATAATTTTCGTTAGTCGATATTATTGGAGAATTCTCTAGATTTTACTTCGCGATAGGTGTAGATATTTGAGAACATTCTTGGATAGAAAGGAAAGTTGTATGACGTAAAACAGTGATGACGAAGTTTAGTTTGATTGGTTGTAACGCATCGCTCTGGAACGTCCTGGCGTAATCTGGAGTCTAGAAAAACTATATAATGGATGCACTGTGTTGTGTTGAGGAGAGTGTTGTTGTGGAAGTTTTGAAAGTGAAAAAGTGATTGAACGATTGTATGCAGTTGTTGATGTACGCTGAATAAAGCTGGGAAACTTCATACGATGACTCTGTGCCTTGTTGCTGATTGAACGGGTTGCGTGGATAAACGAATCCGAGTTACACTTATCAGGATTTCAGCATTGGGGCTGAATCAATTACTGATAGAAAAACACCAAACGAGTGTAGCAATATTATTGAAGTAGTGTTAGAGATGACCTGTTTTAATGTTTTATTCATATTAATAAATGTTAGAGATTAACTGTTATTGTTGACTTGTTTACAACCTTTCTTTAATTTTTCTTCAGAATCTGAAAGATGTGTTCAGTGTGGCTGGCAAGGTGTTTGACGTGACTGAAACCCCCAGGTATTTATTCATTTTGGTTGTGTGTTTATTTTGGAACATTTTCGGCAGACTTTGTGGAACCGGACAGTCAGCTGTTTCATGGTGTGGAAACGGTAGTGATCTGCTAGTTCCTGTTCTTTGTCTACTTTTGAACCATGCCTCTGCTTGGAATCCTCTCTCAGCAAACCCACAATCTCCTCCTTCAAGATAGAACCTAAAGACTCTTCTCTTCTTATCCTCCTTTGCTCATCAACCTGTTTTTTGAAGCAATGGTGTGCTCAGCATTAGTAATGCTATTAATAATATGCATCTTTATTTTATTTAAAAGCACACAAAAAAAGTTTATTAAAAAAGGGCTCAGGATTGTTTTTTTATTGTTTGGATGTCTGGGCCATCCAACTAAAGGCTTATCTTCATTGGAAGCTTTGTGGAGGGTAAGAAACCTTTTTGCGAGGCTCTCAGATCCCGAAGGTAGGTTGCTGAATCTTTGGGACAAAAGATGGTTCAGGAACCTAGGTTCAGGATCTGAGAACCGTGGGGAAAAGGTTTCTGAACCTTCGCAAACCTTCCAATAGGCATTATCCCTAAATAAACCGAAAGTAGAGTTGCTTCCCCTGAAAAGCGGTACAAAATACATGTTGACAGTACGCCTTAATAAACCGAAAGTAGGTCAATGAGAGTTGCTTCCCCTGAAAAGCGGTACAAAATACATGTTGACAGCTATTTAGGAAGTACTCCAATTCAAACAGGCCATTAGGCAGGGAGTAGGTGCTCAGGTGGCTGGAGTTGGACCCTGTATAGGCCAGCGTCGTGAGCTGGAAAAGTAATCTATAAATATTAGAACGATCAAACAAATCACAATAAGTAACTTAACCCTTTTTCAGGCAAGTCCGCGCTTGTCGCCTGATGCTATTTTTAGTCAAGTCGCTCAATGTCCGCCGGCAAAACGCCCCAAACACGTACTCCGTTAGGCTGCTTCCACTGCTGCATCTATAAATAGCATCATCTCATGAATCGTTGTCTCGTGTACAAGATTTCCTGTTCTTTCCGATGGTATGCAAAAAATGGTGGATCGTTTTAAAAAGCATGCAATGCGAATTTTTGAACATCGATAATCTTTGTGACAATGTTTTGAGGAACAAGAGAGATTATACTAGCCGCCATTATGGACAGTGATGATTCGGACAGTATATTTTAGGGTTTCGATGAAGACAATCTTGTGCAAGTTGATCCAAGCAAGCAAAGCGACTTGGATATTGATTGTGAAGCATTGGAGAGGGATAGTGATGTGGACACGTTGATTTCTAGTTTATAATACTGGGCCACTCTGTTTAGGTTTCTTCTGATTTTTCTAATGTTGGGATTTTTTAAAAATGTATTTATATGCAAGACACTCACAACAAATAAATAAATCATACATCCCTTGAAAGAAAAATTCATTTTGAATGTAATAACATTGGTTTTAGTTCGATGTTTTGTTGTTTTAGATTTTTAAAACACAATTTTTTATTTTGGGGTGATGTATTATGCGGAGTTACCTTTCTTGAGCTGTGGTCTGCCTGAAAAAAGGGTTAATAAGGACCCTAAAGTTACACATTTACATTTCTTGGAATCTTGTGCAGTTGTAGTTTGCAGCACATCTTTCTTCATCTAGATATATTGAGTTTTTTTTAAATTTTTGTTTGTTTGTGTGCATTGCAGCTGGGTATTTGTTCGTTACTTTCACCTCAAGGCAGCGAGACGAGCCCTGAAGATGTTCCCCCACCTGGAGCTGCGACTGTCGGCACAGAGCAGCGACAGCAACAAGAGTTGGCAGGAACGCACCAGCAACTGCAAGAAACGCCAATTCTCGGGCAATTTTAGACAGTACAAAAAGACCAAGTGGGAGAGTAAGTCGCCCCTTTCCCTCCCCCCTGCTGTCCCTTACGTCCCAAACCCCACTGAGCATGTAATACAGTTGTGTGGGTATGAGTGTTATACAAGATCCCTTATTACCAATTTTCATTGTCTGGAAGTCATGACTTGTAGTGGTAACACTAGAAGCAAAACCTTGTTAAACTACTGGGGTGTGATGTGGCTAGGCTACTGAAAGCTATACATTTTCCACTCGCACCCTGGATTAGAAAAGCAGGCAAAGTGGTCTTTACATAATAAAATGTGCTCATTACATAGGCAAATGTACACATTGCATAGTAGCATGTACTTTTTACATAGTAAAATGTGTTCTTTACGTAGTCAAATGTACTCTACATAGTAAAATGTGATGTTTACATAGTAAAATGTACTATTTACATAGTAAAATGAAATGTTTGCATAGTAAATTGTTATTTTTACATAGTAAAATGTGATTGTTTTTTTTTGTTTTGATTTTTTTTTTAATAAAATAAAAACAATGCATTTTTTCCTATCAAATTAAACTTATTGTCGCAGAAAAGACCGGGCCAAGTAACAGCTACAGGGTCTTTGTAGGAAACCTGAATCCAGAAATCCAATATGAATTTGTAAGTGTTCTTGTCTTCATTTACAATTACGTTATGTGGCTCTTGCTGTTTGAACCAGGGATTGTGATAGTGTGTTTGACCCGCATGCTTACAGCAGCATGAGTAACTATATGTTCACCCAAAAATGTTTTTTTCCTCCAGATCTTTGCCAATGGACGTGAAATGAATCCTAAATAGTCCAAAATTGATTGCCTTACAAAAAGTGTTTGCTCATCTTGGAGAACTTTAGTGTTGTTCATTGCTCGGAACCTATTGCAGCTTTTCAGACCAAGCTTGATAGGGGTTGTGTACGGTGGATCTCCTATAATTTCAAATGTCATATGGTTGAGTCAGGGTGGAGGGCTACCCTTTACTGGGCATAACGGCCAAAAGCGGCCAAAGGTCTAAACAGGTAAAACGTCCAAAAGCGTCCGTATCAACCATGTGGTTATATTCTCGCGTTGTTTGAAAGATTGCGAGACTTCCGGCAATTGACTTCCGGTTTATTCTGTTGATAAAACATTCCACTGCATTTCCACAAGTTTTCTCTGTGATGCGTTCATTTTTTCGATTTTTTTTTTCTTCAAATTTTCTTTTGTGCGTGCCTAAAAGGGATGGTTTGGATTCTTCGACTGATTAAGGGGAGTTTACAGGCTTCCATTTATCAGACATTAAAGTGAGAGAAATGGATTTGGAGTCTGAGGAAGAGATCAGTACTGACATTAGACAATTAGTGTTAGTAGTGTGCATGCATACGATCTTTCAGACTGGCATGAAAGTGAAAAAGAGGGGGGCTTGTTTGGACTTTTTAAAACTTTTTTTTGTATACACATGGAGTAATAAAAAACAAGACATGACAAGAGAAGTATAAAAAGGTAGATACTCAAAAAAGAATTTATTTCTGTTCATTTTGCATTTTATTTCATTTAAATCTATAGTCACTAATAACTAGTCCTAAGATGTGGTGTTTTTACTAACGTACCCCTAAATATCTCTAAAATTATAAAAATTCTTGCCTGTTTACAGCTAAAAAATAGACAAACGTGTGCCCAGTAAAATTGGAAATGTGGAGTTTGTGTGTAACAGTGGTGGACCTCAAACTTTGTTAGGCCTACAAATCAAGATTCTTAACGTTTTTGAAAGAGATGTGCATAAAACATTCTTTTTTTTTTTTTTTTTTTTCTATTCATGTTTACTTTTTGCTTTTTGCTTTCAGGAGAGGCCCTATATTACTTTCAAAATTGTATAAATTCATTTTCTTCCAGGGGGCGAATACCGGGGCTTGGCCCCTGGGCCCCGGCCGGATTTCAGTCAGAGATTTCTTGATTCAGTTGTTCTCCACCCTGTTGAGTTTATGATGACCTTATTGATTGACTTGCTTTTAACTATGTTTTTTTTTTTTTTGTATTAAAGGAAGCTAAAGTAGGTAATTGCAGCACTTATGCAGTATTTTATACTTATAAATTTTTCTGTGTGTTCTCCTTTTCGAATTGAGTGCACAAAATTGAGTGAAATTCAGAATACGTGCCAAATCGCTCTTTTTAAAATTGAGTACACTATTGTTCATTTCATTTTATTCTTGGTTTATTAGTGAATTTTTTAAAATTAATTTAATTATTACTCAGGTTTCATCATTTAGTCCACTTCCTTTTGTGTGCTTTCATCTCTGTTGATGCTACAGTATAGAGTGTGTGCTTGTGTGTGCTTGGGACTAAGATTGAGACTGAGACTTTATTCGTCTATAAAATGTACATAGAAATTTTCCTTTGGGCTGCACATTGTAAATGTAAAGTATCTTTAAAAGAATGACCTGTACAAACAAACCAACAAAAATAGCCCAACACATAAAATATAATAAAACAATTACTATCCCACACACCAAACATACTTGCGCTGTACACTCCTGCATACCCCCCCCCCCCACACACACACACAATCACAAACCAATGCCATCGCACACAATAAACACCAACCACCGCTGTACAACACACACAACCCATGCACAGACATGAGCATCACATGCTAAGCCAAATCACAAAACAGGACTGTTTGAAAAATTAACACACACGCGCGCGCACACACACACATAAATCTCCAGACACATAAAGACCCACAATGCTGAGTTTTTATAACAAGAACTACAAGTACTGTATTGGACATTGTATATACTGTAAGCTGGATCATACACACGCACTCCACATAACCGGCACACCATTTCACTCTCGCAAAAATCACGAGCCTGTACACACACACACTCTCTCTCACACACGCAGATGCAGACAGGCAAACATTCTGACCGACTACTAAATTTATCAATGTGTGTGTGTCTGGGTTTCTGTTTTTGTGTTGATGATGTATTTCTATTGTGGGAGTGTTTGGGGTTGGCAGGCTGGGGAACTTTCCTCGGATCCTCGATTTTCCGAGAAAAGGTACCGTCACTCCCGAGAAAATTAAATAGATGTCCGAGAAAAAAAATCGCTCTGAGAAAAAAAAATCACAAAACGCAATCTATCCAAGTCCAAGTCTCGATCCATGTCAGTGTCCAGCTTTTTTTTTTTCTCATCACTAAAAGTGCCGCCCGCGCCCTCTATTGTTACATCGAATTCACTGCCCAATAAGGCTTACTAGCATCACTTGACTACAGCGGGCGAAGGCGATGTTGAATGTTTGGTGGTTCACGTGAAGTTCAGTCCTTTGTCACTGTCCGCCATTGTTAGTTTATAATCACTATACTATCATGGTCAAGTCGTGTGTTGCACGTATTATTAACCGCAGAGATGGCGAAAGTGTAACTGCACTCCATGTCATGGGTAACTACTACTACTACTTATGCTACTACTAATGATAATGTACTTATGAACACATGATGAATATTATAAAAAACATCCACGTTTATCTCTCACAAAAAGCATTCTTTTTGGGTATACATGCTATGAAACGTTCAGCTTCTGGGGGCAAAGCCCCCCAGATCCTCCACCGGGGCTTCGCCCCTGGACCTGACCAGGGGCCTTACGGCGGCCCCTGGACCCCGGTCGGATTTAAGAGATTTTGGCTTTCGACTGTTCCCCAGCCTGGGTTGGGGAGTTGACCGTTAGGTCATTACAATTGAAATCGGGATTTATGGAGTGAAATCGGGATGGGATGAGTTAAGGAGTTGAACCTATTCTCAAATAAATTTATCATGAATTTTATTCATTCCTGATTAATTTGATTTAGGTATAAATAGTGCTTGATGTCTTTTATCATGAATTTTATTCATTCCTGATTAATTTGATTTAGGTATAAATTGTGCTTGATGTCTTTTGGTTTTGTCCTTGGCCATTGTACACTTGAAAAAGGTTTTTAATAAACCGGAAATTTGTGTTCTTACCTGAAGAGTTATGAGTTTTTTTAATTTCTTTTTTTTTAGCATACTTGGTAGGATGGTGTAACCCCATGAGAGTTTCAAAACCATCAGTGATCAAATGTCCTAACTTCAAGGTCAAGGTCACAGGGTCAAGAATTTTTTTTTTTTTTTGGAAGGGATTCATTTTTTAAAACTATAAAAGTATACATTTTTAACAGTTTTTAAAGATATTGATCATGATGTAATGGTGACTGTCATTGAGATGAATCTTATCAGAGATTTTACCAGCTAATATTGCCAGATAAGGTCACCAACCGTTGACAAGATAACTAGTTTTAACAACACATTTTCTGTTCCGGTAGTTCCCCCATCATCTTTCTTACCCACCCTTTGACCCCAAGTCACAACCACCCCTTCCTCCTACCATTTTCCTAGCTTTGTTGATAATACAATGTGACGAGGGAAAACTGTGCTATTCTTGTGAGAGTGTATTGGTCAACCTGCAGACCGTTAATAATACTTCTAACAATAGGAACTTAAGTGTTGCCAATCAATGAAGATTTCCCATCAAAGTTTTGGAACACTTGAGGCATAGCCTGTATTTCTTGTACATGATCACCCAGTGTATTTTTAGGTAAACCTGTGGGGTTGTTTCAGGGAATGTTCAATGAGCTGTTGAAGCCCATCCCTATCACGTGGACTACTATGAAGCCTTTCGTGAAGGACGGGGTACACTGCCTGTGAGTTGATTTCAGTTTTATTTTCATCGTACTTGCATAGCGCTCATCCAGTTAAAAAGCTGCTCAAGGCGCTTGGCCAATACAGGATCTAACTTTTTAGCTGTCCGACACCCCCACGTGCAGCTAGCCTTTAAACTTTCAGACTCCCAGACGACTGAACTTTGGTGACTATGAGCATCAGGATCTTTTAAAGTCTGTAAGTTTGGAGGGGAATCCAAAAGCTTGAATTAAGGCTCCAAAGGGGACCCTCGTACACAGACTTGACCTCGGTTTATACTCTCAGTGGAAGATTTAGGGGGCGCTTGCTTGTCTGTGCATCAGGGTCCTGTTATATTGTTTGTTTTGTTTTTGGCGCTCCAGGGTGTCAGCCAGCTTCAACCACAGCCTGCCAATGTTATTCACTGAACAGGCAATGTTTCAGCTGTTACGCTGTCACCACCCCTTGGGGTCATGAGCAATCTTGCCACTGTAGATTGTTCAAACCTATAAAGGGAACAGTGAAAGCCACAGTTGAAAACCTGTCTTTCCTTTATAGGCAAGACGCTTCACTGCGGCAACAGTACCCCCGTTGGAGTGCCGGGGGTTTTCAGTATAAATGGTATCCCCACTTTATGGAAATTTAGTGCTTTAAATTCCCACTGTCGCTGTCTTCCTCATTTACTCTTTCCTATTCTTGCTCTGTCCTTCACTCTGCTATACTATCTTCTTCTTCGCTAGATCAATGACCTACATTTTTTCTTGAAAACTCTTCCTGGACAAGACTCCTTGTTTGTGTATGAGGTCTGTTGGATCAGCTTGGGAGTGTTGGACGCTTTCTGCCGGGTGGTCACTAGGGCTTCCTATGAATGTACTATTTAGCACTATAGGCATTTTATATGTATGTGTTTGGTTGATGATTTATAATGATGTTTGTATTCTATTTTGTTTTTGTAACCGGGGTGTTCGCGTAGTTGAGGTCAACCCTCAGCCGTCCCCCGCGTGGGATGTCTTTATTGTAAAGTGACTGGCCGGTGGAGGGCATTCAATTTTCCCACTGGGGTTGTTTCAGCAGATCTTTTATGCGGATCGGGGGTTGTCCGGTCCTGATTTGGCTCGGAAGAGTCCGCTGGACCTAAAGCAACAATAAATCAATCAATCAATTACGCTGTCACCTTCACCAGACACCTGGCCTGTATAAATGTGTTTCTTCTTCCACATTCCAAGGTTTGGTGTTTTTTTTCCATGCATAGAATTGGCATGGATTTTTATTTAAAAAATTTCTTTTTTTGTGGTGGTTTTGGTTTTTTTCATGGATAGAATTGGATTTGGTGGTTGTTTCAGCATTGCATATTGTCTGGTGCCCAGCAGAGAGTTGGCTGAGAGATGTGTGGCCCAGTTTAATGGGGTCGTGTGGTTCGGTCGCAAGCTCAAACTGATGGTCAAAGGTAGGCTATCATTTCTTGCTCTCTCTCTTTCTTTTAAAAAAAAAATTTGTGTTGTTGAAAGGAGAACAAGTGGTGTTTAACTGTCGCCCGATAGTTCCAAACCTGTAACAACATTGTTGGCAGAATAACTGTAATGTAAAGTTGAAGATTTTTTTTCCCAGTAGGCGCACCAGTATCCAAAACCCTAACTTTCAGAGTGCCACTGTCCTACTAATCTGTTATAGGGTGTTCAAAATAAGAGATAAGAGATAAGAATATTTATTTACCAAGTAAAAACGTTACAAGGATTTGGGTGTGGCATGGCGACAGTGAAATACATCCTTTCTTGCACAGTCATTCATCGTGTCATACACTTCATTGACCTATAAGTATAACAGTCTCCCTTGAGTGTGTTAGCCATCTCTTTCTCTTGGTCTGCCTCTTTGTCTTTTGGCGTGTTTCTAGGTCTGTCTGTCTGTTGGTTTGATTGTTTGGTGGTCTGTCGCCTCTTTTGTCCGTTGGTCTGCTTTTCTTGATCACTCCTGCCTCTCCTTTTGGGTTTGTCTCTTAATCTCTTTCTCTCGGGTTTATCTGTCGCTTGGGTTTTCTCTTGTTCAGCCTCATTGTCTATTTGTCTGTCTCTTGGTTAGTACTGCATGGCAAGTATTGCTATTGCAAGAAAATGGGTACCTTGGAAAGATGGTGAAAAGGCGTGATGAAAGTGGATAAAACCTTGCCTTTGGAGAAAACTTCAGTGGCCTGAGATGCTGACACGTAAAATGTTTACAGATGAATGATGGACCGGGGCAGACCTGTTACATGCATGACATTTCTCCATTAATTAACAGAAAACCGTTAATTTTGAAGCCTCAGGGGTCATCTCTGAGATCCGGTGAGAAAATTGGGGAGGAGGGGAGGGGAGGAGAGGTTGAGGTTTTGTCTTTTGTTGTCTTGAGCAGACAATTTTTATTCCCAAAGCATATTATCATCAAATTGCTCAAAACAGGTTTTAATAATATCAAGCCATTTGAGAACGCTACCGATGTGGCTTTGACGTTTTTAAATGAACTGATGTGGCTTCGACGTTTTTAAATGACCCGTTTGAGAATTTCTTTTCCGGTATATGTGTGCCTTCTTGGCGTCATCATCGTGCCATTTTGGAAATTGAAATCGAGTGACAAAGCTGTTGCGAGAGATATAGACAAGAAAGGAAATATCCGAAACTGTTGGAGTTGGAAGTGGGTGGAGGAGTCCATGACCCTTTCTTTTTCAACCCAAACTTGCGCCACAAGTCTTTTTCTTTCTATTTCATGTACATTTATCAGCAAGTGTAGAATAGAGTTGAGAGACAGCAATTCAGAACATCTACTTTTTCAGCCTTTTGTTCTTATTAATTTTAGTAAATATTTGTATAATTATATGAACTACTAAATAATGCCATCTGCTTATGTTCCAATGTACACCCAAACAACTATCAGCACAGCTTCAGTGTTTGACTCTGATTAAAAGTGATTGGTGACAAAACAATGTTCTTCTTTTTACAGCTTGGATGTCAGGAGAGTGGTACTTTTTCAATCAGAAATATCAGAAACGTTCAGCTTTTCCGCCTGGACTCCACAAAGGGTTTCACCCCTTGACGCGACTGGGGGCCTACGCTGGCCTCCAGACCCCCTCTAAATTTTCAGTTAATTTCAATATTCTCAGAGCTCGTGCCTGTATTAGTATTACATTAGGAGAAAGGTAGCATCATGAAAAATGGTGGCTGAAAATGCGATCCTATCTCGCTCGCAACAGGCCAGTTTCCACTAAATAGGTGACTTTGACACTGGCTGAATATCAGAGATCTACCAAGCATAGGTATAGGTGGATGCCTTCAACAGCCACTGACACTCGGATTGAAGTCAGCCTCACTTTCGGACTGACTGCCTGTGTAACTTTGGTAACAGTACAGTAACAGCAAAAGGCGTGTTACACTTTTACAGCACTAAAATGATCTTAATACCGAGCTATATTATCTAATACTGATTATTATCAAACGATGTGCATGCTGAGGTTAGCTGCAGTTACGTCCCTTTGCTCTGGTTTTGCAATATCTCGACCCAGGGTCCTGGTTAGCTGGGACAGGACTATTTCTCATCCAAAAGTCGCTTGTTTTAATGTTACACACTGCCACCAAATTTGCAGACGCAGAGTGTTAGGCTTCTTTATGAATTTCCCACTTCGTGGTGATTTCTCTCTTCGTATTGGCTGCGAGGCGACTTCTTATGCCATGTAATGGCCATAGCGGATGAACTTGACCTGCTTCCTGTGCCTCCCTTTAAGCTATGTTCTAAGTCTGGAAACAAGTATAGATCCCCATTTTCACATCTAAAATGGTGGAGGAAGGTCCCATTTTGAATGTCATACAAGCGATATAATAAACAAAATATTTCCCACGAAGTCGTGGAAAAGTTTGTTTTGATGACATTTCTTGGAGGAAGTTGGTGAACTTTCACCTTTGCGTACTAATAACAGCATAAATTGCTGATGTCACGAACAGTATGTAGTCTGGAATCGCTTTCACAATGAAATTCATTCGCTACTGAAAGAAGCCTAGTGCAACAAGTGAGAGCTGCAACTTAAAATGAATGCTAAACCATTAGGAACTAATGATAATGACATTTCTCACTGTTTTTGAACCTGTTTCAGAGAAGCAAAAAGACTGGGAGAAGAAAGCAGAAAAATTTATGTCGGATTTTGACTCTGTTGATGTAAGTTCACTTAATTCTTTTTTTTTTTCTTGTTTTTTTTTCTTCTTTTTTTTCTTTGTAACCTGTAGTTTAGATCTTATAGCCATCCAACTGACAAAATAGCCATTGTCTGAGGTCTGGTCTGCTGTGCATGCATGCCATCTATCGCACCCACTTTTTTAAAAGATCCTGATGCTCAAGTCCTGAACAGGTGAGTCCTAGCTGCAGCATAGACTTAGCAAGCACTAGGTGCCTTCTCCCCTCAAGCCCGGTCACCCAGATAGATCAAGCCCGGTCACCCAGATAGATCAAGCCCGGTCACCCAGATAGATCAAGCCCGGTCACCCAGATAGATCAAGCCCGGTCACCCAGATAGATCAAGCCCGGTCACCCAGATAGATCAAGCCCGGTCACCCAGATAGATCAAGCCCGGTCACCCAGATAGATCAAGCCCGGTCACCCAGATAGATCAAGCCTGGTCACCCAGATAGATCAAGCCTGGTCACCCAGATAGATCAAGCCCGGTCACCCAGATAGATAGATCAAGCCCGGTCACCCAGATAGATCAAGCCTGGTCACCCAGATAGATCAAGCCTGGTCACCCAGATAGATCAAGCCCGGTCACCCAGATAGATAGATCAAGCCCGGTCACCCAGATAGATAGATCAAGCCCGGTCACCCAGATAGATCAAGCCTGGTCACCCAGATAGATCAAGCATGGTCACCCAGATAGATCAAGCCCGGTCACCCAGATAGATAGATCAAGCCCGGTCACCCAGATAGATAGATCAAGCCCGGTCACCCAGATAGATAGATCAAGCCCGGTCACCCAGATAGATCAAGCCTGGTCACCCAGATAGATCAAGCCTGGTCACCCAGATAGATCAAGCCCGGTCACCCAGATAGATAGATCAAGCCCGGTCACCCAGATAGATAGATCAAGCCCGGTCACCCAGATAGATCAAGCCTGGTCACCCAGATAGATCAAGCCTGGTCACCCAGATAGATCAAGCCCGGTCACCCAGATAGATAGATCAAGCCCGGTCACCCAGATAGATAGATCAAGCCCGGTCACCCAGATAGATCAAGCCTGGTCACCCAGATAGATCAAGCCTGGTCACCCAGATAGATCAAGCCCGGTCACCCAGATAGATATAGGTACTCCAAACTGATTTTTCAAATTGTGCCAAGCTTTAAAAAAACATATTGAACTGAAAGAACTTTTTATGCTGATTCCAATGGTATGTTTCTTTTCTTTGTACAACAATTTGATCACAAGTTATGAATTTTTATTGATTTAATTTTCGTCGGGGTTTTTGGCACAAAATCAAAATTGCATTTTCCTTCAACTTCTGACCCCCATAGAGTACATCTGATAATGCTGTTTGGGGGTCTTAATGAATTTTTCTGAGAGTTTTCATCATATATAATAAGGAGAATTTTCATTAGCCTTAAAAAAATAGAAATAAATGTTTAAAAACCACCTCTGAAAACGGAAAAAATGCAAAAAATCTCTGTAGTCGGTGTTTACAAAACGCTAACACAAAATGTGTAAATTGTCAAATTTGTGTAACTCGGCACCTAATTGGGCTACAGAAAAGTATCACATACCAATGGAATCAGCACAAGGAGACAAATGTAATGAAATACCTTTTAAATTAAAGCAGACAACCAGAAATGTTCAAATGTTGCATTTATGTTTTCGAAATTTGTGAATATGCAGCGGCAATGTCGTTTACGCCAGTCACGTGCCAGACTCGGAGGTCATTGCTCGCAGGAAGACACTCAAAGTCCCACCTGAACACAAACTGTGCACTAACATCAGCAACGTCTTCTCTGTTTGGCCAGCGAAACAAATCTTGACGGCCTTTTGTGTTCTCCAGGAACTTTACTGTTGCATCATCACCATTGTTCTTCACATCAAGTACTTGGCCTAAATAAAACTGCTCAAAGTAATAAACAGCAACCCACTGGCCTTGGTTGGTGAACTTAAAAGGTGAATCACCTACATAATCATCGGCTAAGTCTTCAGGAGGTGGTGCCTCATGGGTAACGTCTTCAGGAGGTGGTGCCTCATGGGTAACGTCTTCAGGAATTTCGACTGGAATGTCTGGTCGTAGTGGAGCTGAAGACAGATGCTCTTCTAATATTTTCTGCAGCTCATTCACAGTACCACTAAGTTTTAAGGTTCCTTTCTTTTTGACAATTGTCTTTTGAAAGCGCACTTCATCTTTTAGAGTTTCCTTGAGTCTTCCCTGAGAAGCACCTGCCCTTTGCTGTCGACGAATTAATCTGGCCACATCTTCCTTCTTCTGGCAAGGACCACCATGGGCAAGAACACGTCTTATGAGTGCAGATCTAACTTCTGCGAGTTTGGCTTCTTTGAGACGCTTTTTGTGTCTTGTTTCCAGCAACTGTTCGCGGATTTTCAGGCGAACAACTTGTTCTTGTCTTCTGTGTTGTTCTCGAAGACTGTTTCCTTTCCTCCTTGCAACTGCCATCAGCCTGGTACTGTCTTCGTCATCCTTTTGGCAAAGCCATGATGATGTCTTGTTGAAGTTTTGCATCTGATTTGATGATCGGTGATGGAATGTAGCATGCTTTCTTCTGTTTATGTCGAAATCAAGCTCTCCAAATGCATTCTCGCCAAGGAGATTGGTAAGATGGCAGTGCTGTAAAGCAGTCTGAATGTCTGGTGACTGAACTTGACCATATTTCCCATCAAGAAGAAAGTCAGTAAGCTGGAGATTAGTTACAACCAGCAGGTCTCTCATGATAACTTCCACAGCTGCTTTTACCTGGATATGTTCAGCAGCAAACTTCAGAACAGCAGGTTTCAGATCTGTATTCAGCTGAAACTGTCCATCAAATACACCCTGAAACTCAGGATTTAGCATGTCACTGCTATCTTCTCGCCATCTGTCAAAGCTGGCGTGAAGCTTCTGGATGTAAATGTGGAAATCCCCATATGTGACTTTGCTCTGCAGAAGTTCCCAGAATGGACCAGTCACGTGTATGTAGATCAATGCCAAAGCACAGACAAAGGACAGAAGGGTCTCATCTTGAATGTCAGCTGCCACACTGTCTATCTTGTTGTTTAAATGGCTGAGGTGCTCTCTCAAAAACAATCTTAAATGTTCCAGGTGATGGATTATAGCAGCTGCTGACAAGAAGAAGCAGTTAAACCTGTTTGAACGATATGAAGTCACATGACTCTTCAGACCATTCTCTTCACAGTAGGCCAGCCACTCTGACCGACATCCATTTTTGTCATCCCCCCTTGGTCCAACAATGTCACAGGTCAGCCTGATAACACGTGATGTCGCAGTCTCTGTCTTCTTGTAGCACTGAAATTTTGGCAGAGAATCTCGCCCAAGTTTTCTTCCTTCTTCTTCTTCAATGAGCTTGAAGGAATTGTCACACGAGCGACTCAGCCCTAACAGGAAGTGTGCATTACAATGCAGGAAATGAAGTGAAGTCTCTTGCCCTAGTTTTGTCTTTAAAAAGTCACGAAGGTTTGAGTCAAAAAGCTTCATAGTTGCTGCTCGGTCAGTCATAACGCTTGTCAGCCTTGCCAGTATCTCGTTGAATTTGTGCTGGCCCTGTGCCTGTATTTCCTCTCCTTCACAATACAGGTCTGTGATTTCTTGAAGTAGAGTTATGGTGACCTCAAGCATTGTAGCAGCATCTTCTTTCGCAACTGTAGTAAAGCCCAAGCTGAATGACTCACCACTATAACCTGGTGACCAACTATCTTGACTCCTCCCCTTGAAGTACCATCAGTATGAAGGGTAAAATTGTCGCTCTCAAGTAGTTTTTCTGCTACCTGGATTTTTGAAAGGACGTGACCCTCGTTGCAAATGTTCAGTGAGGTCTGTAGTGATGGTAGTTCCCTCTCTGTAAACTCTGTCTGAAATAAATTCTGAGCAACGACTTGAATCGCAGTGCTGCACTTCCCTGCTGGGACACTACAATCACTCTGAAGTTGCATTACTGTTTTACGAACAGTGTCAACAAAGCGATTTTTCTTGGTTTTCAGTTTAGTTGGCATTATGTGCTCGACTACAATGGGTTCTTTCTCAGCTTCTAACTGAACTACCTTTTTCTGCAGCTTTTCTATCTTTGCATTTAGCCTACTGCGTTTTCTCTTGCTAGTCTCCCGTTCTGTAGCAATCTTCTGTTTCAGCTGGCGGTTTTCCATCTTCATGTGATTAAGTCTTTCTTTGTTTCTCTTTGCTGGACGTAGCTTGTCCTTTAGTAGGAGGTTTTTGTTTGTCAGGTATCGCAGCCTGTCACTATCAGGTTTTAAATCTTTCAACAACTTACTTTGTCGCTTCACAACACCAGTAAGTCTATCGAGATCTTTCCGCAGCTTGATATTCTCACTAGCTGTCTTCATCAAATTCATTTTTTCATGACATAGTTCTTGAACCGTTTCTTTGTACATGTTTACTTTTTCTTCCAGTGATTTAACCTGTGCTTGTAGATGATGGTTTTCCTTTATCATATTTTGACGTTCATGCAAGTCTGAACCAGATGTGCTGGAAGATGCTGTGTTTGAACCAGATGTGCTGGAAGATGCTGTGTTTGAACCAGATGCGCTGGAAGATGCTGTGTTTGAACCAGATGCGCTGGCAGGTGCTGTGCTACAACTTGAAGAGACAGAAGATTTATCTGGGAGTTGTAGTACTTGGAACAGTGACACCAAATGGGAGGACAGCATTCCATGTTGATCGGAGCCCCTATTCATGCTGAACTTTCTGTAGCAGTTCAGACTTTTCTTTATGCTGTAATTAACATCTTTATCTACTGTTGCTCCAGTCAGCTTCTTTACCCACTGTGTTGTGAACTGTTCTTTGAGCCTTTCCTTCTTGCGAAAATTTTCAAGATCAATAACAACTTGATGGGTTACCTGATTTGACAGGAAAGGTCCAGGGGGGTGTGGCAGTTCACTAGTCAGATGTCCTCTCTTCAGGCCTAGAGAAGAGAGTGAAGAAGAAACAGAGTCAAAGTCTACTTCACTTTCTAATAATGCAGTCAGATCTTCACCCCTGGCATGCATTTTGGTCACCATCTTCTTCAGACGATCAAGGGATCCACTCAGACGGCACACAGGATAGCATACTGAAGGGAAGAGTTTCTGGAACCAAGCTCCTACCTAGAACAGAAAAGAAAACAAAATAACAGAGTAATGACTATGTTTACCTGAGAGAAGAGTCGGAGAGAAAAACAAAATAAGAAAATGTGTGTAAACAGGAATGTGTATGGTGACAGAGAGAGAGAGAGCGAGAGAGAGAGAGAGAGAGAGAGAGAGATAGAGAGAGAGAGAGCTTGTAATAATGTAAACATTGCTTATCAAAAAAATTATAAAAATTGGCATTCTGTAACCCATCCACCCCACCCCTCTCATATAAAAAAAAAACAATTAGAAAGAAAGAAAAAAGTACTTACATCTTTTGAGGTTTTTCTCCGGTCTTCCTCAGAAAGGGAAAGAAGCTGAAGAAGAAGCCTGTTGTTGCACACCAAATCTGATGGTGGTCGTGGTGGTGCCCCTCTCACGGTTGGCAAGAAACTTAATTTTAGTTTCTCGTATGTTTCATCCGCTGTGAAAGAAGAATAAAAACATAAACAGGGCAGAATTGCAATACAAGTACTTACCACAATATCAGAAAAGACTGATATGAAAGAAATTGAAATAAAAAAGCGAGAGATATTTCTACTACCACTGAACCGAAAGTACAGCTGACGGAGGTCACGTGACTTGATACACGTTCTATTTTATCATGTAATGACATTAGTAACACAAATCGAACATTACAGCATCAATTCTGAACGTCTGTTTTATAAATCTGATAGAAATAATAATCTTCAAAAAGAGTACAACCTAATTTAATTTTCAAGTTTTCATCCCACCCCACCAACCCTCTTTTCATTCATTAATCTCACTTCCGTTTTACAGTGACCAACTAATAACAGCATGATCATGCCATAAAATCTTAAGTACTGTAAAAATTAATGTCCTAATCGTATATTTAAGGATCCATACTTACCAACCAGTGTCTTCAAATTGAATTCTGGTGCCGATAAACATGCAGATTCTTGAATCGGCTGCAGCGACTCGTTCGCTTCGTTCGCCATTGCAAACTAACTTGACGACACGGAGTCGTCGTAGCTTTGGTCAGCACTGCTCGTGTTTTAGACAAAATCTCACCGCGTGAGTGACCTATCAAACTAAAGTATGCCCAAAGTTTTGTAGATAAAAGCTTCAGCTTTCTAATGAGCCCCTTTTTAAGAAGTTCCGTTAAGTGTAAATGGTGGAAAAACGATTGCAAAAAGTTTAAGCGTTGATTACAGCTATTAAACTTGCTACAATATTTATAAAAAATACTCCAAAACGAAGCTTAGAAAGTACATCGATTTTCATTGGCTGTCATTTTAAGGTCAGTTGGACTCACGCAATGAGATTCAACTTTACAAAAGGTAGGGGTCACGAAGTGGCTGTGAACATGGCGTCGGCTCAAGCCCGACGGTACCTCCCGAAAATACTTTCGTTTCCGCGCACCTTTGATTCTTTCACACCAGCAAACACACCAAAGGAAAAAAAACGAAACACACATTCATGTGGTATATTTTTATTCAGCATTATGCAACACAGTCAAGATCAAAAAGTGCACTGAAAATCATCAAAAGTGCCCATAGGGGGACATAGCAATGGCGTGAGTTTGGAGTACCTAATAGATAGATCAAGCCCGGTCACCCAGATAGATAGATCAAGCCCGGTCACCCAGATAGATAGATCAAGCCCGGTCACCCAGATAGATCAAGCCTGGTCACCCAGATAGATCAAGCCCGGTCACCCAGATAGATAGATCAAGCCCGGTCACCCAGATAGATAGATCAAGCCGGTCACCCAGATAGATCAAGCCTGGTCACCCAGATAGATCAAGCCCGGTCACCCAGATAGATAGATCAAGCCCGGTCACCCAGATAGATAGATCAAGCCCGGTCACCCAGATAGATCAAGCCTGGTCACCCAGATAGATCAAGCCTGGTCACCCAGATAGATCAAGCCCGGTCACCCAGATAGATCAAGCCTGGTCACCCAGATAGATCAAGCCTGGTCACCCAGATAGATCAAGCCTGGTCACCCAGATAGATCAAGCCCGGTCACCCAGATAGATAGATCAAGCCCGGTCACCCAGATAGATAGATCAAGCCCGGTCACCCAGATAGATCAAGCCTGGTCACCCAGATAGATAGATCAAGCCCGGTCACCCAGATAGATCAAGCCCGGTCACCCAGATAGATAGATCAAGCCCGGTCACCCAGATAGATCAAGCCTGGTCACCCAGGCTTGAGCTCAGTTGTCTGAGATGGGGCTAGACGGTATAGCTAAGGCAAGCAAGTTGGCAGCTTGAGTTGTTTCCTGTATAGACCAGCGTCTTGAGCAGCCTCTTAAGCTGGAAAAGAGCTTGTGTAAGAATGATAAACTATAAATACAAATACATAAATGTAACAAGGATTGTACCCAAGAGGCATTCGTGTGTCTCTTTGCTTTTGGAGTTCAGATTATATCGTTGCACACATTCGCTATTTCCTTCCACAGACGGACCTACCAGACAGAGATGATCTGCCAGGCCTTGAACCTTTGGTGTGGGACAGCAAAGGTGCTATGTCAGGTCTTGGTTACCACGACCTGCCAGGACCCACGGGCGACTGCAACGACTATGATGATATGCCAGATTTGGAGCCGACTATGCCAGGGCTGGAACCATCTATGCCTGGCCTGGAACCGTCTATGCCTGGCCTGGAACCGTCTATGCCTGGCCTGGAACCGTCTATACCTGGATTGGAGAGCATCACTCGCACGATTGGAAATTGTCCTGCTGACGTGGAGAGGAAGCAGCCCTCCATCATTGTAACCAACTTCAGGGATGACGTTACAGAGGTTGGTTTTCATTCAATAAATTATTGTAGTGAAATGTCCTGATTTCCTTATTTGGTGTTAATGTTCTCGTCCTTGGGATTAGAGTATAAACCCCAAGGTCTAGCCTTTGCATGCCCACGTTCAATCGCACGGACTTTTAAAGATCCTGATGCTTCTGTCCTAGCTGGGTGAGTGCCAATGACAGAAATACACCCAACAAGCCCCTTCTCTCCCATCTCCCAGTATTGGGCTCAGGTGTCTGGGGCGTCGGACCAATGCAGCAAGTGAGCGCCTTGGGCAGCTTGAGTTAGATCCTGTATCATCCTGCGCTTTGAGCTGGAAAGACGTTATATAAGAACGTTGAAATAAACAAATCCACACTGGTACAGACTTACCTACCATGTTCGTTCCCCATATTCATACGCAATTTAGCCTTGGAGTACGGTTGGCTGGTGAACTCGCTAAAAATACGGTAAAGTTTTTTTTTTTTTCTTCTGCCGATTAAAAGGTGCACAGTGTAGTTGCTTCCCTTACTGGGGTGGCGCATGCGAACATATTGTAAGTTTACCGCACTTGTGTTCAGGTTTCCTCCATCTTGCTTAGTGCTGTGTACTAGCATCAAAAATCAACCCAAGCCATGATGCAGGTCGTTCTCCCGATACCAGTAAAGATAAACCAAAAGCTAAACAGTATGCCAGAAAAAATTTTTTTTTGAAAGTCTGCAACCGAAATGGCCTTGTCTGAATTTCCGAAATGGCCTTGTCTGATTACATTTCCGAAATGGCCTTGTCTGATTACATTTCCGAAATGGCCTTGTCTGATTACATTTCCGAAATGGCCTTGTCTGATTACATTTCCGAAATGGCCAGGGCTTGCCTGATGCACTTCCACACATACTTCAGTTTACAATGTCTGCACGTATTCGACACCAGTGGCTTTCGTCGGAACCTGGAAATGGCTTTTGATAGACCTATGGCCTTTAGCTGCTTCTTAAAACTTTCATGTCGTTGCGACCGCCCTGCTCAACAGTAAAGTCGACTTTACACAAAGTCAATTCATGTCATGACTTTGTGCAAAATTGACTTCACTATTGTACATGGCGGTTGCAACGACGGCGAAAAAGCGTGTATCATCAAAATCACATTAAAAGTTTGAAGAAGCTGCTAAAAGGCCACAAGTCTATCAAAAGCCTTTTCCAGATGCAGACGAAAGCCACTGGTGCCGAAGACATGCATATGTTGTACACTGAAGTATGCGTGTGGTGTTGCTTTTGTGAAAGAAAGTTATTTGCCCTTCTCTGTAAAACATTGACCTGAACTTCTCACTTGTCCTTTCATTTTTACATTTTACTTTGTAATATCATTTGCTTAGTAAAAAAAAAGATTCTGTATGTATTTCAGTACAATTTGTGCACATTGTCAATATTAATCATGTGTTACAAGTAGACAAAAAGTCTATTACGCAAAAATCTGGTCAAAGCTTCCAAAATCCGGCTTTGAGCTGCCTGGAGTACTGTCAACAAGTTTTCAGGTAGGTAAGTCTGCTGGTAGCATGCTCAGTGCTGCACTATTACTTAGCTGATTCCCATTAATGGACAGAATAAGGTCAATGCAAATGTTCACTATATAATACTGATGATAATAATAATAATAATAATAATAATAATAATAATAATAATAATAATAATAATAATAATAATAATAATAATAAATGGATTTATTTGGCACCTAACCTCTAATTGAATTTTTTTTTTTAAAAGCTTTAGGCCTACATATGTTGTTTGCTCATTAAACTTCATGTGTACATTTGTTGCAGATGGATTTGAAACAGTTTTTTGAAGTGTACGGGCCTACTGATATTCACTTTGTAACTACTTTCATGGGCAGGTAAGCCTTTTTTTTTCTAGTATTTTTTGTTATTGTTTAAAAAAAAATATTTATTAATTATATTTGTTTGATTTCGATTTTTTTCTTTTATTAATTAGCTCCTTAAACCGGTCTTAATTTGAATATAATATAATAATAATAATGGATGCTGTGCAATTTAGTCCTCCTGCATTAATAATAATGTTTTGTATGAGGCGAACCTTCTTGCTCGCCGTGTCTTAAAAGGTTAAATAATAATAATAATAATAAGGGCTGGACCGTAACAGGTGCAGAGTTCCCTCATGTGCTGTCTCTCTCATAAACACAAACACACATGCACACACACACATCCTGTATTTCAAAAGGACAAAACAGGAGAAGTTGGAGAAGAAAAGACTTTGTCACTCAGTACATCATAGTTTCGTTAACGGCTCAAGACATCTGTACACTCTAATTACAAAGTTTAAAAAAGAAAAGGAAAGGTAAAAAAAAAATTTTTTTTAATTGACATCATCATGATTTGCATAAGTTTGGTTTTACGATGGAAGCATAGGTAAGGTTGAGCAGATACCAAACTTGAACCAAATCCCTTCAGTAGTTTGGGAGAAAATTGGATTAGAAAAAAAAACAACAATAAATTATGACGACACCATGATGAGTAAAAAAAAATTTTTTTTGAGATTGACTGCCTCCAGTTATATTATATTCCAATACCATTTTATAATGCTATTATTATATGCCACTTTTGGTGTTGAATGTGACAGATTTTCCGTATTATGTTATGATAAAAGTATTACTGATCGTACTGTTGCTGCTCTATCTAACAAGGCGTAAGGCCTACATTGAATTGGCCAGTGCTGACGCAGTGAAGCACGCCGTACTTTGTAAAGACCGGACCCTATACAAAGGCCTGTACATGAAAGTGGACGTGCCATTCAGCATGCCGTGGCTCAGGGAGTTTGTCCGAGGCCCAGCCAGCCAGTTACCGGACGTTCAGTCTTGGGGGAGCAGCTCTAGCAGTCGTAAGTTCTCATTTTTCCAAATGTTTACATTTTCTGTAGGTGTTGTTTGTATTTTTGCTCATTTATGTGTGCGAACCCCATGTATCACCAGTTCAGCCTCACAGGTCCTTTTTTGTCATTTTTTTAACATTCACAGTGAGTGTTGCCCTAGTGACACAAATAAGCTTTACAACACACACTCACTCCCAAACTCTTTCAAAAGTGTCATTTAAATATATATATATATATATATATATATATATATATATATATATATATATATATATATATATATATATATATATATATATTTATATATTATATAACTGACTGAACATTGAGGTTTTAACGTCTACATCTACCATTGGCGATATGGCAGACGGGGATAACCATCTCAGGGAACTAGGGTAGGGACCTACGTTGAACCACCAGAGCAATCATACTGCTAAAATGAACAGTGAAAATTTGCCACTTTTTATTTCACCCACCACGTGATTTAAACCTGGGTCATCGGTGTACCAATGCTCTACCGCTTGAACTAAGGGGACAAGCAATAAATGCAAATGTTTATGAACCTAAGGTTGATTCTGAAAATAACTGCACTGGTAAAAAAAAAAATCATAGGAACAAAAACCTAACATTGAAAGCTTGGCTGTTAGTTTGACCAGCCACGGGAATACAGAATACCTCATTTATTCGGCCAGATGACAGTACAGTGGAACCTCTCTACAACGACCTTGAAAATGTTGACAAAAATCGGTCTTTATAGAGAGGGGTCTTTATAGAGAGGGGTCTTTACAGAGAGCATAATGGCCTTTTCTTGAATCAATTTGCCAGTGATCGGAATATTCATTCTTCTAGCATCCAGAAACCAATCCCAAACTTTCTCATTTACTTCCGAGTGAGTATGTTGTCTTCCTCCGTTTTGATCGCGTACGATCGGCATTATCACCACTTTCCCACCTTTTAAGAATGTCATCTTTGTCTCGGATAATTCCTTGAATTTGTGTTTTTCCAACTTTAAGACTCTTTGCGATCGCAATGGCAGTCTCTCCTTTTTTGTGTCTGTTTACAACATTCACTCGATCTTCCAGAAATAAAAATTTTCTTTTCTTTGTAGACTCCATCATCCCATCACGCTTTCTTTGCTTCTTCTCAGTGCCGCGCTCGTGATGTGAATAAAGTGAAATGCAAACCCCAAACGAGTAGAATCTAGAATGTGACGTTACAAGATGACGTCAAACTTATAGAAGATTACTTTATCGGCTGGCGTGTCACATATAGGTACCTGTCTGACTGTGCTGAACAAGATCGTAGACAGTTTTTATTGTGCAGTCATGCCGAGAAAGTCGCTTTACGGTCTGCAAAGATCGGTCGTTAGACGTTATAGCGAGGGAGTCGCTATACTGATGACAGCAATATAAGGAAATACATCGGTTAAAATAAAATGGGTCGTTGTAGCGGGGGAGTCGTTATAGAGGGGGGTCGTTGTAGAGAGGTTCCACTGTATACGTACATTGCATATGGATATTGCCTCGATGATGGTAAACAGTCGCACACACATCCACACTCCGCACAACCCCTTCTAAGACTTCAGTTCAGTTGGCCAGGACATGATAAAGTGGATACAATCTTTGTATTCAAACATAAGTACATGTAGCGCTGTTAATGGTCAGTATTGAAGCTGGTTTTCGATAGAAAGAGGAGTCAGACAAGGTGACCCTTCCCTTCTTCTCCATACTTATATTTGATATGTGTTGAAATGTTGTCCCTGATGTTTCCAAGAAACAATGTTATAAAAGGCATTAAAATAAAAGATAAAAAAATGTTTGCTTTCACAGTTTGCTGACGACACAAGTCTGTGTCTGGAATGGAATGGAAGCGAGAGCTCTTTTATCGAGGCTATTCACATTTCGTCATAATTTACACAAGTTCCTGGTCTGAAGATGAATTTTGACAAAACTCTGGATTGGCAGTAGAACAAATTGTGACGTTCAATATATGAGAGGCAGACATTTAGGAACAGTGCAGCTGCCTTACCTTGGAATGTACTCTTTCCAAGTGGGCTTCAACCTTGTCAGGGAAGCAGTCGTTTGTGCTATCCTGGAGAGGACTTCCTGTCGGGCCCATTGTCTGATAAATGGCTCCTAAATATTTGAAACTATGCACTATGTTGAGAGATTGGTCTTGGACTTTGATGTCCGTATTAATGCCATTGGCGTTGTTGGTCATCATTTTAGTCTTCTCTGCACTTATTTCCATTCTGCAGGCTCTGGAGGTGGTGCAAGCCTCAGTACCAGCTGTTCAAGTTCTTGTTCATCTCCAGCCAATCCTTCAATGTCGTTCGCAAAATGGAGGTTGGATATTGCTCTACTCCCTATGCTGACTGTGCCTTTGTGATCTGCAAGGGCATCGGACATGATGCGCTTTAGGAAGATGTTGAAGAATGTTGGAGAGAGTAGGCATCTTTGATGCACACCGATTGTTGTTCTGAATCAGTTCCTGATGACACTGTTCTGAAGGGCTGCACTGGTAGCTTTGTCATACAGGCTTTTGAAGACTTCAATAATATGAGCTGATGTTGTACACTCTCATGGTTGCCCACAGAGCTGCATACCAGACTCAATCAAATGCCTTCTTGGAGTCTACGAACACATGATATAGATATTGTTGGTGCTGTAGGTATTTCTCGCAGAAAAATCTGCGAGTTTGAATCTGTTCAGTGGTACTTCGTCCTGCCCTGAATCCTGCTTGTTCTTCAAGTATGAGTTGTTCAGCTTAGGGTTTCAACCTGTTGAGTATTATTTTCAAGAGATGGCTTACAAGGCTGATGGTGCTGTAATTTTGACACTTTGAAGGTTACCCTTGTGGGGAAGAGTGATGACAAGTGACTGGGTCCATGGTTTAGGCCATTCTCCACTCTGCCAGATCTTGTGACAGATAATGGTGAGGGCCTCAATCATCGCTTCTCCTCCTGCTTGAAGCAATTCCGTGGGTATGTTGTCCACTCCTGCTGACTTCCCCTTCTTCAGCGATTTCACTGCTGCCTCAACTTGTTCTCGGAGAATTGGGAGGATTTCTTCTTCTCTGTTCTGGGGACATGCTAGGACTGATGGGTCTCCGTTTGGTGTGTGGTTGTAAAGGTCAGAGCAATACTCTGTCCATCTATTCAAGACTTCTTGTTCTTCTGAACGGCATATGCCAAACTTGCTTTGAATTGTGGAGACCTTGGGCTGTTTAACATTTGTCAACTGCTTCACAGTTTGGTAGATCTTCTTGATATTGTTCTTGTTCAGAGTGTTTTCTATTTCCTTGCATTGATCTTCTATCCAGTTCTCCTTTGCTAAGCGCATGCCTTTTCGGATGTCATTGTTGATTTTTTGGTAGGCATCAGCTCCCTATGAGGTGTTCTTTTTCTTTTTCATCTCTCTTCGTTTATCACACAGGTCCAAAAGTTCAGGTGTGATACACGGCTTCTTTGGCCGGTGCTTGCCAAGGATCTCAGCTGAGTTGAAGGTGGTGGTCATGGTGTTGACATCTACTTCACTAGCTCTCAAAATGAGCAGTGGTGCAAATTTCCCTCCAATTGTGGCTTGAAATATTTCTGCCACTTCCGGGTCTTGCAGTTTGTCCAGGTCAAACTTCAGTCTAGTGCACGTTGCTGTGTTTATTCTCTTCAATTGGAGCCGGAAAGACATCATCACGAGATCGTGGTCACTTCCGATGTCTGCTCCTGGAAAAGTGCGTGTCCTGCCAATGTTGATGCTTGATCTGAAGCGTTTCTTGACCATGATGTATGTCCTTCTTTGGCACTTGATTAAGGAAATCATAGAAATCCTTGACTTAGCTGTCGTCATAGTTTGATGTTGGGGCATAGGCCTGGATGATGATGATGTTAAAAGGGGCTGTTCTCAGATGGATGGTAATGAGTCTACTGGATACTGGGCGGCAACCCAAAACAGGATTTTTCTGAGACTTTTATTTATTCTTGTGCAAGCTTGTAGACTTTCCAATTTTATTTTTTGTGAGCAAGAGGAACAAGACATTCCACATTTGTTTTATGATTGCGATGTTGTTAGCAATTCTGGACTGACCTACGACAAATTATCTCAAGCACTGTCACAGTTTCAATTTTCATAAATAAATAGTTTTATTTGGAGTAAATAACAGATATGGGTATGGATCAGATAATATTGCCAAGTTTTTCTTTTACAAATATAAACTGCAGGGTGTGAAGCGACATATCCAAATGTGTGTGGCCTACCTCAGATTCAGGCACAGTCTCTATAAATAGATTGCGGTCATTAACTGGAGAGGTGGACTATTTGGTCAGAACTGGAATCAGTATTTACCTGTTTTTGTTTTGGACTTTCAATTTGTTGTATTGATGGAACTGGAGGAAAGTGTGCATACCATTTATATGCATGTATTATTGTGAAAATTGTGCCTTAAGTGTGTGTGTGTGTATGTGTTTTGTTGTGGGTAATAAAAAAAATGTGATTCATTAAATTGAATGTTACTTCAAATCAGTGAAATACAATGACCAAGAAAGGAGACTTCAATTCAAAGATCTTGCCTACACAGTTGCAAGGTTAACACTATTGTGACTAGCGCTGCCATTGCCTTACCTTCCTGCCAGCCTGAGCCTGCCTCCAACACACTTACACAAAACCAGGAACTGTAAACTAATTTGTCTAGCAAGCTTCAATGAAAGTCCTATCATCACCAAATTCTGTGTACTCAATCAAAAAAGGACGCCCAGTTCAGCCTTAATATTTATAAGTTTGTTGCCCGATTTGTTTAATATTTATTTTCATAACGAATGTCACGCCCTCTTGCACCTGCTGGAGTCCCAAGATGACCGTCTAACACCCCTGCCACGTTGAATTTGCTGACTCGTACTTGCTACCACCATAAGCTCTAATACTGGCACTGTTTCCACACAGCTTTCTTCAGCACTGTCACTGTTATTTTCGTTTTCCATGAGGCAAAAAAGACTTGTCAGAATCCCTATTAGCAGGATCCTCAAGACCCAGCATCCCGAGAATCTCATCTCTCTTGACTTCGATACATTTTTTCATTAAAATTTGCTGCAAAATCTTCACTGATTGAACACCACTGGATGTGGCGATAATTCTTTTTGTCAAGGGAAACAACTCATTTTATGGTAAACTTGAAAACAGGGGAAACAAACATGAATCTTCTACCGATTCGAGACGCAACTCATCTGTGAGTGATGCTACACTGTCACGACTCCAGTCGCGGCCTATCGCCAATATGTTAAGCGCGGTGACACTGGACATACACAATATCGCCAATGGGCATGTGTATGTACGGTACCACAGACCAGCTACCATTGTCCAATATGTCATAGTTTAATGTGACAGCAATGCAATTTCCCCAAGTTAACTCATTGTAACAAAGAAATAAATGAAATAAAATAAACATACATCCTTGACACTATGGCATTTTAAAGCTAAGAATGCCCCTCTGGTGCGTGTTGTCTATTTAATTGTTTCTGTGTGTAGGCGTGATCACACTGTCGCAGCTGCTGAAGATCCGGGGTGTGTGTCTGCAGACCTTGCAGGTCCCTGACCTCGCTGTCACCCTGGGTCAAGTTCTACAGGTCCATATCACTGCCGTCCTCAACGACAAGTTCTTCTGGGGACAGATCGATGACTTGGTCAGTATCCGGTTTGTAAGCTTGATGGGGGATGATGATGGTAATGGTGACGATGATGAAGGGAAGAGTAAGATGGTGATGGTGAGTGAGCATGAGAAAATGGAGGAGGATTAGTGATGATTGTTGCAGGCATGGGAATTGTACACCCTTTGGCTGAAGGCGTGTATGTGCCTAAGTAAAAACCGCCTACGCCCCAAAGACTTTTTCAAGATTAATTTTTTTTTTTTTAACAAATTCCATTCTGGCAATAAGGTGAAGGATTGTCTGCTACAATACAAGCTTCAGTTTTGATTTCGCACAAGGCCACGTGGGCACTCGCATTGTATTTGAAAAGCAAAATGGCACATCATCGGGATATTGTGACCTATGGTGATGACTTTAATGAACTTCTGCTACAAATGGAAGTGGCCGTGGATGGATGTAAAATGGCAGTCGACTGATTCTATAATTTGGAGTTGAAACCTGCTACTGTTTGCTACAGGGAATGGTTTAGAAAGTTGTCCGATGCTGGTAAAGAGAAAAGAGTTGTGGTGTTTGGTAAACAGGCAAATTCTGAGTGACCCCAAATAAAGTGTTTGTTCTGGAACTTCTAATACCACCATGCCTAGTAAGAGAATTGTAAATACATAGGTTATGTCATTCAGACATGAATAATTTAGAGGTACTAGTAAATCTGATGCTGGTATAGAAAATCTAGTGGAGAAATGGCTGATAAAAATACACTGAAATACCTGACTGAAATTGATGTTGACAAAGGTGTAGGGAAACATAAATTGTTCTTGTAGTACTACGCTAGTGCAGCCTATATTGAATTGTTTGGATGGAAATTTTCTGCAATAATTCTACTGTAGGTCACAGTTTATACACTTTTGATTTAGCAAGAAAAATAGTAAGTCTGTAACGAAAAGGGGGAATTACAAGAACTGTGTGTATGCGTGCGGGGATAATCTGCGTGTTCTCCCGTCTCACAACTTCTCTTAACTCAGAACAATAAACTATGTTGTCACACCCTCTGTTAAACTATAACATGAAAAAACAAAAGTAGCACAAATACAGAAATCAACAAGAATCAAAAATATAATTATTTCTACTCAAGTACTTAGTATAGCAAATCGGTATTTGAATACATGACCTACTCACAGTGGTGAAGAAACGAAAACTCCGATGGTATGGCCACGTCACCAGATCGTCAGGCCTTGCAAAGACCATTCTGCCAGTCACAGTGCAAGGAGGTAGAAGAAGAGGGAGACTGAAAAAGAGGTGGAAGGACAACATTCGAGAATGGACTGGTTTGACACTGAGCGAAGCCATCAGGGCTGCTGAGGACAGAGGAAGATGGAGTATGCTGGTTAAACGATCATCTGTGGTGCCCCTATGACCTCCGAGTTATGGGACAGGATAGGATAGGATAGTAGTTGAATAGTCACACACACACAAAATAGCACATATAATCTAATCACCGTCGACAGAGAAGAAGATATACGTAAATAGTCTCACTGTGATTATGTCCGATTGTCTATGTATGTCCTCTGCCTACAGCACCTCCTCACCTTCTCTTCCTCTGTCTTCTTATCCTTCTATCTAGTATCTTCCACTCCTCTTGCTTTCTCCGTCTCCATCCTTTCTTCATCTTTGTCTTTCTTCTTCGTTTCCTTCTTCGTCTTCGTTCTTCTTCAGCTGCTTCTCTCCTCTGCTGTTGCTGCTGCTGCTCCTGTTGCAGCTTCCACTTCTTCGTCTCTCCTCTTTATTCTGCTTCGGCTGCTTCTCCCTTTGCTGCTGCTGAAGTTTCCTCTTCTCCTCTCTTTTCTTTATCTTTGTTGCTTCTTTTCTGTTGCTTCTTCTTCTTCTGCTGCTGCTTCTTCTTCTTCTTCTTCTTCTCCTTCTGGCCCTGGCTGAGCTGTACTCCCCAACCACTTTCCACAATCAGGCATGAGATTTCTCCGGTTAAAACCTGAAATCCAGTTTTTTAACTCTTTCCCTGCCAGGCATGTTTCCACGTTTGTGCCAGACATTTCTCTGGCACCGGAAAGAAAGTTCAGTACCTTAGGCATTTAAGCTACTGTTCTTTCAATAATAGTTGTTAAATAGACATATTTCATATCAAATTAAAGGTAAAAGAGTGCAGAATAAGAAAAAAAAACCACAAAAATGTTAATTTGATTATGTTATTGAAATATGTGTTTTGAAAGCATGTTGATCTTTTTGAAATGATAAAATAAAATAAAAATATTTCTACATACCACAGTGATAAAAAAAATCTGGAGGAATAATTCCAATCACTGAATCAGCTTCACACACCAGAAAGAAAATTTATTTAGGATCAAAATACACTTTACAGTTTGAAATTATATTGATTATTAGCAGAATTTGACACACTGTCGATTGTGCCCATCACAATGCTTAGTAAATTGCACAAAAAACACTCTAAAACGAATCAATTTGAAGAAACAACGCGCGTGTCGATCGAGAACGAAAGTAGAAAGAGTTATCTCTCTTTGGTTAAAATAAAACTTGGATTGGACTGCGCAAAAAACCGGAACGAAACGGAATATTGAAATCGACGATATATCGTCGATTGGCACAAACATGGCGGCTCAGATCGACGATATATCGTCGATTGGCAGGGAAAGAGTTAAACATGCCAGCATCATTTCTGAGATCAGTGTAAATACGTTGAGAAATTATTTTGAGGGGGGTGAGGTCTGAAATCGCCGCGAGCCAGCCATCACTCCTCAGATGAGGGATACATGGGTTATTTCTTATCTGCCGATTGCCATCGCAGCACTGTTAATTCTCATTTTGTTCAATCTCCACTTTGTCTGTGTTGGAAGGTCTACGTATGGTCGCAATGAATAACCGGAAACCAGTCAGCTAAAGCTAACCTTTTTATATTCTTTTCTTTTTCTCACTTTCACTATTCTTTTTTTTTTACCCAAAATGCAAACACGTACACGTGAACAAAAGCATTAAAATGCAGTTGTCTTAAAATGTTAAAAATATTGTTATTTTTGTTTTCCAAATAAGATTTTATTAAAAAGAAATATTTTACTAAAGTTGATGCCACCTTCCAGGAGATGCCACCTAAATGGCTAGGAAATTGCAACTTTCTTCTTCGCAGGGGCATTGCCCCTGGACCCCGGACATTTTCAGTTTTTTATCCCTTCATCCAATCTCATGCCTGACAATTGTCATGCCTGTTGGTATGAAGATGATGATGATGAAAGGGAGAACGATGAGGTCCGTGAGGACGATAATATTGATAGTGATTGTGATATTGATGTAAACCTGTATAACGGTGTGGCAGCAAATATGATGAGTGGCGGTGGTGAAGATGATGACAATGATAATTGATGATGGTGATGATGATGATGAAGATGTACACTCGTATTTGTATTATGTTGCAGGAATCCGTGAACAGACTGAAGTCCATCTCCGACAGACTAAACGTCGGGATCCCGAAAGACGTGGCCTCAGGGCCTGGACGAGCCATGGCCCTTTACAGCGAAGACAACAAGTGGTATAGGTATGGTGCTTTTCAAGCCCATAGGATTTTATCTCACATGTTTCTGTCAGGTCTCGCAAGCATGAAGGGGGCAAATGGCTGTGCTGGGAGCTAGAGTTCCATCCTTTTGATGTGCCTTTCGGCAGGTGCAGGTCCACAAGAAAATATAGTTCTGATGCAGGGCCTAGGAACAGACAATCAATAGTAGTAGATCCCTATACTGCACATTTCCATCTATTGAGTGTATATATGTATGTAAGCCCCACATGCTAAATGTTAAAAAAAATCTAAACTGTAATCACAAAATGAGCCACAATGGCTTATAAGCTGCAGATATTTGTTGTCTTTTTGCAGCTTGACAGTTTTCTGCTCTGCTTCCTCCAACGTCGTATCATCGATTAATTTATTGCAAGCTCCTGTACAGCCATTTATTCAAATCTCCTGTGGAGCGGCTTGATTGCCTTTTTTAATGGCCAGGTCGATCGCCTTGAATTTGAAAGCTGCGTCATAGGCATTTTGTCTCGTTTTCGGCATGATGAGGGAGTGTGTGTGCTTAATTTAATTGATTTAAATTGATTTAAAACTGTGCACAGCTAAACACTGTAACAACGTCAACAGTTAACACTTTAACGTGGAGCTCATCCACAAATTTCGTGAACAATAAACACGATACGGCAAGTTCCAGGGAAGCTAAGAATAGACAAGGGTAATCTCGGTGCTTCAGTGCATGAGGCGTTGATTTAAAAACGTAAACAGCTAACACTGTAACAACTTTAACAGTCAACGCCTTAACGTAGAGCTCGTCGTAAAATTCATGAACAATAAATACGGTGTGCTGCAGAGAAGGTGAGAAAAGAAGAGAGCTTAGTGCTCTTGGATTCGCGTTCAGATCAGTGCCAATCTAAACGCTTGCTTTATTTGGTAGTGAAAACGTGATAGACAGAATAAAAGAGAAGTTAGTGGTTGGGGGTGATGTAAATGCAGGAGTACAGAGTGGTTGAAAAGTAACTCTCTATTGAGAAGTGCTTGTAACTTGTGTACGTAGTTCTGCGTTTGCTGGAAACAAAGGGTATTGTGATCCTTACAGTGGTACAATGGAATTTCTGATCTCTGATTTTTATCTCGCAGGAGACAGACGGTGGGCCGTTATGGGCTGCTTTCTTCCCTGTGAGATGAAAGAGATATTTATCTTGACACGCTAACATTTTATAAATACCAAACGCTACAGGAGGGATTTCCCTTGTGGAATCTTTCAGGGCCTGGATCATGGATGTGAAAGAGAAAGACCAGGCGCGAGTGTTTTACCTGGACTATGGCAACACGGCAACCCTCCCCTGGAGCCAGACAGGGCGTGTGGCCGACTTCAGCATCTGGAGTCTCCAACCCATGGCTGTCCCCTTCACACTCATCGGTTGGTGTCGTTTCAGTCGCACTGAGCTTGCATTAGAAGCGTGCATGTTAACAGTGTAGAAGACAGACCCCAGTTAATTGCCATTATGAAATTGTTACCTAAATATCATCTCTTTGTTGGAGTTGTATTGGGAAGTACTGTTTTGCATTCTCTTGTGTTTTTTCCGCCCTCAAGAAGAGTTTAGCTCCAACATGTGCATTGTATTGTTGTGTCTTGTCTTTGTCAACATTGGACGTAAAAGTCCAAGGCCAATCCCTCAACACAGTGCATGACGTTAAATATTTAGGAGCCATTGTATCAGTGCATTGTATGAGTGCCCTGTGGGTTTGGGCTCTGAATAGAATAGACACAACGTTTCCCGGCGTGTCGTAAGAGGCGACTACACAGAAGTCACCGGCCAGGACGGAGGAACCTCATGTTACTACAGGTTCAACGACCACGTGTTCAGGGCCAAGGGGAGCCACACTGTATTCGTGGATATCGACTGTGGCCAACAGCCTGGAGAGGATTGGGCCCTGCCATGTCTTTTTGCCCAAGACACATGATGAAAACCATTCACTCCATACCGGATCGGTCGTCGCCCACGTCACCAAGGACTGCGACTTCCGTTGGCCACCAGGACGGAGGTGATAAGTGTGCTACTGATGGACAACATAGCAAGATCCGCACGAGAAAAACAACATCATCATAGGAACCTGGATTGTCAGGACCCTAACTGCGGATGGAAAAGTAGAAGAACTGGCCCACGAACTGGACCACTATCGATGGAACATTTTAGGTATCAGCGAACTGCGCTGGAAAGGCTTAGGTGAAACAACGACCGACAAAGGCCACAAGCTTTATTTCAGCGGGAGAGATGACAGGCACGAACACGGCGTTGGATTCTTGGTCCACAAGGACATAGCCACTTTTCATGGGTTGCCGCCCAGTCTCCAGTAGACTCATTACCATCTGTTCGAGAGTAGCCCCTTTCAACATCACCATCATCCAGACCTATGCCCTAACATCAGACTATGACAACAGCGAAGTGTAGGATTTCTATGAAAATCTACAGGCTGTCCTTGACCAAGTGCCAAAGAAGGACATAATCATAGTGCAAGGCGACTGGAATGCCAAGGTTGGCCAAGATGCGCACCACAGCTGGGGAGACACATGTGGACCCAACTGCAACAACGAGACAAATGAGAGAGGTCTGAGACTTGGAGTTTGCCAGATACAACAATCTGATACTGGCAAACACGCTTGGTCTCCACAAAAAATCCAGGCAATGGACATGGTAACGTCCCGGCGGGGAGCATCACAACCAGATCGACTACATCATGGTCAAGAAACGCTTCAGATCAAGCAAGAATCAGCATTGGCAGGATACGCACTTTTCCAGGAGCAGACATCGGAAGTGACCACGATCTCGTGATGATGTCTTTCCGGCTCCACTTGAAGAGAGTAAACACAGCAAAGTGCACTAGACTGAAGTTCGACCTGGACAAACTGCAAGACCCAGAGGTGGCAGAAATATTTCAGGCCACAATTGAAGGGAAATTTGCACCATTGCTCATTTTGGGAGCTAGTGATTGGGAGCTAGTGAAGTAGATGTCAACACCATGACCACCATCTTCAACTCAGCTGTGACAGATGCCGCCACTGAAATCCTTGGCAAGCACCGGCCAAAGAAGATCACACCTGAACTTTTGGACCTGTGTGATAAACGAAGAGAGATGAAAAAGAAAAAGAACACCTCACAGAGAGTTGATACCTACCGAAAAATCAATGACATCCAAAAAGGCATGAGCTTAGCAAAGGGGAACTGGATAGAAGATCAGTGCAAGGAAATAGTGAACAGTCTGAACAAGAACAACAGCAAGAAGGCCTACCAGACTGTGAAGCGGCTGACAAATGTTAAACAGCCTAAGGTCTCCACAATCCAAAGCAAGTCTGGCATATGCCTTACAGAAGAACAAGAAATCTTGGATAGATGGACAGAATACTGCTCTGACCTTTACAACTGTCACGTCACCCGAGCGGGTTCCGCGACGTCAGCACATTCAACGAGTGATTAGGATGAAACTCAAACAAAATAAACTAACACAAATGCCAGAATAACAGTCACACTCTTTTATTCAACAATAAACATACATGCACAGGACAATGGGGAACTAACCACCCTCCACCCCTATCAAGACCCCCACCCCAGTATTAACTAACAATTACCTCCCTTGTTCAACCCAAAACAAAACTAAACATCAACAGATTTTTCCACAAAATGTACAACAAATTGGCAATAAACAAACAATTCAAAATACTATAAATTCCAACTAGGAAAATGGAGCTGCAAAACTGTTATCAACAATCACTGTCCAAGTTAACTTGCAGAACTGTAGTACTGTTCAAACGTCAATTTTCCGTAGCTCAGTAGGAGCTAAACAGTTATTTACACAATATGATGGATGAATTTTATTAACTAAATTAAGTATGTTTTTATGTGTGGTGCCTGCAAGTCTGTGTGTGCGTGGGTGTGGTGCGTGGAGTTCCTGTAATAAATGGCGACGCCCACGATACTGAGGCAAGACAAGGCAGTAGTGGCGAAGTTAACTTCCACGCTCCCCAACTGTAGAGGCAAGGGTTACAGCACAGATGCACGACCGCGCAAAGTGGTAAAGGTGTAGTGGAAACGCAACTACATCACCAAAGGATTAAACAGCATAATAAGATGATACAGCCCAAACCTGTAAGCAAATATATAGTCTTAACAGTCTGCCTACAAAACACAAATACTACATAACATAATACGCTGGCCGCCATCTTGACCTGGTTATGCATAACAACAATGATAATAATACATGATGCTATGCATACGTTTCAATAATATAATGCAACTCTTGATGCTAATAATTCATATCTTTCATAAGCACAATCATTTATATAAATATACATAATCATTACGACCACACTTCAGTCACACAGTCCTAATTCATTCCACCTCCATCTTCACCTTCCCTCTCAACTGTTATAAATACATCACGATTATCTCCCTTCATCCATACTATCTTATCGTACTATAATGTAAACATGCTCTCCTCATATCCACCACTTCCTTCATCTCCCTCCAGCATAGTATGATTTCTCTCTCCCCATACATACACCCTCACCCTCTCTCTCTCTCTCTCTCTAACATGCATTCTTGATCGTCACCTTTGACCCACTTAACAACAACAGCAACGACATTTCTCATTCATGTACATAATAAGAAAATCATATGAAAATCATACAAAGTCAATACATCATTATTCATCAAAATACATCCCTTTCCCCCTCATTCATCACCATTCATTCGCGTACGCAGTCTCGGAGCGCTTTGCCACTAAGAAATGAATTACAGGGTTTTACTCACCGGCTTGTGACACACCTTTCCCCAACACAGATACAACACAACACAGTTGACACAATGGTTAGTCCTGAGAGTTAATTTCGTGTCTGGCTATTTGCTAGTTATTCTCACAACAATAACAATGATAAGGATAAGGACATCTCAATTCTTCAAAAGACCTTGAGCCTCGGTAGGTGTCAAATAGAGAACCACACAACCTTAGGAAGGAATTCAACATTTATCTCATAAATGGCAATTACAATCCTCCTCAATTTCGGACTCTAGGCATTCTTACCCCGACGAGGGCGTAAGACCTTGGGTGGCTCGAACCAACAATACACACCCTTCCAAGCACAACACCTATTTTCTAATATGACACACAGTCACAGGGATACTGCCTGACTAGAGCCGACCTTTCGCAAAAAGCACCAAATTCACTCTGCCTTACCAAATGCACCCAGGCCACCAGCAAAACAGTCGAGTTCTCGTCAGTACACCTCTTTCTTTATTCTGCATACCCCTATCTTCTACGATACGCACGGGACTTACGGCTACTGCATTCTTTCGTACGCAATAAAGAAAACGGTCAAGCTATCTATGTACACTACACAGTAGAGAAGTGCAACTTAGCACAAAATATAGCTCTCTCTGTTACTGCTGAAACTCGTGTCGTCACAACAACCACACACCAAATAGAAACCCATCAGTCCTCACATGTCCAGAGTACAGAGAAGAAGAAGAAATCCTCCCAATTCTCTGAGAACAAGTTGATGCAGAAGAAAGGGAAGTCAGCGGGAGTGGACAACATACCCGCGGAACTGCTTCAAGCAAAAGGAGAAGTGATGATCGACGCCCTCACCATTATCTGTAACAAGATCTGGCAGAGTGGGGAGTGGTCTACACCATGGACCCACCTAGTTGCTTGTCATCACTCTTCCCAAAAAAGGTAACTTTCAGGAGTGTGAAGATTACCACACCATCAGCCTCATCAGCCATCCCAGCAAGGTCCTCCTGAGAATTATACTCAACAGGTTGAAACCCCAAGTTGAACAAATCATAGCTGAAGAACAAGCAGGATTCAGGGCAGGGTGAAGTACCACTAAACAGATTTTCAACCTCAGAATAATCTGCGAGAAATACCTACAGCACCAAAATCTATATCATGTGTTCTTATATTTAAAGAGAGTCTGGCATGCAGCTCTGTGGGCAACCATGAGAGTGTACAACATCAGCCCTAAAATTATTGAAATCATCAAAAGCCTGTATGACAAGGCTACCAGTGCAGTCCTCCATAGCAGCGCCATCGGAAACTGGTTCACAACAACAATCGGTGTGCGTCAAGGATGCCTTCTATCTCCAACTCTCTTCAACATCTTCCTACAGCGCATCATGTCAGATGCCCTTGCAGATCATGAAGGCACAGTCAGCATAGGAGGTAGAGCAATCTCCAACCTCCGTTTTGCGGATGACATTGATGGATTGGCTGGAGAGGAACAAGAACTTAAACAGCTGGTACAGAGGCTTGACACCACCTCCAGAGCCTATGGAATGGAAATAAGTGCAGAGAAGACCAAAATGATGACCAACAACACCAATGGCATCAACACAGACATCAAAGTCCAAGGCCAATCCCTCAACACAGTGCATAGCTTCAAATATTTAGGAGCCATTGTATCAGACAATGGGTCCCGACAGGAAGTCCTCTCCAGGATTGCACAAGCAACTGCTGCCCTGGCAAGGTTGAAGCCCATTTGGAAAGACAAGACCATCAGTCTACATTCCAAGGTAAGGCTGCTGCGCTCCCTTGTCATCTCCATCTTCCTATACGCTTGCGAAATATGGACCTTCACAGCAGATCTCCAACGAAGAATACAAAGCATGGAGATGAGGTGCTACAGAAGACTTCTGGGCATTTCATATACCCAGCACATCACCAACGACGAAGTCCGACAGACCATCACACAAGCCATTGGACAACACGATGACCTGCTCACAGTGGTGAAAAAACGGAAACTCCGATAGTATGGCCATGTCACCAGATCATCAGGTCTTACAAAGACTATCCTTTAAGGCACAGTGCAAGGAGGTAGAAGAAGAGGGAGACCGAAAAAGAGGTGAGAATGGACTGGCTTGACATTGAGCAAAGCCATCAGTGTTGCTGAGGACAGAGTAAGATGGAGTTTGCTGGTTAAACGATCATCTGTGGTAGCCCAACGACCTCAGAGTTACTGGATATAATAGGATATGATTGTATCAGATGGTGCGTCTCGACAGGAAGTCCTCTCCGGGAACACGATCCTGACGTGGTTGAAGCCCATTTGGAAAGACAGGACCGTCAGTCCGCATTCCAGGGTGGGGGCTGCTGCACTCCCTTGTCATCTCCATCTTCTGGTACGCTTCTAAATATGGACCCTCACAGCAGATCTACAACAAAGAGTGCAAAGCATGGAGATGAGGTGCAGAAGATTTCTGGGCATTTCTTATACCAAGCACATCACTGACAGCGAAGTTCTGCGGACCTTCACACAAGCCATTGGACAACACAATGACATGCTCACAGAAGGGAAAAAACAGAAACTCCGATGGTATGGCCACATCACCAGAGCACCAGGCCTTGCAAAGACCATCCTGCAAGGCACGGTGCTAGGAGGCAGAAGAAGAGGGAGACAAAAAATGAGGTGGGAGGACAACTTTCGAGAATGGACTGGCTTGACACTGAGCGAAGCCATGAGGGTTGCTGAGGACAGAGAAAGATGGAGTACGCTGGTTAAACGATCATCTATGGTGACCCAACCTTCAAGATACAGGATAGGATAGGATTGTCAAAATTAGCATTTTTTTGGCTTGTGTGTACACTCTTGTTTGTCATTGTGGTCAATGTTGGATGCTAGCAGTCTTCTATTTCATTCAATTATGATAGGAAATTGCATGGTCATCAGTTGAGTGCAGAAGAAGAAGAAGATCATTATGAATGAGTGTAAAAAGGAAAATAACACGCGACACTAATTATTGGACAATATTTCAGAAGATATTATAATCCAGTTCCTCAATCCTGAACCTCTGAATAATGTTCCAGTGTTTTTGGCTTGTCCAGATCTCTGCGGTTGTGTTTTGGTTATTAAAAAGTGTCGACTGTGGCTGAAAAGTGACCCAGGTTTGTGTGTCTAGATTCTCTTGAGCATGTGTTCCTTACATCCAAATCCTTATTTGATGAGGTGATTTGTATTGATGTGTGCGTGTTGCAGAACCCGTGCACAACCTGAAAATGAGAGAAAATGACAAAATCATGGTGGAGGTCATCACTTTGGGAAAACTTGAAGAGGTAAGTAGCATGATGATGATGGAGGAGGATGATGATGATGGAGGAGGATGATGATGATGGAGGATGGTGATGATGATGGCATGTTGTTATAGCATGTTGAGGGTGCAAAGAATTGAAAACGTAAAGACAACAAAACAAAATAACAAATCTAAAGCAAACCTGCTTTGGATGTGGCAGGTTTTTTGGGTTTGTGTGTGTGTGTGTGTGTGTGTGTGTGTGTGTGTGTGTGTGTGTGTCACACTCTTCTTCAATTTCAATAAAACAGTTTTTGCTTTTGAAATTTTGTTTCATCAGTTGTAACTCCCATTTGTTCTCAACTATTAAGCTGGCTGTTGTTTTGTATGGTATTGCATTGCATTACTCCTTCGGATGAATTCATATACCAGGGTCTCATCTGTGCACACACAGGTTCCATCGCATGGACTTTTAAGAGATCCTGATGCTCATGCCAGCAAGCACTAGGTCCCCTCTCATCCATCCCCTCGGTTTCCCAGGTTTATGGTCAGTGGTCTGGGGTGTCGCACGATGCGCCCAAAGGCAGCAAGTCGGTGCCTTGGGCGGCTGGAGTTAGCGTCAGTGAAAGCCATGCTGCAGCTCTTGAGCTGGGAAAGTACTATACAACAATGACTAAATACATTATTTTTTAAATAAAGATAGTTTTGTTCACCAAAATATTGGTCTATTTTCAGGGCAACATGCTGGTGGTTCGGGCGGTTTCTTTGGTCCCCGAGATAGAGGAAACTATCAAGTCCCTCGGTGAGACGATCATCATGTGATTGGGACGATCATCATGTGATTGGCAGCTGGGTTGATCATCATGTGTGTGTGGTTCAGCTGTAACACGAAGAAACGACAAATAGTGAAGAAATATTTGCCTGTGCACTGAATGTGTGAATCAAAAAGACAGTGTACGTGAATTCAAAGGACGACATAAGCGAATCCGAAGGACAGTGCAAGTGAATCCGAAGGACAGTGCAAGTGAATCCAAAGGACTGCAAGTTGAATTTTTTAAAAAAGGTGTAAATGAATCCGGAGAACAGTATACAAGTGTAAGTGAATGTAAAGGACTGCACGTCAATGAAAAAGACGGTGTAAATGAATCCAAAGGACCACACAAAATGTTCACATACGCCACATTCGTAAGGGCAGTAAACTACACTGCACGTCTTTTAATCGGGGGGGGAAAAACAACACAAAAAGCTTGACCGTGTTTTTAACAACAGACTAGATTACCGTACTCCAAGGCTAATTTGTGTATGAATACGGTGAACTAAAGGTTTTTTTTTTTAAACACTTTATTTTCCCTTTTTATCGGGAAGTTCTGGCCACTAACTGGGGAAGGCAGAGTTGCAGCCAGTGGCGCACCCAAACACAACCGACCTAAAATAAATGTATTTTGAAATTTTGCTGGGGGAGCAAATCGGGGTACCCGGAGAAAACCCCCGAGATGTTGCCCGAGTGGAAAGTAAATCATAATCGGAGAAACGTTACGCTCAGAGGCAGCATCGATCCCACACCTGTCGGGCACATTGGTTTGTAGTCTGTGGACAAGGCAAGTTAGTCCTCGCCACAACGCTCCTTTTTTGTGTTTATTGTTTGGGCAGAGGACTGTGTTACAAGTAAATCTCAGATGAGAAAATTAAAAATCTAATAGTGACCTTGAGATACAGGCTCACTAGCAGGAACCAGGGTTAGGCTTCGGAGCCTTTTAATAATACTAATACTGGATGCAATGTGCATGCTTTTCCCAAAATCAACAACCAGGCTCAAAACGCAGCAGTCTGTACCAACATACATGCTCACATGTTTCACCCACTCACATACACACAACAAACACACATCTATCACTCAAACATGTGGTGTAAAGGCAGGAAGATCGCTACTCGAAAGAGTGGAAACACTTTTTTTTTTTTTGGGGGGGGGGGGGGGGGGGGGGGAATTTTAGATTCACTGAAAATGAAACGCACACAAAAAAAAAAAATCTGTGGATCTAGGACTAAAGAGTTGTACCATGACTAAGCAAGTCACTGAGATGTGTTATTGACAGAGACCTAAACCAATTGCCTTAGAACAATACAGAAGTAGACAAGACTCCAAATAACTACATGCCCAGTCAGGACTACATTGTCCTTTGGAAATCAATCTAGCATGGCTGAAAGGGATGGTAAACATTTGACCCTATTACTTTTAAAACTTGGCGTTACATCTGAGCAGCGACACGTGACTAGCCTTGAGTTTTTACAAGCGCTATATAACAACAATTGTATGCATTAGGACTGTACATGTATTGTCTAGAAGCCACGTTAACGATAATGATGATTATTTCCACGATGCGCTCTTTGTTATTGGTATTTTAGGAATAACGGGTCTGTTGTACATAGTGCTATTAAAATAAGTTGTCAGACACACCGACTCAACCAAAGCTTTTAGGTTTTGAAGCTAGTTCAGCCAGGCTAGCTATAAATAGCTTTGCCGGTGCTCTTCTTTCCTTTCCTTTCACTGAAAGGGAGGGTGTAGGCAAGCTATAAATAGCCCGCAGCCAGCAAAATGTGGGAGAACCTAAGAGTGCTCCTCACATAGGCATTGAGCTGGTGTGCAGAGGTTTATTTATTTCAAAATCCCTCTTGCTAAAACATTTACCTGATAAAATAGGCGGACGATGTTGTACAATGTTCCATCATAACGGACTTTAAAGATCCTGACGCTCATGTCCTAGACGGGTGAGTGCCGGTGACAAGAAAACACCCAGCATGCACCTAGGTCCTTCTCCCCCCATCCCTGGTTGCCCAGGATTGTGCTCAGTTGTCCGGGGGTCAGACCATGCGCCCTAAGGCTGCGGGTGGGCGTCTCGGGCGGCTTGAGTTAGATCCTGTATCGGCCAGCGCCTTGAGCAGCTCTTGAGCTGGAAAAGCGCTATATAAGAACGATTAAATAAAAATAATAAATAAATGTTTGCGTAAACACTAGACCTATAGACTACACAGAGTTTCCCGACAATAACAAGTGTGTGCTTGCAGATGACCGCATCTCATATAATTATATCTGCATTTATATTCGCTTGTCGAACTAGTGAACTGTCCTAGGGGTGGAGGACGGGTAGCTCTGTTGGACATTTCAAAGGCAACAGTTATTGAATTAATATACATCTTTTTAATTTTACTCCAAAAAATTTAAGAAACAAAGCTGTCAATCCATCCGATCCGGGAGCAGAATCATTGTTAAGGGATTTTAGTGCCAACGCTATTTCATTTTCACTTATGTCTGATTCTGATAGTTCTTTGTCTGTGATTGAGAGTTGAGGGATTTCTGTGTCTGCACAAAATTCATCTGCATCTGCTACGCCAAAACGTACATTTTTCTCATACCGGTTAGGAAAAAAAGTAACTAGTTCTGCATTTCTGGGTTGAATAGTCTCCATGTATCACTCAGTTCACAATCCATCAATAAAGTGTTAAAACTGCATTGTCATCATTGTATATACACAACCCAAGGAGTACTGACACAACCATAAAACATTTACATAATACTAATAATTAACATTTGTAGAGCTCCCTAGGGCTCATAGCGCTTTACAGAAAGGAAAAAAATATAATACATAAATATGTAACTAAATAAAGTGAAAGCAAAATATGAAATACCAAATCAGAACACACCCACCCGCACACAAAAACACGACACACACAAACACACGCACACAAACACATGCACACAAACACATGCACACAAACAACTATGACTGTGTTTTAAGTATTTGACGTAGAAAAGTTCAGGGTCAAGATTTAGGAATAGACACCGTTGAAAATGTTTGTTTTCAATCCAGATCAAAAGGACAGAGCACAGAGTTGAAGGAAGAGAATTTCAAACTGTAGGGGCTGAAAAACAGAACGAGAGTTCGCCAAAAGTTTAACCAATAATACAAAAGAAATAATAATAACCAACAAGAATTGGAAGACTGTGAGTGTGAAAGTAACTGTTTGTCAGTCAGAAGGCAGTTTCTGTTGGTTTATAGAGAAAGACTTTGTGTAAACTGTTATTGCAGAAGTGAGTAGAGGAGCCTTTCGTGCCAGAATTGAATTTGGCCTTAATTAGTATTCAGTGAATAAGCAGAGCTGCAGGTAATGTCATCTATTCTATTTGATAGTACCTGTCAAAGCGTATCGTAATATTTGAAGCTGGGACAAAAGTTTGTGATGAAACAGTTATATAATAAGAATACTTGATTCAAAACTTAACAGTAATGATAATTATAATGATGACCATAGTGTTACATGTTTTTTAAGAAACAATTAATAATATAAATAATAATAAATTACTGTTGAATGTTCTATGAATTATACTGTAAATTAAATGAGTTTTTACTTGTTTCACTTTGGTTCAGTCCATGAGCCGATAGCCAGCATTGGTCTTGGTAGTCGTTTTGATCTGTTTTGCACCTTAGAGCTTTGCGGTAACCATCTTTTAATTTCTACCATTGTCTGGTCGTCACACAATACACCCAAAGGCAGCAAGTGAGTGACCAGGGTCGCTCCAGTTAGACCCTGCGTTGGACACCTCCTTCAGCAACTCCGGAGTTGGAAAAGCGCGCTATGGGAGAACAATGAAATTAAAATATTGTAACGTTAAGCTTAACTCTTTCCCTGCCAATCGACGATATATCGTCGATGTGAGCCGCCATGTTTGTGCCAATCGACGATATATCGTCGATTTCAGTATTCCGTTTCGTTCCGGTTTTTTGCGCAGTCCAATCCAAGTTTTATTTTAACCAAAGAGAGATAACTCTTTCTACTTTCGTTCTCGATAGACAGGCGCGTTTTTTCTTCAAATTGATTCGTTTTTAGAGTGTTTTTTGTGCATTTTACTAAGCATTGTGATGGGCACAATCGACAGTGTGTCAAACTCTGTGCTAATAATCAATATAATTTCAAACTGTAAAGTGTATTTTGATCCTAAATAAATTTTCTTATGGTGTGTGAAGCTGATTCAGTGATTGGAATTATTCCTCCAGATTTTTTTTATCACTGTGGTATGTAGAAATATTTTTATTTTATTTTATCATTTCAAAAAGATCAACATGCTTTCAAAACACATATTTCAATAACATAATCAAATTAACATTTTTGTGTTTTTTTTTCTTATTCTTCACTCTTTTACCTTTAATTTGATATGAAATATGTCTATTTAACAACTATTATTGAAAGAACAGTAGCTTAAATGCCTAAGGTACTGAACTTTCTTTCCGGTGCCAGAGAAATGTCTGGCACAAACGTGGAAAAATGCCTGGCAGGGAAAGAGTTAACACAGTTAAATCAAATGTTAATGATGGCTCTGCCCTGTTGTGAACCTGATTCAGCTTCTTATCTAGTAGTCCACTGGAACCTTGGAGATTTGGTTATCTCTTTGTTAAGGATCCCCGTTCCAGCAAAACAATGAGAATTTTATTTTTGCAGAAGACTACACAAGTCATGTACGATTTACTTAATAAAACATTTTGGGTTGAAAAATATTTCTTGGATCAAGTTTGCAATTGTACGGTGTTCTTTTTTCTTCCTTTTGACAAGGAATAAAACAAATTTGCAAAGTGGTGCTGTTTTTTGTCCAATGTCTTGACATTTTATTTTTTATTATTATTATTTTTGTTGTTGTTGTTGTTGTTGTGTACTTAAGAGTGACAGTTGACTTCGTGCAATTGGGGGGTAAAGGAGGGGGGAGGGCTTGATTTGTTTTGAGTGTACCCCCGTTGGGGTGCCGGGGGTTTCAGTATAAATAGTATCCCCACTTTCTGGAAATTTAGTGCTTTAAATTCCCACTGTCGCCGTCTTTCTCATTCCTGCTCTTTTCTATCAATCTGCTATACTATCGTCTTCTTCGCTAAACCAGTCTCCTACCTTTTTTCTTGAAAACTCTTCCGGGACAAGACTCCTTGTTTGTGTATGAGGTCTGTTGGATCAGCTTGGGAATATTGAACGCTTTCTGCCAGGTGGTCACTAGGGCTTCCTATGATGTTATTATTTAGCAACGTAGGCATTTTATATGTATGTGTTTTGTTGATAATTTATAATGATGTTTGTATTCTATTTTGTTTTTGTTCGATAAGTTGGGGTGAAGCCTCAGACGTCCCCTGCGTGGGATGTCTTTATTGTAAAGTGACTGGCTGGTGGAGGGCATTCAGTTTTCCCATTAGGGTTGTTTCAGCAGATCTTTTATGTGGATTGGGGGTTGTCCGGTCCTGATTTGGCTCGGAAGAGTCCGCTGGACCTAAAGCAACAATTATGTAATGTAATGTTTTGTTTTGAGTGACTTGCCCTTTGGGGTAGTGTATGATTTCTTTCGGCTTTATATTTTGTATTTATATAGCATGTGATTTTGCATAAAACACTTTCTTACAAGGTTGTTGCTGCTTGTCAGTCTTGCCTACAGTGTGCTCCAATGTAAACACTATCAGTCATTCCATCAAAGCACCAAATTAGCCAACCAAAAACACCACAAAGTGAACAACATTTTGATCCAATTTTATTTCAAGTAAGATGATAACAATGACAATGGTGTTATTATGTACAAATGAAAATCGCCAACCATACGCGATCATTTTCCTCACAACGCACACGACTTGGGTCCACTCGTTTTTATTTTTGTGTGTAATTTTTTTTAATTTTACGGTGTGATTTCATTTTTCTCATCTTGTACGTCAAAAGTAAAATTGTTAAAAAAATTTTAAATGACCCCCTTGCACACTTTCACACCACTCTTTCCACCCGTTTCCCTATAATATACAATGACATAAATACATGGACATGATAATAATTATAGTTGCGTTCTTTTTTTCCAAGCTTGTCTGCTTTTCTAAAAGAGAAGAAAGCACATTCACGAAGGAAAAAAACAAACAAAACAACCACGTCACATCAACACAAGTCGTACAAGTGTCGCAGACCCCCAAAGGAAAAGAAAAACACGCCCAAAAAATACATGACATTATTTTTGTAAAGACCAGAACATTTGTTTGTTTAAACGGTAATAATAATCATGAAGCTGTTACTGTACAACACTCAGCAAGTTGGTATTTTGGACACAGTTATAGAAAACAAATCAAAACCATAAATTACGCAGTAGTTCAGTTTCCTTTAAACAGGGAAGTCGTGTGGCCTGTCACCCGCGACAAGTACTTCACACAAACAAACCCCCCACAACAACTTTTACTGAAACTTCACAAATAAACAGGCCATCGTCAATAATTATGGCATTTCTCTCTCGCGCAGTTTATTAAAAAAATCATGTTAAAAATCATGGGATTGATTTGATATAATAATTCTGCACTTGCCATCACTCACAACAACAGTTCCACAGCGTAGGTGGGGGAGGGGGGGGGGGGGGAACGAGAGGTCAGCAAGCAAGGCTTTACATTTCATTGAACGTGAAATTAACAAGATCCAATCAGTTCTAAAATACCATTCATTTAAAAATAAAAATAATAAAACTCAAATCTCTTGATTTCTTTTTCCATTGTACAAATTCAACTGAAGAAAAAATAAAAACCTCCAAAAATGTTTCTCTCTCCCTCCCTTTCCTCTCTCGCTCTCCTTCTCTCTTTCTCCTTCTCTCTCTCTCTTTCTCCTTCTCGCTCTCTTTTTCTCCTTCTCTCTCCTCTCTATCTTTCCAGCAAACACAACATCAAGCACACATAAATATATATATTGTCTCGTTTTGTTTCACTTTCACAGATACTTGCGCATGCAGACAATACAAAAGTTGACGTTTCATGCTGTCTTGTCTATTTTGGTATACATTGTGCACAAACTTTAGGACGTGCGACAATTCTTAGTGTGCAGCTAGGACAAATTCCAAAAGTTTACTCTGGCAAACAAAAATAGGAGCTAAGCACCGTACCATCAAATTATTATTAAAGCATTTTTAATTTTCTGATAACATTCAAACTTTTCTAACATGATCTTTCTTCCAGTTTTAATAAATTTAAGCTACTGGCTATGAACTTTGTAAAAAAAAAAAAAAAAAGATCTAGACATTGTAGGAGGAAAGAATGGTCTTTAATAAGCAATCTCAGTTTTCTGTTACAGTAAAATTAATCAGAACATTTAAAAGAGTTCACTGGTGTTCAAGTTAACAATAATGTGAGTATAATTCAATAATTGGTTGTTTTTTTTAGTAGGGGGTTACTCAACTGCAAATTGACTCAGTTTTCATTGGTTTAAGATTATTATTATCTATCAGTACAACTTATGTTAATCTGATGAATAAAATTTGATACAACAACAAAAGATTATTATTATTATTATCATCATCATTATTATCAGCATGTTTATTAGAGAAACTCTTTTAAAGTGTTCAAATTTAAACAATGATGTTTTAGCTGGCGATAACGAATAACCAAAAACTATTCACTCATGTTTCAGCTAGGTATCATTATTTTGTATCACTACATTTGGCAGCAAAGTCCCAAGTTATTCCATTATCAGCATCTGATGAAATTAATACAAATAATAAAATACTATACTGTCATACTGATTTTATTTTTTTTCAACAACTTTTGTGCAATCAGATTTATTGCATACATGTTACAGTTTGTGGAATTTTTATTTATTTTGATTTAGTTATTGTATTACACTTATGTAGCGCTGTTTTCAGTTCAAGAGCTTTGATTGATTGATTTATTGTTGCTTTAGGTCCAGCGGACTCCTCCGAGCCAAATCAGGACCGGACAACCCCCGATCCGCATAAAAGATCTGCTGAAACAACCCTAGTGGGAAAATTGAACGTCCTCCACCGGCCAGTCACTTTACAATAAAGACATCCCACGCGGGGGACGGCTGAGGGTTTACCTCAACTACGCGAACCCCCGGTTACAAAAACAAAATAGAATACAACCATCATTACAAATCATCAACGAAACATATACATATAAAATGCCTATATTGCTAAATACTAACATCATAGGAAGCCCTAGTGACCACCCAGCAGAAAGCGTCCAACACTCCCAAGCTGATCCAACAGACCTCATACACAAACAAGGAGTCTTGTCCAGGAAGAGTTTTCAAGAAAAAAGGTAGGTCATTGATCTAGTGAAGAAGAAGATAGTATAGCAGAGTTATAGGACAGAGCAGGAATGGGAAAGAGTATATGAGGAAGATAGCAACAGTGGGAATTTAAAGCACTAAATTTCCATAAAGTGGGGATACTATTTATACTGAAACCCCCGGCACTCCAACGGGGGTACTGTTGCCGCAGTGAATCTTCATGCCTACAAAGGCAAGACAGGTTTTCAACTGGGGCTTTCACTGTTCCCTTTATAGGTTAGAACAATCTACAGTGGCAAGATTGCTCATGACCCCAAGGGGTGTTCAAGAGCTGCTCAAGGCGCTGGCCAATACTTAAAAGGAGAAAAAAGTCTGAAAAAAGGCAAGACTTCATAATGTATCAATTTTACGAAAAGGCCTATCTCCTGATTTCCAACCTATCGCTTAACAATTTAATCTTATGAAGGGGTGATTGAAAACAAATATTATAAAAAAATCTATGAAAAAAAAAAGGCAAGACTTCATAATAAATGTATCAATTTTACGAAAAAGCCTATCTCCTGATTTCTAACCTGTCGCTTAACAATTTAATCTTATGAAGGGGTGATAGAAAACAAATATTTGAAATTTTTTTTTCAAATTTCTATAGCAGCCTACAAATTTGATAGGGAAACATGGTATAAAAGAGCACTGAGCCAGGCAACACCACCACTAACACCAGAACAAGTGTACAAATGTTAACCTTTTTATTAAATAGTGCACTTCTTGGGGTAAAATAGTGCGCCCAATGACAACTTTAGTCTCTGTACCAGTGCAAAAGCTCAAATAATGTTGTCAAAACGGACGTCGGAATTCAAAGTTTTGGGGGAGGAATAACATGTTTTAGAAAGCATCTCTTTATTGGATAAAACATCTCTTTATTGGATAAAACATCTCTTTATTGAAGAAAACAAAATGCAACCACTGGCAACAAGGTGGAGATAGATCTCCACTAACCCCTATCATTCTCTGTACCCCAAGCGATAAGCATCTTATAAAGATTACATACAACTCTTGTTATCATCTGTCCCATGTCTTTAGGCAAGGCAACTCAAGGATATTACTACCTTTGCTTCACATAAAGCTTTCAGCTCTTGTCTCATCCAATTATTCTTATTCTTCTTATAATTAATGAATTAAATACTGCCCTGATTTTACACTAGTAAGAATTTATGTCATTTTTTAAATTTTATTAAGTTATTAATTTTTATAATATTATTCACTCGAGTTCAAATCTTAATCATGACCGTCACAGCTTGACTTCAAATAATGATATAATTTTTTTTTTAAAACATCTAAACACCAAAAATGTGGCTTTAGTTAAAAACGTTTTATCACAACAAAAAAAGATCAACAGCTAGGCACTTTCAAGAAAACAAAGACACTTCGCACTCCGAACCATAGTTGTGGGGAGAAAGATGTACGCGTTATAAATAAATGTATTATAATTGTTTATAAACCAAATCTAACGATATCAATAAATACGGGACATGGGAAGAGAGGAATTTTGAAAATATGGTCCACTTGGCAAACATGTACAGTATCAAAAATGTACAATGCAATAAATTCAGAGTTTTACATTACATTACATGATTATTGCTTTTGGTCCAGCGGACTCTTCCGAGCCAAATCAGGACCAGAATTCAGAGTTGACCTTGCTTTGGAGTTATAACAAAATACCTAAAAAGCCAAAAAACAAACTTGGGTTATTATTGTAAGTAAGCCAAGTTATGATATTTTTTAATTTGTTCATGTATCGCACCTTTCCAGCTCTTCAGGATCTTCTTCAAGACTTCCCAGGTGCCCACTTGCAACCTTTGGGCACATAGTCTGATGCCCAGACCACTGGGCTTGATCCTGGGCAACCGTGGATTGGGAGGAGAATAAGTAGTCGAGCAGTAGAGCATTTGCCTGGCACACAGATGACCCAGGTTCAAATCTTGTGGCGGGCAATCTAAAAGGGGGCTTTTTTTTTTTTTAAACGGTCCATCTTAGCAGTAGGATTGTTCTTGTGGTTCAGGGTTGATTTAGATCTCTAACTCCTCTTCCCCTGCTTGCCATGTCCCATCGCCAATCACGAGTGTAGATATTAAAGTTTACGGTTTCATTCTACAAAAAATCATACCATAGTTAACTCTTTCTTCTTGCTCTTTGTATTAATTAATATTATTGCATTATATAACACTTCAATTTTAAAACAAAATTAAAAGTAGCCTTTGATGTATACTAATGTCTAGTAACTGTTTATTAAGACTATTTCATTACATTTTGCAAATTATATGGGTTTTTTCCCATTTCTATATTAACATGATTTTGTGTGTGTGTGTGTGTGTGTGTTTTTATAAAGCTGGTTTTTGATTTGTTTTAAAGTCTGGCCACGTCACCAGAGCATCAGGCCTGCAAAGACCATCCTGCAAGGCACGGTGCAAGGAGGCAGAAGAAGAGGGAGACAGAAAAAGAGGTGTGAGGACAAAATTTGAGAATGGACTGGCTCGACACTGAGCGGAGCCATGAGGGTTGCCGAGGAAATAGAAAGACGGAGTACGCTGGTTAAACGATCATCTGTGGTGCCCCTATGACCTTCGAGTTACGGGATAGGATAGGATCGGATAGGATATGAGGTCTACCAACTGTTAATTAGGATTATTTGATTAGTACTGGGCATGTTGCAAACAGTATTGTTGTCCCTCTCCATCCCTTCTCCACTCTTTGTATCTTCAGTGAGCACTAGTAGCCCTTGCTGGTACTGTACAGTGTGTTTCCATTCCATTCCACTGTCAACAACAAAAATGGTGCGCACGCACACACACACAAACACACAGTCGCAAGATAGGAAGAGCCAAGGGTCCTTTTTCAACAGCGGTACTGGAGTGTGCGGTTTTAGGAACCATTCACTGCACAGCACAACCCCCACCACCAGAACACAATAAAGACTACGTGACTGACCCTTTCAAACAAAAGCAGACCCACAGTATCTTCCATTTCCCCAATCAATTATTGTTACTTTTCCTTTCATTTCTCTCACTCCCTTATCACAAACCACAAAACCAACCCAAAGGCAGATCTACCATCTGTTCACAATCGAACCCGAAACATTAATATCTAATATATAACATATAATGTATATAGTAGCACTCAATAAAATCATTTCGACATGATACTAACAATAAAAAAATACAAGTTATGTAACACCGTTGTCAAATATCAACCAAACTAAACAAAACAACCAACAAAAAAATAAAATTAAAATACGCCTAAAATTGAACAAGAACAACAACAACCAAAGAACAGCATCAAAATGGTTTATATGAACAATAATAGAGCTTCATGTCATTTCATGTTAACAGAACGTTGAAGCAAGTAATATTTTAACAATGGAACAAGAAAAACCAAAACAAAAGGAACCACCAAGGTTTCCAGTAACAGTAGTAATAGTAGTCGTAGTAGTAGTGCAGTTTTTGATGAGAATGGAGCGTGTTGCACAAAGATGAAGTTTACGACTGAAAATCTGTTCCAAACCCGCATTCTTTTGTCTTTAGTTTGTCACTAACCGCGTTGGGCTGGCTGAACGGAAAAAGAAAAAAAAAAGCACAAGTTCAGCCTTCAGCCCCACCCCATTCACATTCCTGTAGTGAAGATCTTAATGAGAAAAAGTGGCCGTGGCTTCTTTTTTTTTCCTCAATATTGTTTTTGAAATTGCAAACTTACCGAGGTATTTTATTATCTTCCACACAGTGTAGCCAAGACAGGGAGAAAGTACCGGCAAACCACTCTATATCAGCCTACACTTCTCCATCTATCTAATGCTGCTGACCCCTTCACTACCTCCCACCCTTCCCCTGCCCCCCCTACCCCAATCCCCCTGAACCCTCAAACATCCTTGCCCAAACAAGACAACGTCAAACATGAGTGGAACTTTCTACCCAACACAACAAGAGTAAGCACGCACAATGTCAGTCTGGAGCTAATCCATTCATTAGTAGGGGGAGCTGGAGAAAACTAGTAGCGTACATTACATCAACCCCGCTTTGTCCAAAAGGAAAAAAAAAAACCACACACACGCACTTATTAAAAACGTTGAGAGAATGAAAAAGAAGCTTTGTGAACGATTTTGTTTTTCCCACGTCTATACACCCGATGCTTGTCTGTTGAACGTCTTGAACAGGCACTTCGAAAAGCTCAACACAAAATCACTGTAGGACACAGTTTGGGGCGTAATCTTACGTCTTTACGTTTTTGCGCAAAGCTCCGCACTGGAAAATATGTTTCCGCCACAAAGAAGGTTTACCAGAATTTTTATTTTCTCCCCCCAGTGCTAAAAGCTCACAGCTGCTGTCTGACAAGGAATTTCACGATCAAGTTTCTGTTCCATTGTTGTTTTTTGATTGGCTCTTCGGGGAACAAGACACCATAGTTTGTGTCTAGTTTTATGTGTTTTTTTTTTTCCTTTTGCGCTGGATGCATGTGTATGGCCTCCAGTAGCGTTACTATTAATTATTTATCCTCCTCCTTGTGCTCGTTGGATTGTTTAGAGCGAGGAATTGGGTTCTTTCCACCTACTACATGTTGCTTTCAGCCTCAACATGCTCTGCTTCACCAACGACCTTTACTGCCTGTTGTCTTGACTGAACACAACAAGCCATCATTTCAGGTTGGCGGGGTTTTTTTTGTCATTACAATTGCACAAACAAGTTTCTACTAGCAATAAACAACAGCATTCACTTTTTTTTCTTTCTTCTTTGGGTTGTTTGTTTCATACTTGGTACTTCCCAAAGTCAAAAACAAGTCCTAAATAGGACCAGCTTTCAACCTAAGTCAAACGAGCCATAGGTTTGGACCTGCTGTCAGCCGTAACATATATATCGTTCAGCTATCGGCATCTGCTTTCAACCTTATGTGACATCACAGACATAGAGCGCGACTGCTTTCACAGGCACCACATTTCCATCATCACGTCACTCCGACAACTTGTACTTACTTATATAGGCAGCACCCGCTTTCAAACCCACAAGTTGCTCAACCATAGGCACCTTCTTCCAATCCAAGCAATCACTCAACCTTAGGCACCTGCTTTCACAAGTAACTTTTTAGCTAATACTTTTGACATGCACCACCATTCCAGCACTTTTAGCTGTAAATAATAAACCTTTCACAAATATACATTATTGTATCTACTCTGACTTTCTCATTCTCCGTCACCGTTTCATACCAATTATCTAAAACATTTTTTCATCTTCTCTTGTTCATTCAATCTCTCTTATTTTAATGTTGGGGAACGCAAACACCACCCATCCCATCCATCCACTCACAAGGCTTTCTTCATCTCACTTCGCTCGGGGGTAAAAAAAAGAGTACTTTTTCCCCTCAACACTACTATCACCCAAAGGGCGCGGCCACCAACAAGACAACACATGGCCATCCCAAATGTAAGCATCACAGAAGTCAGAGCAAGGCCCTGATCTAAGGATAAGCCTAGCACGCTGGGCGTTCCCACACGCAGGCACCTGTGTAGAGACAGATCAGAGGAGTCGTAAGCCACTATCATGGTAGACAATTTTTGGTAAAGACTGTCGTTTACACAGAATCTTTCATCTTTTTACACAGAATCTCTCGTCTTTTTATACAGAACCTTTTGTCTTTTTTAACACAGGAAACGCACCACCGCACAATTTTCCTTCACAAAGAGCTAGGAGTCCCGTTTTGTCTGTGGGTTCTAATTACTCAAGCTTTACGATTCTTTTCTTTTTTTCTTGTAGCTGGGTGAAATCACTAGGCTGCACTTTTTTTGTGGTGATAAAATGTAGACAAGCACCTACATCATGACAAAGATGCCGCTCATGGCAAGCAAGCAGAAGAAAAGAGGGGGAGAGAGGAGGGGGGGATGAGTGTCGCTGTTGTTGTGACCTGTTTGATATCTCTCCTGCCCGCCTCCCCCCTCCACCATCGTCTCTCTCTCTCTCTCTCTCTCTCTCTCTCTCTCTCTCTCTCTCTCTCTCTCTCCATGAATGCTCACAAGGTTTAGCACTAACAGACCACCTGATACTAGGATGGTTCACACAGCTGCCGTCAACAGGCCCCCCCCCCCCTCCCCCACCCCAATCCGACAAGCACCGCCATGCACACACATCGGTGAGGAGGAACCTCTTGCCTTCCTTTTCAATGTTTTGAGCACAAAAGGCGACACACTCGCCCACACAGCCACTACCGAGGGCTTGCCCTGCCTGCCCGCCATCCAGCTTGTCCAAGGTAGTGGAGAGTGAAGGATCAGTTAGGCAGCAAGGAACCGCTGGTAGGGATGGCTTGCGGTGTGGTGGGCGGGTGGTGTATGTCAGTGAGAGAAAGGAGCAGGGTGTAGGGGGTGGGGAAAGCTGGGGAAGTGTGGGAGGGGGGGGTTGATGTAGTACACAAAGCTGTTCATTTCAGCTTGAACAAAACAAGGTTGGGCCGACGTGCGCTGACGTTAGGCGTGAGGTTAGCAGTTTTCCATGCGCTGAGCGAAAGGGGTGTATATATGGCCATTGGCCAGGCCATTCATGCGAGAGTAGCTACCCGTAGAGCTCTTGCTGCTTCCCTTGCTATCGTCCCCCGACGCGTTGGCAGAGGTAGGGGAGGAGCAAGGGGAGGTAAAACGATGTCCGTTGGGCAGTTCTTCCAGCATCATACACTCGGACGGCGAGCCCGAGCCTGAGCCCGCCCCTGCCCCTGCCACCAGACCGCTCGGCCCTCGACTAGCCCCCGCCCCTCGCGCCCACGACGATGACGATGATGCTCCTCGGTTGCCCTGAGATGGGGAGTGATGGGCGGAGGAGGAGGGCGATGAGAAAGGTCCCCCGCCCGCCTGCTGGGAAGGGGAATGGCGACGGTGATTGAGATCCTCCCCAGCGATAAACGGCTGTCGCACCTCAATGTCGTGAGAGTCCAACCCCGCGAACCGCTCATCGTCAATGTCTTCTTCCATTTCATCGTAAAACTCGACAACGTCCATTCCTTCCTCCGCCAAACTCTCTTCCTCCTCCCTTTCTCCTTCCTCCCCCTCGTCATCATCCAACTGGACCACATGTCGGCTGCGAGAACTCTTGCCTTCGCCGTCCCCGTGGCTCTCCTCGCTGAAGAAGTAGGACACGTCCTGGAAGCTGGGGTCCAGGTCCGGCACCAGCTCCTCGATGATGGTCATGAAGGTGGGTCGCAACTTGTGGCGCAGCTGCCAGCACTTCTGCATCAGGATCCAGCTGTCGCACACACAAACATAATAATAATCATAATAACAATAATATGAAGAACAATAACAACAATAATAATAATGAATGCAAACTAGGTGCTTTTCCCTAAATCACCAATCAGGCTGAAAGCAAGGCAATCTATAGCAACATACAGGCTAACATGTTACACACACTCCTGTACACTACATACCACTTTATAAATCAAGCGTAGGGTGTAAAGGCGGGAAGATTGCGATCAGAAGAAAGAAAGGAATTGATTTTGAAATTATCCATTGACTGCATCCAATACCATTAGTGAAGTGGACATCAATAATAATAATAATACAGGATGCTATCACGCAAAATATAATCATAAGATATCTATCAAATTAATCAATCCACTACCAGCCAACAACCAATCCGACCACACTTTATCATCTAACACATGTTCAACGTTTAAAAACCTCAACTACTGTTCAAATACATAGCAAGAGTTAAAACGGTCTTTCAGTCAATTGAAGAGCTTTTCTTGACCAACCAGCAGAACACCTCCTCTCATAAAAATTGAAGCTTGTTTCAAGACTCAAGAACTGTACTGGCACTAAACTGCAAATGTACCATTTCCACTCATTATTTTGTTTATTATATAAGTAACATTAACATTTCCACTCATTATTTCGTTTCATTTCATTTATTATTTTAATATAAACATTTGTACCCATTATTTTAATTTAATTTATTATATTAATACTAACATTTCTCCTTGTTATTTTAGTTTATTTCAGACTGAAGACATTTATTCGTCCAAGGGATCACATTGGAAAAATGGTTTCCAGCCATGCAAAACAAAAATAATAAGAATAAAAATAACAACAAGCCAGTTCTTTGAATTATAACAAGTTACTACAAAATAGCATAGATTTATTGTATTATAAAATACCATAGATTCATTAAAAATTTCTTCCCAAAACATTGACTTATTTTTATTAATTAATGTTAACTGATTTCAAACTAAACTTACAGTTTAGGCGGACATCCTTCTGGCTTGGCCATGATCTTGCCATCTGTGACGTATTTGACCACCTCTTCATTGGACAGACCCTGATAGGGTTGACAGGCCAGCGTAGCCATCTCCCACAACACTACACCGTAGGACCTGAAAAGCAGTCATAATAATAATAATAATAATAATAATAATAATAAGGTAATGTTTTCCCATAACCTTTCGGGCATTGTAAAAAGAGACATTTGGGATCTTCCTTTCCTCTGGGCCAGCATAATGAGGGCATCTCCTCTCCCTACAGGCCTCACCATCTCCCCCAGTTCTAAACAGAGCCAGGTATCCATTCACAGCTGGGTGGCTGGGATAAGCGGTGCGCTTGTTTCATTCTTTGTGTCCTTCAGTGTATGCCTTCCAAGTATGGACACCCATCCAAGTACTAATCAAGCTCAACAAATCATTTGGAAGCAGGTGCCCAAAACGCGATGCTGTTGCGCCACCCACGGTGATAATAATGCAGCCCTGAAAATGAAAAAAAGGTCCCACTAGCCTTTGGCTAGTAACTTAAAAATTTTACTAGCCAAACTAAACATTTTACTAGCCAAACTAAAAAAAAGTTCATTTTAGCGCACTCGCATTTGGCGACTAAATTTTTTTTTTTAGTCGCCAATTTTGTTTTTCACTAGCCATGGCGACTAAATTAGTCGCCATTTTCAGGCCTGTAATGCACTTGCATTTTGCTCAATCCTCAACCATCCATTTAGATAGATATTCAATGCTTATAGGGTCCAGCGGACTGCCAAGAGCCGAATCAGGACCACACAAAATTAAGTAAAATCAGACTAAACTGTTAACATTTAAATATGATAAAAGATGTGAATGAAATCAGTCTAACTAATTCAACCAAGAATATTCAACAAGAGTATATGACTTAAATGTGATAAAACAAACCAACATCATGCAAAAACTGGAACAGGTGTTGACCAGTGCAAACTTTAAAAATCTCATTAAAAGGCATTGAACCAAAACATCTTTCTCTTTCATCAACCAGATCAGCACATTCAGACATAAAATGGCGAACGGAAAATGATTTGTCACATGCAAAGCACCATGGTGGTTCTTCTCCTTTTAAAAGGAAACCATGGGTGATATAAGTATGTCCAATATGAAGGCGAGCCAAAACTGTTTCTTCTTTGCGAGTGGATGCAAAGTTAGGCAAAGAAGCTGACAAATCTGGAAGAATTTGAAATAGTTTGTTATTGATTTGAGTAGACCATTCAGTCTGCCACAGCCATTTACAATAAGATCCAGTCATACAACGCAGGTCAGAGTATGGAACAAACTGGAAAATCTCTGAAGGGAAATCTAGATGCAGAGCTTCTTTAGCCGCTTTGTCCACTGCAATATTGCCGCGGATGCCCATGTGACTAGGTACCCACATAAAAACGATTTTTTTACCCTCAGAAACAAGTTGTGTGTGGAGGTCATGGATCTCTGCCAGAAAAGGGTGTGATATCTTTCTCGTGGAAAGAGCTTGAAGTGCTGACAGTGAATCAGACATGATTAAAAACAAGGTTATTTTGGATTGATAAGCCTGCTTCTGAGTTAGATGAATCGCCTTAAGCTCAGCTGTAAAAACAGAACAACAATCAGGTAAACGCTGTTGCAAAGGCTGATCTAGGTGTCTCCCAGAGACCGACGCAGCACCAACCGAGGCTCCTTTCTTCGACCCGTCTGTAAAAAGTTTTTCATATCCTTTATACAATGAACATTGTTCGAGATAAAGTTGCTTATAAACAGTTTCGGTCTTTTTGAAGGATGTAAGAGTGAAGTTGATAATGGGGTTGAGGAGGTTCCAAGGTGGAAGTACAGTTAGCAATTGATCATCATTAACAGAGTCAACATCTATGCCTGCAGTGTCAAAGTGAGGACGTATTCTGATACCAAAAGGAGGAATTTCTGTCAGTTTGTTGGAGTATTTAAGTGTAAATAACGGGTTTAGAACACAATCATAAGCGGGATTTTCAGGATTTGCTTTAAGTTTGAGAAAATAATTCATGGCGAGCTGGAGCCTGCGGATATCCAAGGGAGGTTCGCCAGCCTCAGCGTAAAGACTTTCCTTCGGTGAAGTGCGAAACGCCCCCAGACAGATCCGAAGACCTTGATGATGGATTGGATCCAAGGCTTTCAAATAGGCTTTCCTAGCAGAACCATAAACGATGCTACCATAATCCAATTTAGAGCATACCAGGGAACGATAGAGGAGGAGCAAAGTTTGCTTGTCTGCTCCCCAGTCTGTGTGGCTGATAACTTTCTGGCAGCTGTCCCTCAGGTATTTAAGTTTAACTCATTCTATACTGGCATGGGTTGCTTTCCCTTATATGGTTCAATACTGGCTGATTGGTCCGGTCCTATCCCGTAACTCAAAAAGTCGTTGGGGCACCACAGATGATCGTTTAACCAGTGTACTCCATCTTTCTCTGACCTCAGCAACCCTCATTGCTTTGCTCAGTGAAGCCAGTCCATTCTCACTTCTTTTTGTGCCTCCCTCTTCTTCTGCCTCCTTGAACCATGCCTTGCAGGATGGTCTTTGCAAGCCCTGATGCTCTGGAGATGTGGCCATACCAATGGAGTTTCCGTTTCTTCATCACTGTGCTCATGTCATTGTGTTGTCCAATGGCTTGTGTGATGATCTGTTGGACTTTGTCGTTGGTGATGTGCTGGGTATAGGAAATACCCAGAAGTCTTCGGTAACACCCCATCTTCATGCTTTGTATTCTTCGTTGTAGATCTGCTGTGAGGTTCCATGTTTCACAAGCGTATAGGAAGATGGAGATGACAAGGGAGCGCAGCAACCGTACCTTGTAGACTGATGGTCCTGTCTTTCCAAATGGGTTTCAACCTTGTCAGGGCAGCAGTTGTTTGTGCTATCCTGTCGAGACCCATTGTCTAATACAATTAACTCCTAAATATTTGAAGCAGTGCACCGTTTTGAGGGACTGGCCTTGGACTTTGATGTCCATGATGATGCCATTGATGTTGATAGAACGATAGTGGTTGATAAAGTGTAAAAGACTTCCTGCAGCAGCACACTCCATTTTTATTTAGCATATTTCAATAGCTCAAGATGCAGGACACAGGACACAGGACCTAACTCAAGTCCCCCACTTGCTGCTTTGGGCGCACCCGTCCGGCGCCCCAGACAACGGCACACAATCTTGGGTAAACTAGGATGGGGAGAAGGGACCTAGTGCTTGCTGGGAGTAATTGTGTAGCTGGGACTCACCCATGTAGAACATGAGTGTCAGGATCTTTAGAGATGGTGCAAATAGAATACATGCTTGCACAGGCCAAATACCGGTATGTATATATATATATATATATATATATATATATATATATATATATATATATATATATATATATATATATATATATATATATATATATATATATATATAGATATATATATATATATATACATAGAGAATAGCAACTTACCAGACGTCAGACATTGTTGTGAAGACGCCGTCTTTGAGCGACTCGGGTGCCATCCACCTGACTGGCAGAAGGCCCTTGTTCCCTTTCCGATAGTAGTCCGTTTCATAAATGTCTCGCGTCATGCCAAAGTCTGTCACATAAAAATAATAATAACATACAATAATATAAAAATAAGCATACAGAAATTGATTCTGATGCACAGGGTTAGAACTCAATAAAATGCAAGTTACAAGTCAAGATTCTTTATTTCCGAAAAAACCCTCAAACATGGAATTGGAAATTAATAGTGGTAGTAGTACTAGTAATAGTAGTCATAATTAGCAATAATAGTAGTAGTAATAGTATTAGCAATAGTATAGTAGCAATAGCAGTAATAGTAGTAGCAGCAGTAGTAGTTATAGCAGTGTAGTTGTAGCAGTAGTAGCAGCAGTAGAGGGCAAATCAGGCCGGGAATCCTTTCTAAATGCTTTGTATGTGATATTCAATACCAAACCTCAACAAGTCTTTTGAGCACGTATCATAAATAAATGGTAAAACGTCCAGCGCTAGTGAACTGACCTCCAATCTTAACCACTTTGTGCTCAGACACCATGCAATTCCTAGCTGCCAAGTCCCTGTGTACAAACTTCTTTGCCGACAGGTAGGCCATGCCATCAGCGATCTCGCCCGCCATCTGTAGAATCTCCTGGGTGGTTGGTGGATCTCCCACGCAGTCCTGAAATGTGTGGAACATTCTAGAATGTTAGCAAAAAACTCAATGGGTATATCTATCAGAAAAGGAAAAAAAAAGGGCAGAGGAGTACAATTTATGATGGGCTAATTTGCTCAGGCATGGCAATTGAAAAAAGAAAAAAAGACTGAAAACTAGGGGGGTCTGGAGGCATAACCCCTCTCCCTTCCCCCCCCCCACCCCACCTCCCGGAAAATGTTGAAATCTACATTAAAATCTGTGCAATCTAGTGCATTCTGGTAGTGTTGTCCATGGTTTTTACACAGCCCAAAACTGACAAATTTATCAAACACATTTTTAATTCCATGTATAACCATGGTGCAGCCCCAAGGAACCACTAACTCAGCGTGCTTACTTTTTTTCCAACAACATTAGTTGTATGATTACATAACCAATACTTTTTTCTTTCTATTAATTATGTCATCACTCACTATACACTATTACAATACACACCACAAGGTTACAATAAAATCCTCTTACAGTCTAACAAAAGCAAAATTATTCACAAAGCAGATTTTTTTTCTTCTTCAAAATAACCAGAATTAAAAAAAAAAATCTTTATTAAAAACAAAAACAAAAAATAACTTGAAATTATGAGCTAATGGGAAATGCCAATCTTGGCTAGACCACGGCTGGCAGAGGAACCGTTTGTATCGCATGGAATGCACCATGCTGCACCCTGTACATCAATCTTCCGAAAGTAAATGCCCCTCCGCTGTTTGCCCACTGTGACAGTCGGCTAGCCACTTGCACCGCCATGAACTGTCACAGGAACTATCATCGAACGATTGTCCACGCTGAACAACTCGTGCGACCACCGCCATTCCAACTGCTTCACACTATCTCAAGTCCTGTGTAAACACCACCCTTCAGCGGCCAGCAAGAGATGCTTGCAGGTTAAATATAGCTTGCCTCGCTTGTTCCACACAAAGAAAGGGGCGAGTGCGATCTGCTTTTCGCGCCACCCATGCAGTAGTTAGCTTGGATCACAGCAGTGTGATGATGTTGGGGGATGTCGAATGTATTTGTTACTTGCTCACGCCCTTGTGTTTTGCTTGTGTGCTGAATGTTGGTGATGTTTGTCGTTACTGTTTGGACTTATATTGTGGCAAAGTTTCATGGGCCTTCTACCTTTAGCTTAGCTTTTGTGATTTTTTAGGTTCCTTTGCTAGCCTTGCGGTTATTGCAAAGTACACTATATTTTATGTATTTTGATGACCTGGTTTGTTCTGCGTTCAATTTGGAATAGTCAAGCTAGTAGATAATGTGTGTGTATGGTGTTTCTTCCAACACAGACAAAGTGGAGATTGAACAAAATGAGAATTAACAGTGTTGCGATGACAATCGGCCGATAAGAAATAACCCATGTATCCCTCATCTGAGGAGTGATGGCTGGCTCGCGGCGATTTCAGACCTCACCCCCCTCAAAATAATTTCTCAACGGATTTACACTGATATCAGAAATGATGCCTGGCATGTTTAAAAAAACGGATTTCAGGTTTTAACCCGGAGAAATCTCATGCCTGTTTATGAAAACTGTGTTTGTTGTACATAGCTGTATTTCTGTTTCAGTAAAACATATTTTAATACAAGCATATATTTTATATAATTCTTCTTTATAACACCTTTTTTTCTCCTTTTTTCGTTTCTTTCCTAAAGCCAATTAAACTAGTCTTCTTCCCACAGTTGTTGTTCATGCACTTGATGGCTCAACACCATGGGATATTATCAACAAGATAGTTACTGTTAGTGTACAATGGCAGATACCGGTAGACCTGCTCGAGAAGACTACTTAATTATTGCTATAAAATTTCCCTCGTTGCTGTGGCTGGGTCAGGGCCTTGCAACCTTTTCCTCCCCATCCCATTAGGGCGAGCGAAGATATTTATAGCTGTGTTGACTGAACAGCTGCGTTTCGAGTTGCCATGGCTTTGAAGGTTCGATTTAAAATCGCCTAAACATTGTTGCAAGTTGAGCTCCAGCTCTTGTCTGTGGCGTTGGTCGGAAACAAAGTGGCCACTTTCAGCCTTTTTGCTGCCCGCAAAAGTAATAGTTACTTTGTGGTGGCCGTGTGGTGCCACTTTTCCCTTAGGTATCCCGTAACTGAAACAGGCGGTGAACAACTATCACGCAAAAGTAATAGTTACTTTGTGGTGGCCGTGTGGTGCCACTTTTCCCTTAGGTATCCCGTAACTGAAACAGGCGGTGAACAACTATCACGCAGGCTTGGGAGAGAGCGGAAGAGGACCAACGCGCATGCCCGGCAGCAATCAGTTAAAATAAAACAGGTGCTACGATTTTTTTATACCCCAGACTTTTTTACGCGGACAATTTATTTTTTAGGCGGAAACTCAATTTAATTTAGGTGGAAATGTATCTTTAGGTGGACAATTCCCATGCCTGCTAACAAAACAAAAATAAGACACTTTAAACAAAACATAGACATCTTGATCTGTTCTAGGGTATCATTATCTACCATTGCAGTCATGATCGAAACAGAAAAGAGCAATGATGACACAGATAATGATGATGACAATGATGATACCATTATGATGATGATGCCAATGGTGATAAGATTAGGATGATGACGATAATGATGCCAATGATGATGAAAATGATAATGCATTTTGTAGATGAAGGCAGGATGGGTTGCACACATATGTGAAGAGTGGAGGGATGGGTTGTGGATTTCAAAGGAAGGCAAACAAAGGAAAATTGAGACTGACTTCTTCGTCGGGTCGGTGCATGCGGAGGTAGTTTTTGAGATCGCCGTGAGCCATGAGCTCCATGATGACCAGTGCTGGCTGACCCTTGGACACCACGCCGATCAGCTTGACCACGTGATGACAATTGAAAGTCCTGGAACACAACACACAACATGTATAAACTAGAAGGGCAAAGCCCATTTAATTCACGCGCTCCTTATGGAACTTGCAATATTTAACAAGAAAATGAGTGCCCAGAAAAAAATGAAACGGTGGCAATAAAATGTAAATTAATGCTGGCTTTGATAGTTTAATGCTCTTGACTTTGAGATGATTGACCTCCGGCTATAAATACACTCATGCATGATGAAACAAACTGCAGCAAAAGCTGTATTACGGAACCCAAAAAAAAAAGAAGAAAAAAACCAAGACCTTTGGATGACCTTGACCTTCAATGATCTTGACATAACCTTTATCTTCAGTGACCTTGACATAACCTTTATCTTCAGTGACCTTGACCTTGGGATGACTTTGACCTTCATTTGACTTCTCTTGCTTATGCATAATCAAATAACTCAATGTTGTTGCATATAAGATAAATATACAGCCATTCCACTGTACAATGATCTATTTTTGTCAAATGTTTTCACAAGGCCTAAAATGCCCTAGACCTTCAAGATCAACACAAAATATAACATATATGAAAGATCAATCTATTATCTCTAAATACAACAAGTTTGGACTTTAAATCTCTCATAGTTTAGGGTCAAGGTGACTTCAAAGTACCTATATGAACTGACTTTGGACAGCTCCAGTGACCTTGACCTTGGAGTGAGGTTGACCAACAAGGTGTGTCTCCTTAATATTATCGTGCATCAGAGAATCATAACTTCAATATTAATAACTGTGAAAAATGGTCATTTTTGGATTAACAATTGTCGACCTTGTGACCTTGACCTTGAAATGAAGTCATTCATACACTGATCATTTATGAGGTCTCCCGGATATACCCCAGCTTACCAAGTTTGGTTGTGATAGCTGAAGTATGTTCTGAGATATTAATCCACTTGCAACTTTTGCACAGATGGAGGGTGGACAGACTGACTGATGGACAGCCTTTTTTTTTTTTTCAGATGTGAATTTTGGACTTTTTAGGACTCATCTTGTACAGATTTGCAAAATTCTGGATTTTTATTTAAGATGCAGGGTGGGTGAGTGGGTGTGTGGGTGGGTGGGTGGGTTTGGTGTACACCCTCTCATTGCTATGCATTGGAGTCAAAAATAGCCTTACTTCATAGTGGTGGCCTCTTTCAGAAAGTTCATGCGCTCTTGAAAGCCGGCATTATCATTGACCGTCTGAAATGACAAGAAACACAAAGTCAACAGGTGTAAGAAAGAAAAGCAGAAGTAAGGCAATGTTACTATTATTATCACCACTGATGTGCAGAAGAAGAAGAAGAAGAAGAAGAAGAAGAAGAAGAAGAAGAAGAAGAAGAAGAAGAAGAAGAAGAAGAAGAAGAAGAAAAAGAAGAAGAAGAAGAAGAAGAAAAAGAAGAAGAAGAAGAAGAAGAAGAAGAAGAAGAAGAAGAAGAAGAAGAAGAAGAAGAAGAAGAAGAAGAAGAAAACTTTGAAAATGAAGGTGAAAAAAAAGGAAAGAAAAAAAAAAAGACCAAGAAAGAAGAAGGAAATAAAACCATGGTACCAACCTTGATCGCCACCTTATACTCTGCGTAACCATCAACGAGGTCAAAGGCCTTGCCCTCATACACCATACCAAATGACCCTTGACCCAACTCCTTCAGCAGTTTGATCTTGTCCCGAGGCACCTCCCACTCATCAGGGATGTAAACTGTAGCAAGCCCAAACATATGTGTTGACAACAAACTTAACAACAATATTAATCAACATCATCATCTTAACAATACTATTACTACATAGACACAAGACATGAGAAATATTATTCGTAAAAAAAAATTACATTGGAAAACTACTTCTACTACTACTACTATTACTACTACTACTATTACTTCTGCTACTACTACTACTACTACTCCTACTATTACTACTAGTAACATGCTTTTATAATAAAGTGCAATTCCCCAATGAAAATTACCTTAAAACACACATCTCAAAACCCTCATAAGCAACTTTTAAGATTTGTAAAAAAAATAAAACTTAATGTTATTCATCCCCAAAAATTACATTGGAAAAGTACTACTACTACTACTACTACTACCAGGCTTTTATGTAGCGCAATTCCCCAACGAAAAATGAGCTCAAACTGCATTATCTCAAAATCCTGAAAGGCAACTTTAAGATTTGTTATAAAGTAAAACCTGAACAAAACTATTAACATAATAAACCTTAACCAAAACAACCCCCCAAAACAACAAAAATCATATGGAGATTAAAACTTCAAAGCATTTAAAACAGAGACATGGGTACGTAGAATAGGCATCATCAGCTCAAATACTTGTCTTGAAACTTTAGGGCTTGTTTCTGTGTGGTGTGGTTTGGTGTGGTGTGGTGTGGTGTGGTGTGATGTGATGCGATATGTTTGTGCATATGTTGCCTTACTAAACAGTATCCTCAATATCTTTTTTCCCCTCTAACCTCTCAAAAGGTGAAATGTAATAAAACACAACGTGCAGCCTAACTGTCCACTGAAGGAACAAATGGAGCAAGCAAGCACACAAGACTAGACAAAAGAAAGACTTTTAAAAGTTTGCCTAAAACACCAAAGAAGTCAGATGTCTCGCTTAGAGAGTTTGGATTGGAGTTCAGGCTGGACATAACTAGAATTAGACGCTATGCTCAAGGAAAAGAAGAAAATCAAATTCAGGCAGCACTCACGGTCATCTGAGGGCATGTAGCCAGGGTTGGGTGAGATGACTGTCAGGTCTGGGTTGGTGTATCTGCTCTTGGCACAGAACCAGGCCACCACCGACACAATCACAATCACCACAATCAGCCCTACCACTAACCCTATTATAATCCCGTTGAGTGAGGGATCGGCATCTGCAAGCACAGTAGTATAACGCAAAGTTTGAATACATCAATGGAGGATTACATCAATTATAATACAGCAGATTGTTCGCTATGTGTATGTTCTGCCATTTTTGATGTGCTAATAATGCCACCACTGTATTGCTCAGGCTGAAATGAAAAAAGTTGTATAATGTGTTGTAGCAACATATCAATGGAGAACTAAATGAAATCTTTCAATATTTAAAATATATGAAGTGCAGTAACAGAGAGAGAGAGAGAAAGAGAGAGAGAGAGAGAGAGAGAGAGAGAGAGAGAGAGAGAGAGAGAGACAGAGACAGAGAGAGAGAGAGAGACAGAGAGAGAGAGACAGAGAGACAGAGAAAGACAGAGCTAGAGCGAGAGGGAGAGATAAGAGTATTAAATCTGTCTTTCAGCACTCCCTTTATGATATGTTGTCAGTCCATCATTTTGGGCTATGACCACCAGAGCAGCAGAGGAGGCCACTGCTGTCCTAGTAACGGAGCTAAAAGTTTGAGTACAGTGGATAATGCCTGGCCCAACCAGGGTGCATCCTCCGCTCTCTCAGCCCAAAAATGAAGGCAGTTGGCGTGGCCGATGGTCCCCAAAGGCCAACCAGCCCTCAAGGTAGCAGCACTAGAGCCAGAGTAACCCATTTGCTACCACGACCCCATATATGGGATCACGTGAATCCAATGTGCTCACTGAGCACATTGGATTCATGTGATCCCATATATGGGATCGTGGTAGCAAATGGGGTAATGTTGTCTCCCTAATTAAGGGTCACGGTCCTTAACAACAACACACACAAAGACTAAGTAAGCTCTAAAACGAAATGACACCGAGCAGGGAAACCACTGAGTATAAAGCCTAAGTTGCCAGTTAAAAAAGCTGTAGTGGATCTCTCTCTTACCATGCTTTGTTGGCACAACAAAGTACTTTTCTGGCGTGTAGGATCCATTGCCAGCAAGCGAGACAGCAGCGATTTCATAGGTGTAGTTACCAGCGTTCATCTTGGTCAGAATATGTCCGCCGTTGAGCCGAAATTTGCGCTGACTGACACACACCACTTCATATTGGTGCTGCAAGTACAAAACGGGTGCCTCAGAATTATAATAAAGTATTTAAATATTATCAAGTATTTTATAATAAATTATACACAATATTATAATCTTTTTCTAACCCAAACAGGCGCTCAAATATGGATTATTATTTTAAAAAAACGTTCGATTTTTTTGTTTGTTAGCGAATACATAAAGACTTGCATTGCTGTACGCATGGGGGTCAAACATGCCTGTGTAAGTAAGTCACAGGAATAAGGTTGCACTTTCACAGATTTTAATCTCCAGTTGCTCAGCTAGCAGCATCAAGGTCGCCAAATCTGATCCCAAAGTAAAATGCAAAGACGTACATCAATACTGGCTCTCTGATAGCGGATCAGGTACATGATGATGAGGCCGTTGGGGTTCTTGGGCGCTTCCCATTTGATCATGACGTCACCGGTGCTGTTAGCGATGACCTTGGCTTCCACAGTGGATGCATTGATGTTGTCTGCATACTCTGCAGCATAAATAGTTAGTTAGTTAGTTATTCATTGCTTACAGGGTCCAGCGGACTGCAAAGAGCCGAATCAGGACCACAAAATCAAGACCACAACTTCGCCTGCAGCATACATAATGGCTAGGTACAGTTAAGACATCAACGCATGTTATTGTCCAAAACGTGCTAGCCCAAACAGCGTCAACATTTGACAGACAAAAAGAAAAATCAACAAAAATGTTCGGTCGACTTACATTATCCTGTGGACATTCCATACTAATATTTGATACTGTATACAATTCTGGACTGTTCTATACAGTAATGCTCATTTGGACAAACACAACATGAAACAATAAATAAAAGGGACATTTTTGAGCTAAGCTCTTTGTTACACTCGGTTCGATGTTGGTGTTTTCTATCAGTATCTGATTCAGCCCCGATGCTTGAATTCCTGATAGTTGTGTAACTCAGATTCGTTTATTCACACAGCCCGTCCAAACAGCATACAATTCACAAAGTCGACGTATGAAGTTTTCCACTTTTATTCAGCACACATCAACAACTGCATACAATTCTCAATTCAACTCAACAACTTTCACAGCAACTTTCCAAGTCACTATCAACAACTTTTCTCTCTCAACAGCGACTCGGCTCACGATTAAATAACCTCTCTCTTTTCTGGAACAATATGGTACATGGTAGAAATGACGTACTGCCACCAATCGAACTAAAGATCGTCATCACTGGCTTACGTCATTACACATTTTCTCTACTTCCGGGAACATTCACGACCTTCGATATCCATCCGGAAATTTCTATCAAGAGTAAACACGCATATCCAGAAGATTCTCAACTAATATCGACTAACGCAAATTATCAACGTTATACAAAGCCTCTCCTAACAACAATGCAAACTCAAATCAAAGGTAAATAAACTCTATTATTGAATACTTTGCAAAACGAAACGATTAGATCTATCGTATACGTTTCCGACGTACTACCATTCGCGTTTCAACGTAACATAACCCCCCACTCAAGAAGAAATTTACCTAATTTCTTTCAACAACGTTGAAACGTAATGCACAAACAAAGTTCAGAATTAAAACTTATTTCAGACTGTCTGAACACTGTCAATGTTCTCAGCTCATTCACACAGAGTCAATGGTTTTCATCTTCAAATCTGCCTGGATATTGTCAATGTTCACAGTTCATTCACACAGAGTCAATGGTTTTCATCTGCAAGTCTTTCTGGATACTGTCAATGTTCACAGATCATTTACCCAATCAACGTTTTTTCATTTTCAAGTCTGTCATTACCAATATTCTTAGTTCGTCCACACAGTCAATGATCTTTCATCCGCAAGGAAACGACGCCCTCGTCAGTTGCGGTCGTCATCGGCCCAGGGTCAAAGACAGTGATCTCGTGGGCTTTCCTGGAGTCAGTGCATCCTCCGTTGTCTTCCTCTCCCGTCGGATGTCCGTCGCAGTCGACGTTGTCAGCTCCCAGAATGCATTCGCTGGGTCTCACGGTTAGGTTGGCTTCTGCGGGACGGTAGAACAGCTCCCTCATGGTCTGCAGATGTTCCTTCCAGGTCTGGGTGTGGACTTCATGTTCGACCAAAGTCGTAGAGCCTGGGACATCGCTGAAGTTGTGGGGAAACTCGCCCATAAGGTCCTTGAGCTCCAACTTTTGACCTTCCGTCAAGCTCGGTCCTAGCTTAACATCATCGATGCCTTCTTTGCTGTGGAAGTCTCCCAGTTCCAACAGTTCTTCGCTGTCAAAGCTGTTGTCGGTCACAGCTGCTGTTGCTGCGTGCACAGTCTCTGATGGCCTTTCTACGTACAGCTTAAGGAGGTTGGCGTGGTATATCTTGGAATGCTGGCCGACCTTCACCTTGTAGTCGTTGATACCCACCACGGTCTCCACTTCGTACGGGCCTTTCCACTGCATCAGCAACTTATTATGATCAGTAGGTAGCAGCACCAGCACTTTGTTGCCAGGTTTAAACTTCCTGTTCACAGCCCTACGGTCATAGTAGTGCTTTCCACAGTCTTGGGACTTCTTCAGGTTTTCTCTGGCTATCTCGAGAGTCTGCTCCAGCTTCTCTCGTAGCTCCAACACGTACTGGTAGCTGTTCTTCACCTCTGGGGTTTCTACTTCCTTCGTCCACAGTTCTTTCAGGATGTGCATCGGCCCTCGGATGGTTCTTCCGTACAGCAGCTCGAACGGAGAAAAGCCGGTGGACTCCTGCGGCACTTCTCTGTAGGCGAAAAGTAGGGCGTTGACGTAGCGATGCCATTGTCTGGGCTGCTCGCTGCACAGTTTCTTCAGGGTGGACTTCAGCGTAGCATTGAACTTCTCGACAAGCCCGTTGCACATTGGATGGTAGGGTGTCGTAGTTAAATGTCGGATGCTCAGCAGTCTGTTGACCTCCTTCATACAGTCAGAGACGAACTGCGTCCCGAGGTCTGTCAGAATTTCTTCAGGCACTCCAAGTCTACTGAACATGTCCACCAGTGCCTCTGCTACAGTTTCAGTGTCAATCTTCTTCAGCGGCACTGCTTCTGGGTACCGAGTCGCATAGTCCACTAAAGTCAGTACCCACCGATGACCTTCTTCACTCGGAGGTCTTATTTCGCCGATTAAGTCTAAGGCCACCCTCTTGAAAGGTCGGTCGATCAAAGGCATCCTCTGCATAGGTACTTTCGGGACCCTTCCTCGAGGTATGGTCTTCTGGCAAATGTCACATGATCGGCAGAAACGGCTGACGTCCGCATGAAGTCCTGGCCAGTAGAATACCGCCTGGATTCGATCCGACGTCTTCTTGATACCCAGGTGACCTCCCATGATTGAGTCATGCGCTACTTCCATCACCTGGCGCCTTAGGGGTAACGGTACCAAGACTTGACGTAGTGGTTTCCCTCCGTTGACCCTCGGGTGCTGGAAGATTCGATACAGGATCTTGGCCTTCACCTCAAAATAGACCGTACCACTGCCTTTGGTCACGTGGTCTTGGCGGTTCCTGTACTTGTTTAAAGTGCTATCAGCTTCCTGGAGCTGGATCAGCTTATCCCTGTCCACGATGGCAGCTTTGGAGTTGTCGGCGACCTTCAGTGGCGTAGACATCTTGTCTCTCTTGGCCTGGGCCCTGGTAGTAACAGCACCGACGATCTCTGGTCGGCAGGGCTGAGCCGGAGTAGCCACATTGTCCCGTAGCAGCTCTGTAAGGTCTCCATCGGGAAATGGCAATGGATCCTCCTCCACAACTTCGACGTGTTGAGTTGAGGCAGGACTCCACTCTGGATCGGGGTCGTCGGGTCGTCTCGCGCCGTCGATATTCCCGATCATCAAATCATACAGCGGCTTCTTCAGGCAAACCGCTTCGACTTCGCCTATGTAGAAAGGGGTGTTGACATGAATCTTCGCAACTGGCGCTCTCACACATTTGCTGTCGGCCATAAGTGTCCATTTTGAATCGCCAGTGAACTGTTCTTTAGCGATTAGGTCTTCTCTGACGATGACCCCACTGCAGCCAGAGTCTCTTAAAACAGTCACTTCATGATTTCCGACGCGTCCCTTGGAAACAGGCATGTTCTGTACGGTCACCGCTGCGCTGGCGACGACGGGGATGGATTTTCCGTTGGCAAGGAGAAGTTGGCCATCGGTCATGCACTCTTGCACGTCCGCAGGAGTAGCTGTGCGCTTGGTCTCACTCGGAAGAATGACGCTCCCGCCGCACACTTGATGGTCAGATCTACTGGTTTGCCGTTGATTGGAGAACCGCCTCTGCCGGTTGCCCGCCGCTGCGTTGTCCGTACTGCTCCGCTGTCCGCTACTTTTGTTTTGAGGACAGTTAGCCGCTCTGTGGTCTGTAGCGTTGCAGGTGAAACAGCCCCTTGAATGCCCTTCTCTGGGAGGAGGCGTGGAGTCCGTCTGTCTCTGGCTCGTCTGGCTCCCATGGATCTGGTTCACATGGTTTCCAGTCTTCTGAAAATGTTTCGTCGCGCTGGGTGGCCCCAGGGTTTTCCCATGAGCGATAAGATATCTTTCAGCAGCCTCAGTCACATCTTTAAGCGTCTGCAGCTTTTGTTCTTCTAAGTGGGTCGCTAGGTCCTTGTGACAGGCATTGAGAAATTGTTCCTTCACGATCAGGTCATGGAGACTGTTGTAAGACTTCGTTTCGCCTGATAACTCCACCCACTTGTGTAGATATGACGACAGGCGCTCCACAAACTGCTTTGGCGTCTCGCCTGACTTAGGCCGGCATTCACGGAAGCGTTTACGGTAGCCCTTCTCTGTAAAGTTGTAGCACTGCAATAGGGCCTCTTTCAAGACGTCGTAGTCTTTAGCGTCATCGTCCGACAATCTGGTGTAGACGTCGAGTGCTTCTCCCGTCAGAAGTGCACTTAGTCGAATCGCCCAGTCTTGAGGTTGCCAGTTAGAGCTTTTGGCAAACCTTTCAAATCTCGCCAGATAACAGTCAATCTGGTCCTTCCCGTCGACGAAAGCTGGCAATCTTGGAGCCGTATGGTCGTTGGCGACTTGTGGCGCATGCTGATTGTTCTGGATACGCGCCAACTCTAGCTGGTATTGACGCTCAGCCTCTCTTTCCTCTCTTTCTTCACGACGTCGTTGCTCTTCTTTCTCTTGCCGCTGCTGTTCAATTTCTCTTTCTTCACGACGTCGTTGCTCTTCTTTTTCTTGCCGCTGCTGTTCAATTTCTAGACGTTTCTGTTCTAGTTCTAGTTCTTTTTCTAGACGCTTCTCTTCCAATTCTCTTTCTTCACGGCGACGCTGCTCTTCTAATTCTCGTTCTTGTATTCTCTCCTGGGATTTGACGTACTCCGTCAGCTGTTTGCCTTTTAGATTCAGTTGAATCCCTTTCTGCCAGAAGTCAGCCATCTTGATGCTTCTGGAAAGTTCTTTTCAAGAAAGTTCTTTTTCTAGAAAGTTCTTGACTGTAGAGTTCTTTTTCTGGAAAGTTCTTGACTGTGCTGTACCTTTCTAGACTGTTCTAGAACAGCACGCTTTCTGCAGTAGCGCTGATGCTTGTCACTAGTCGCTTTCGCTGACGCAGGCCCCGCTGTCCTCGTCGTATGCGACGCTGCACCACGCTGGTGTTGATGTATACGCTCCTGTGCTGAAGTAGACGCGACGTCCGCTAGCCGCTCTCTAACACTGGCGATGTAGCTCCGAGACTGTCCCTCGACGTAGTCTTACGGCAGCTACGTAGTCCCGATCTGTTGTTCGCTCACGAAGCAACTCTTCAGCGACTACACGCCCTTGCAGTCAACCCGAATCTATCGGTGATGTAGTCCCAGTATGTTGGCCCCTCTCGACGCAACTTGTTGGCGGCTACCCTCGATGACTGCCTCTCGTAACGTTGACTCGCTTGTTGTCGCAGTTGAACCCTTGGCTATGGCGTGAATCGCGGCTTGACCCCCAAAATGTTACACTCGGTTCGATGTTGGTGTTTTCTATCAGTATCTGATTCAGCCCCGATGCTTGAATTCCTGATAGTTGTGTAACTCAGATTCGTTTATTCACACAGCCCGTCCAAACAGCATACAATTCACAAAGTCGACGTATGAAGTTTTCCACTTTTATTCAGCACACATCAACAACTGCATACAATTCTCAATTCAACTCAACAACTTTCACAGCAACTTTCCAAGTCACTATCAACAACTTTTCTCTCTCAACAGCGACTCGGCTCACGATTAAATAACCTCTCTCTTTTCTGGAACAATATGGTACATGGTAGAAATGACGTACTGCCACCAATCGAACTAAAGATCGTCATCACTGGCTTACGTCATTACACATTTTCTCTACTTCCGGGAACATTCACGACCTTCGATATCCATCCGGAAATTTCTATCAAGAGTAAACACGCATATCCAGAAGATTCTCAACTAATATCGACTAACGCAAATTATCAACGTTATACAAAGCCTCTCCTAACAACAATGCAAACTCAAATCAAAGGTAAATAAACTCTATTATTGAATACTTTGCAAAACGAAACGATTAGATCTATCGTATACGTTTCCGACGTACTACCATTCGCGTTTCAACGTAACACTCTTCATCAGGCCTAACTGGCCTAAAAGGCAGGATCTAACTCATGCCCGAGACGCCCACTGGCTGCCTTGGGAGCATCGTCTAACGCCCAGACAACTGAGCCCAATCCTGGAAGACCAGGAATGGGTGAGAGGGAACTAGCACTTAAACTGACCGTTATAGGAAATATAAGCAAACAATGCGCTAAATAAATATTATTTATTTATTGACACTTTTATACAGCGCTTCACAAGGGTTGCTCAAGATGCTGGCCGATACAGGATCTAACGCTAGCTTGCAGGAGCGCCCACTGGCAGCCTTTGGGCGCATAGTTTTGATGCCCAGGCAACTGGCAACAATCCTGGACAACCGGGGGTGGGGAGAAGGGACATATAGCGTGCTGGGTGTATTTGTGCAGCCGACACTTGCCCGTCTAGGACATGAGTGTCAGGATCTTTAAAGTCCAAATAGGAGCACAGTGTCTCAGTGTAGTTTATTTAATTATTATTATTTTTATTTATTTATTTTTTAAAATGCTGGCCGTTAACGGGCATTGAACCACTGGTTGTAAAGGCTGCAATGTTATCATCTGACATCCTAGTATATCACATTTCTCACTGTCTGACATCCTAGTATATCACATTTCCCACTGTCTGACATCCTAGTATATCACATTTCCCACTGTCTGACATCCTAGTATATCACATTTCCCACTGTGCCAACAGCACAACATTAAGCAACATTATTATTCTCATTAAAATAATAATAATAACAATAATTATCATTTTTTAAAAATTGATTTTGGATTTTGATTTTTTTAAACACTTTATTGTCCCTTTTTAAGGGAAATTCTGGGCTGCCTCCCCTGGGCAAGGTGTAGTCACAGCCTGTGGCACTAAACCCAACCTATACCTAATAATAGGTTGTTTTGTCTTCTTAAAATAACTTTGTCTTATTTTGCTAGGGGAGCAAACCGGGGAACCCGGAGACCCCCCTCCCCTCCCCCCGAAACATTGCCCATATTAAAAAAAAAATAATATTCGGAAAAACATAATGCCTAGAGGTTGGATTGATCCCGCACATGTCGAGCGTTGGTTTCTAGCCTGAGGAAAAGGCAAGCTAGTCCCACCTTAGAACATGCGGACACAACGCTCGCTTATTTAGCTGACTAACCCAGAGGCAAAGTCCTAGCCACAGTGATGGCCCTGTTACTGCACAACTTTGTGGGTAACTCCTGCTTGGTGTTGGAGGGGTCAGCTTCCTGGCATGCCAGAACCTGCAACATTCAACACACACACACTGGTTGTCACAGCATGCAGGGAATGGACACACCCAAAGTATACACAACAAGCAGGCTTCATTGCTGTCACAGTCGTCATCTTCAATTTTCATCATCATCATCATCATCTATGAATTATTTGTTGCGATACTCATTTTAATATATTTTTTCAGCGTGATTCTGTGTACCTCTTAGGACTGTACCGATACTGTTCTCTCGTACTGATACTGGGTAAAATGTGTTGTAAGCAGTGTTCATGTTTATTTTCATGTTAATATTGTTATTGTGATGCGTATTTGTTTTGGCCGTTTGTACACCACAATGACATTTTTCTTGAAAGAGATAATAAAGTTGTCTTATCTTATCTTACCTTATGTGCTGTAACATTGATAATGGCTCACTAAATTGTCCCTTCTTCATCTTCTCTCTTCTTCTTCACCATAGAACATCCTCTCCATACCTATTCCACCATTTCAATTTTCTTCTTCTTCTTCCACTCCAAATCTCTACTCCACCATATCCATTTTTTTCTTCTTGTTTTCTTCTTCTTCACCATAAACATCCACTCCAAATCTCTACCCCACAAAATCCATTTTCTTCTTCTTGTTTTCTTCTTCTTCACCATAAACACATCCACTCCAAATCTCTACTCCACCATATCCATTTTTTTCTTCTTGTTTTCTTCTTCTTCACCATAAACATCCACTCCAAATCTCTACCCCACAAAATCCATTTTCTTCTTCTTGTTTTCTTCTTCTTCACCATAAACATCCACTCCAAATCTCTACTCCACCATATCCATTTTTTTCTTCTTGTTTTCTTCTTCTTCACCATAAACATCCACTCCAAATCTCTACCCCACAAAATCCATTTTCTTCTTCTTGTTTTCTTCTTCCTCACCATAAACATTCTCTCAAATCTTTTACTCCACCATTTTAATTTTCTTCTTATTATTTTCACCATTTTCATTCTGTTCTGTAAAAGTAAGCAGTGCTCTGTAAGTTCTAGCATTACATGCTGACCTTGTCAGTCATCATTTGTTTAGCTCTGTAATAATGTGTTCCAGTGTTTTACATCCAATATGTCTGTCTGTCTGTCTGTCTGTCTGTCTGTCTGTCTGTCTGTCTGTCTGTCTGTCTATCTATCTATCTATCTATCTATCTATCTATCTATCTATCTATCTATCTATCTATCTATCTATCTATCTATCTATCTATCTATATGTGTGTGTGTGTTCATATGTTTTATGTTCATCTAACATGTACTACATACAATTTTCCTTGTCATGCTCGAGGACATCATCGTCATCAATAATCATAATTATCATTCAGTCATAATAATACTGGATGCTATATATGCACTTTTCCCCAAATCACCAATCAAGCTCAAAGAGCGGCAATCTGTACCCACACCCTCACATGTTTTAACCACTCTCACAAACAATAGCAAACATACCTATCACTCAAACATGTGGTGGTTTTTTGGCGAGTGGATTTTTTTCCATTTGATTTTTGACACTTTCTTGTCCCTTTTAATAGTGAAAGTCTGGGCCGCCTCCCCCGGGGAAGGCGTAGTCGCAGCCTGTGGCACGCCTAAACCTAACCTACCTACTATTAGTTGTGTTTGTAAATTTTGCTGAGGAAGCAAACCAGAGTACCAACACAAAAAAAACCTTTGATGTTGCCCGAGTCAAAAGTAAATAATATTGATAATTCAGAGAAACATAATGCTCATATGATGTATCGATCCCACACCTGTCAGGCACCATTGGTTTCTAGCCTGTGGACAAGGCAAGTTAGCCCCATCTTAGACCACTACGCCACAATGCTTGCTTAGGTGTAAAGGCAAGAAGATCGCTATTAGAAGGCGAAAAGGAAACCTTTTTTTTTTTCTCTTTTTCTAATCTATATTGACTGTGTCTAATATCATTATTATCCAATATCATGATCACCATCCTCCTCCATCATCAGCACAAACCTCAATGCTGAACTCCTGGTAGTGTCCCAGGTTGGTGAGGTACACTTTGGTATCGTAGATGGTGAGGTGCAAGTACATGTTCTCCTGGGTCTGGTTAGACAGGGTGGAGGTGGTGGTGGTGGTGGAGGGGGCAGGGGTGCTACTCTTGAGGGGGTTGCCGCTGGCGTGGTCACCAGCCTGGCGCTTCTTGCGTCGAATGGATGACAGCGTGTGGAGGTCGTATTTTTCGTCAATGCCGTCCGGCAGAGTATCTTCCCTAGGAAAGCAAACAGAACATCAATATTGACCTGTCGATCCCGGGAAGCAAAAGACCAAACTTTCTTTGTGTTTATTGATTTCATCGTTCCTATATAGCGTACTTTCCAGCTCCAGGGCAGCTCAAGGCACTTGCCGATACAGGATATCATTCGCAGCACGAGGCGCCTAGAACAAACTACACGCAAGACAATTATTTGGCCAAGAGAGAATGTTAGAAAAGTTGCTTCTCCCCAAGCAAAAACCAAATAAGAATAAAAATAATAATGTTATCCATTACTATCTCTCTGAATAATTACAAGTTACTACACACTAACATACAGTAGTACCATAAATAAAGTCTGTCGTCACATCTTGTGCTTGTTACAAACTCAATTTCTAACAAAAAGCACTCGGGAACTGTCAACCTCGAAATGTAACCCAAACAATCATTCCCCAACTTACTCTCACAAACACATGACAACACTAGCTCTATGTAGCCTTACGAGACAAATCAGTTTTGGTAATGCAAAGTGGTGGTTGTGGCATACTCATGTTAAACCTACCTAGACCAAACATCAGCAGCCAGCCATACTATTTAACACTACAACTGCCAGCTAATTGACCAACATTTTTTTTTTCTTCATTTGAATGCTGACCTTGACATTGAAATACAAGTTTGCACACATATGGAAAATTTTACTTTCGGGTGGCAAGAGTGCATACACTGATACTGCTATGCATGGGAGTCAAAAATCTTCACAAATCCAAGATCAAACGCTGCCAGTCTCTCTTTCTCACCTCCCTTCCTCCCCCTACACACCTCTGTGCAAAGAAAGTGTTTAGGCATATATCTTCTACGCATCAAGCCTTGCAGTAGGGGAGGTAAGCTAGCTGGCGTATTATTTTGCGAATTTGTTGGTTAGCCGGTTGTTTGACAGTGACCAGTCCGACTCACCTCTTGCAGTAAACGTGGTCATGGAGGTAATTTTCAAATTCAATTTCAATTTGTCTTTCCCGTTCCTCTTCCTCCATCTCCTTTTTGGACTTTGGGCACTGACAGCAGGTGGAGTTGGTGGCTGTCATGTTCTTGTTCTGCTCTTGCTCTCTGGGTAGCTTGTGGTCTCTGGACGAGGAGATGGCTGCACACACAAAACATTGCATCATCCAGTCTCACAAGCTCTGCAAAAAGTTTGAAGTCTCCAGGGAGATCAAACGTTTGTGCCCAAAAACACAGGCAGCAAGCTGTCTCGTCTAAACAAAAGAAGACCGGAATTGAATAATAGCATCTTGGACATATAGCCTTTTAAGATGCTATCATACGGTGAATAAAGGGGATGATAAGGAAATACCTATTTCTCCTTCTCTGCTGCCAGTGGTCCAAGTTTGTGGAATTATGTCATAAAACATAGTAAATAATAATAATAATAATAATAATAATAATAATAATAATAATAATAATAATAATAATAATAATAATAATTTTATTTATAAAGCGCATTACCAAACGATAGTCTGCTCAAGGCGCATCAAACACAGTCACACGCACAATACAATAGTTAGAATACAATCAATAAATAAAATGTAAAACAAAATCCATTAAAATTTAAAATAAGAAATTGGAAGTAAACCTCACTCACACAATAGTCGCATTAAAACAATGTACTAATAGCTTAATAAGACTGACAATATAATAAAAAGTCAAAAGTAAATAAAATAAAATTGATGGGAAATGTAAAAACAGAAAATGTTATTAGAAATGCAATCACATCTTTTAAACTCTGGACAATAAATAAGTAAATATCAAATTCCAAGTAAAAAAAAAAAAAAAAGAGTCAGTCACATAAGATATGAAGAATGATTATTAAAAAATCATGACCATGATGTCGTAGACATTATATAGCACCCATACACAAACACCTAGGAATTGTCAGAAACAGAAGCAAGTACACCCACTCTGCTAATGTTACAGACTAAAGGGTACTTGCAAGATAATTGAACATTTTGAAAACAGAAAGCAACTTACGATTGACGCAGTAGTCACGCTGGTCAAAGGACTCGGAGTCGATGTTTTGCAGCTGCCAGTACACGTAGTAGTGGGTGACATTGCCGTTGGGGTGTTTGGGTGGGTTCCAGGTCACCAACAGCTCCCCTAGTTGGCTGGCCACAGCTTTCAGGTCCATGGGATTAGACGGATCTGTCCGACACACATGACAAACCACTGACTGACTTCTGTTGTAGCAATCTCACTTCCGAGTAAAGAAGGCAAGACGTTACCACAAAGAGTGCAGATGAAAAGTGATTAAATAATAATTTTAATAATATTAATAATAGATGCTATACACGCACGCACGCACCGATGGAAAAGGGACAATAATGTGAATAAAATAAAATTTAAAAAATAAATCAGACTAAAAGCATGGCCATCTGTAACGAACATATATGCTCTCGTGTTACAAACATTCTCACAACACAACAAACACACATCTATCACTCAAACAGGTGGTGCAAAGGCGGGGAGATTGCTATTAGAGGGCGGAAAGGAAATCATTCTCATCAATCAAATTGTATGGTAAGTGGCAAGAAGTCAGCGATGAGTCAAGATGAATAATTTAGACTATGGATGCATGCGGGGGTGCCAGAGATCTGGGGTACCTTTTTTTGGTAGTCTTTTCTACAATTCCCTGTTCCTACACTCTGCACCATACCTGTATATACTTTCTAGCTTCCGGCATTTCCACATGCACCCACATAAGGCTCACACAATTAGTGCAGATAACAAATGTTTTTACACACTACAGAAGACAGAATTTATTCAGCCCAATGGCAAACATTGCATATAATGGAAATTGCCCCAATGATAGTCAATAGTCACAACACATACATCCACACCCCACCTTTTAAAAACTGCAATTACAATATCTCGCTGACACATAATTATCACTACTATCAAAAAAAGACTGGACGCAACAAAGACCAACAGCGGTTCAATACTCACAATCAGGCGTGGTGCGGAAGATGATGACGTCTGATATGGCCTGGCTGCTGGCAGTGGTCAACATGGCAGCCTGCACATACACCGCATAATGCGTCCAGGGCTTGAGGCTGGGGAGAACGGTGGCCATCATGTTGTTCTCCACAGGGGGAAACGTCCCTTTCTTGCTGTCTGTGCCGTTTTTAGCATGAGGGATAATCTCATCCTCTTTCTCGTTGTTTTCAGGATCAATCTCCAATGTCTTCCAGCTGTACATAGTACAATCTAAACTTCACATTCGCTTCAAGTTATTCATTTATTTAATCGCGCTTTTGTGACGTTTTCCAGCTCAACAGCTGCTATCTAACTCAAGCCACCAGAAGCGCCCACTTGCAGCCTTTGGGCGCATAGCGACACCTTGACAACTGAGCACAATCCTAGGGGACAGGAAATGGGGGAAGGACCTGGTGCATGCTGGGTAGATTTGTGTAACCTGCACTCACCCCGTCTAAGACAGGAGCGCCAGGATCTTTAAAGTCTGTGCGATGGCAGGCTTGCATGCACAGACAAGACCTCAGTCTATGCTCTCATCAGAAGGAGATTTTCCTTGAGATTTTCACTCCATGTAATTTTTGTACAAGGCCTTCCTGCTTCTACCTTTTAAGATCAGATTTCTTTAAAACCTCTTCAAACAAAAACATCCTACTAGATCACCACCACCACCACCCCCTCACCCCATCCTCCTCTCAACCCCCTCCCCCCCTCCCTTAAATATGCAAAGCTAAATAATCCAAATCATAATATACCATACTTCTCATTTTAATAGTAGTCTCTTTGCACAATTAATCAAAGAATTAGTCAATAAAAGGACAGACGTCATGTAATTCAATTCAAAACCAGTTCAAACCTACCAGTTGCGCAAGAGAGAGAGAGAGAGAGAGGGAGAGAGAGAGAGAGAGAGAGAGAGAGAGAGAGAGAGAGAGAGAGAGAGAGAGAGAGAGAGAACGAGAGAGAGGGAGAGAGAGAGAAAGAGAGAGAGGGAGAGAGGGGGAGAAGAGAGAGAGAGAGAGAGAGAGAGAGAGAGAGAGAGAGAGAGAGAGAGAGAGAGAGAGGCAGAAAAAGAGAGAGCCAGAGAGAAGGGGGGAGAAGGACAGAAAATACAAACACAATAATTGGTGTGAAAATTCCAGCAACATACAGCAGAGGTTAAGAATTCTTGAACTCTTAGAAAGTGTATTTTCTTTGAGCAAAGAGTTAAATTGAAGTCTCACTCACATCGTATCCGAGCAGGCATCCCTTCCTTGGTAAATGTTGACCGTGGATGAAGTCCTAGAACACACATCAACAACACCAACTTCAACACACAGTACATTCTTCAGACCCATGCTTCCCAGGGATTCTCATACCTGTCCCTCCTTGCATGTGCTTTTACCATGTCTACTGACATGCAGAAGGTGACACTCCCTACAAAAGACCATGTCATCATCATCGTTGATTAACTAGCTACACAAGTATATCAACTAACAAGTTAGCATCTCTCTTCTATGTCTCTATCGACGTGCGCGTACAACCGATTGCTTCCCTTTACATGCTTTGCGCTCCATAGAGCGTCATCGGCCTGAAATAACTTTTTAGAAACTTCAAAACCCAGGGGAATTATGGGTAGAGAAATCCTTTTCTGAAATAACGTCGGCTAAATCCTTCTTTAGTTTCTTTGCTCGAGCAAAGGCAACTTCATAGGTATGGAGCACTTCGTCCATTATAACTCCATCGCTGATAATACTGCTGACAAGTTTCTGCCTTTGTTCACTACCAGAAATATGCAGTTCCTCTCTCAACTTTCATTTCATTTCAGCGAGCACATCTTCGCGAGAACAGATTTCCCAGAATTCTCTATTCTATTTTTAGGTTTGGGATTTCCCCGTCTCAGCTTGTAGCTAAACGGGACCACCGCACGTCGACTAGGGGCAATACGAGATGCTAACTTGTTAGTTGATATACTTGTGCTAGCTAGGATTGACCCAAGTATGCCACCCACTTCAATCCCATTTGCAACAGGAACCTTGCCTGGTAAACACCAGATAGCTAAACAAATACATACATAAATACATCATTTATGGACTACTTCGCACGCATTAGTCACACACACACACAAATCTATTTTAAAAATAATTGTTAAAAAAAGAAAAAAAGTAGAGTGAATTTGTAAGACATTGCCGATCCTGGGTGATTGATAATGAGAGATCCTTCGAGCTGAACTATTGTGGTGTATTTGTGGTTTTTATTTCTTGCAGACAGAGGTGATGCGATGTTCCTGTGCCCGTGAAAGGCGACTTAACCTACCCCCTATACTTCGCTTCAAACCATGTTCCAAGTCTCAAAAACAAGTGTAGATCTCCTGAATAAGATCTTTTACACAAATTCACACCATTTTGGATTTCATACAACCAATGTAATAACTTTGTGCGAAATCCAAATTACTTAAGTAAATTTGAGATTCATAAACATACTTACCATGACTCACTGGTGCCCCTAACGGAAATTGTAAGATCAAAAGAACATGTGGGTTACTTCCCTTCCCTCCTCGTGATGCACGTGCCAAGCATGCACCCATTTTATTTTTATTTAGTTATTTATTTAATCACTTTTATATAACTCTTTTCTAAATCAAGAGCCGCTCAATGCGCTGGCTGATAGAGGATCTAACTCGAGCCACTTGAATGTATTCAGCCAACTGACAACATACTTTGCATGGTTTTGATTGATTGATTGATTTATTGTTGCTTTAGGTCCAGCGGACTCTTCCGAGCCAAATCAGGACCGGACAACCCCCGATCCGCATAAAAGATCTGCCGAAACAACCCTAGTGGGAAAATTGAATGCCCTCCACCGGCCAGTCACTTTACAATAAAGACATCCCACGCGGGGGACGGCCGAGGGTTGACCTCAACTACGCGAACACCCCGGTTACAAAAACAAAATAGAATACAACCATCATTATAAATCATCAACAAAACACATACATATAAAATGCCTATAGTGCGAAATAATACAATCATAGGAAGCCCTAGTGACCACCCGGCAGAAAGCGTCCAACACTCCCAAGCTGATCCAACAGACCTCATACACAAACAATGAGTCTTGTCCAGGAAGAGTTTTCAAGAAAAAAGGTAGGTCATTGATCTAGCGAAGAAGAAGAAAGTATAGCAGAGTGATAGGACAGATCAGGAATGGGAAAGAGCAAATGATGAAGACAGCGACAGTGGGAATTTAAAGCACTAAATTTCCAGAAAGTGGGGATACTATTTATACTGAAACCCCCGGCACTCCAACGGGGGGAACTGTTGCCGCAGTGAATTAGTCATGCCTATAAAGGCAAGACAGGTTTTCAACTGGGGCTTTCACTGTTCCCTTTATAGGTTAGAACAATCTACAGTGACAAGATTGCTCATGACCCCAAGGGGTAACATACTTTGCATATGGAAATGGCTTCGATGTTGGTAGACCAGTCACACACATACATCCACACTCTACACAAGATCTTGCATACACAGTTGCAACATTAAGTGCAATCACAATATACCAAGTATCAAAACTGGACATGTTTATATACTGTATCACAGACAAGCTTTAGCCACACAGAGAAAAAAAGAGAGAGATAGAGAGGGGGATGGGGGCGGGAGGGGGGTAAATCAATGCATATTTAAAGAACACTTGTTACATTAAAATATACCATGGAAAAGCATAAGAAACAATCCTGCATATGAATAAAAGTGACTCTCATAATATACTCTCATCCAAAGGCCCACCTAGCACTGCAAGCTCACCTATACTGAAATTAATCAGATTTCTTGGCCGAGGTCACTGATGAAAGTAGTTCCCAGCCACAATAAAACTGAAAATCACTGGCTAGGGAAATGTCCATAATGATGTACAAACTTACACTTCTCTGTAGTTTATGATGTACGCCAAGGTCTGTCGAGCATCTGATGTCATGACCTTGGGCCACTCAACAATGGCAACATTGCGCAGAATTGTCTGCATTGTCACGTTGATCTTAGCCACCGCACCTGCACAAAACATATATAAGCACCACCATCTTCATCATCGTCGTTGGCATCAACATCCGTCATCATAATCATCATTGTCTGCGTATTCACTGTTATCAGAAGAAGAGCACAGAAGCTTTCTATCACATCATCCTTTACTGAACTTTCTACCCAAAACTCCAAAATCCATGAACCCCAAACAACAACAGTTGACTGAATAAATTATTTGCAGACTTTTTATATATATATATAAAGAAGAAATAAAATTTGAAATAGAATAAATATTTTGCAAACGTGTGAAAAGAATTCTACAAAACTAAAAGAAGATCTGTGTCTGTAGATTGCATTGCTAAAATGCAGGGGTGGTGTGCATGAAGCTTACATAAAAGTCGTACACAAATTTTGCCCATATCTCCAAAATAGGCCATAGCTATGGGCGGTCTTAAACCAGCTAGAAACTCGTGTGCATGAGTGCCCGTAGCACTGCCCATAGCTATGAGCGATAGATAAATGTGACGGGGCGAAATATTTTTAGCCCGCATCGAGGATTAGCCTCTGCATTTGACTTTAGCCAATCAGGGCATTTGAAAATACGTCACCTCCACACCATGAGACTGTAGGGCCAGCAACCTTATGTCACCGCCCGCGTAATAGGTTAAGGCTAACAGCAAAGAGAGACGACGTAGGCCTCGGTCAGTCTCAGCAACGCAATGTGGAAGAAAAGCAGCGCTAGTTTCATTTATTATGCCGCAGCTGTAATTTTAGTACTTCGATCTCCCGTCTTCTAGCTCGAGAAAAAGTGATTCAGCTACATTTGATGCTAAGATGATCAAAGCTTGTTTATGGTCAGGAGGTGTACTTTTCATCAAACAATACATTATTAAATAAATTACAAAGCATCGACAGTAGAGCTATTAAAGTTGCATTAGGTGTTCCAGTTCATGCTAATACAATTAAAACATACCAAGAAGCTGGAATATTACCATTAAACCAACAACGTCAATTAGCTACTTCAAAATATGTATTAAGATGTTTATCTGTCCCTAATTCAGTACAGGAAGAAATTTTTATAGATGCAGAAGACTATCCGAAAAGAACTAAACATATTAATTACTTGAAGCCAATTAAGAACTATACAAAAGATCTTTTTGAAAAGTGTAACATTGATATCACAGCAATTCCCGTTATGCCATTAATATCACCTATTCCACCATGGGAGCACAGAAATGCAAATTTTAGCATTGATTATAGTGTAACTAAAAAAGATGACGACACTAATCTCTTAGTTACTGAGGTAAAAGAGCAAATTGAAAATAATTATTTAAACCATTTGAAGATTTTTACAGATGGTTCGGTATTAGATTCTTTAGATAGTGGATCGGCTTTTGTCATTCCTGCATTAAATGTAAGACGCTCATATTATCTAGGAAAGGGGTTTTCTATATTTACGAGTGAGCTTTATGCTATTGTAATGGCTCTCAACTACATTATGACTTTACCGTTAGAGCTCTTTGGTTTACTGATTTGTGTAGATTCAAAATCGGTTTTGTATGCTTTAAAACAGGGTAATTCCAAAGTAAGAAATGAATTTATATATGAAATTAAACATATGATCCATTGTATGTTTTCTAGAGGTATAGTTGTTGATTTCTGTTGGGTTCCAGCACATTGTGGAATTCATTGGAATGAAGTATGTGACAAGTTAGCTAAAGAGGGAGCGCTAAGATCATTAGATTCTATTTCTGTCAACAATTTGAGTATGTGTTGTCATGAAATGTATTCTTTATTAGAAAAAGCAGTATGTCAAGATAATAGCATTAACAAGGTTACTATACCGAACTGTTCACGACAGTTGTCAAAATTAATATACAAGTTAAGAATGAACTCATGGAATACTAAATATTCGGCAGATATCCAGTGTATGTGTGGCGAAAATATATCAGTTTACCACATTTTTTTTTAATGTCCAGTTTTAAATGCAATGTATGAAAACCAAGGACATCATTTGACTGAATATGGACATTCTTTAGATGATGTATTACATCATTCACAGATAACAGCAGTTGTGAAAATTATTGCACAGACTCCTATTGGTAGACTTTTATAGTTTGGTGTTAAATCCTTCTTCCCATTTCATTCCATTTTGTTACAAGGTTTCTTAATTGTGATTTTCTTTATATTGTTGTTGTTCTTAATTAATGTCTAATATCACCTGAATGTGTGAATAGACAATAAATGAAATATTGATTGATGCTATGATACCGATAAATAAACGCCATAAAGCGTAGTTGTTTAATGTAGTTTGTAGCGAACAACTATGACAAACTCTAGGTCGTCTTAAATAATTTCACATAAATCTATGATGTCGGCACGTTGAAACCAAAACTTCGATCGAATTTCTAGATCATCACAATAATCAAAAGGTTTCAAAGGATCCCTAAACACGCGTTCTCGTAGAAGTGTTCTTTGAAACATGACTTGATAAACAAGCCTGTTGGAAGCCATGTTTGCTGTCGCGCATGCGCTTTTGAACGACGTTATGGGCATTCTTACTTACGGACAGAGTTACAACAAGGAGATAGCACCCGTAAAGTTACGACCAAATTTACGAACGACCGGAGACTTACGAACGCTCATGCACACGGTTTTTTGGCCAATTTGCCCATTCGTAACTTTATGGTTAAAATTTACGTATGGGCAAGAGATACGGGCGTTCATGCACACCACCCCAGGTGTCTGGTCAACGGAAATAAAAAAAGACATAACAATCCCATAATGTTTAAAGGAAAAAGCATAAATGTCACATAATTTAAAACATTTATAATGAGTAACGCAGGAAATACTACACATCAAGCACTCATAGTTATAGCGATATAAAATTAATGTAAAGAATGGATAAAAATCAAGAGGTGCAGAAGACTGACATGGCATGAGGTCACCGTTGTTGGTGGGACTGATGTCATGTTCCGTCAGGTTGTCCTGCAGGCCCAAGTTATGCACCAGCTCGTTAATCTTAGCCATGCACAGTTTGCGGTTGCCGTGGAATTTGACTTTGCCATTAAGGATCTGCAGGTTCTTAGTCACCTCTTCCGTAAACAGCTCCTGCAAGTTGGTGTTATCCCGAACGCTCAGGGAAGCTCTGCTGGAAAAAAAAGAAGAAAAAAAAAGAAAAAAAAGAGAGGAGAGCATTAGGACTTATTCTCTGTTGTTTTGTTTTTGCGCCAGTGAAGAGTTTGCAAAGCTACACAAATAATCAGGTTTTGATTTCTGCGATCAATAATACAAGATTTGTTGGAACTGAGAACTGAATGGATGTTTCAGTCACGGTCTATCTATCTATCAAACAACTTACTCGTTGCTTTCCCCATTGAGGCCGCCAATGATTTTCAGTTTCTTGAAGAAATGCAGAGAGAGCAACGCATAGGAGCGAACAATCTTGATGTGCTGCGTGACCTCCTCAATCTCCCCCAGGCTCTCCTCCAGCTCCACACCAATGTTGCCTGCAAAACAAGGGCACATTTGCTCCAAACAACCTTGCACTGTGCATCCACTTTCACACACCTGGCTTAGCAACTCTACACACAACCTTTACACTCCTAACCTAGTGGTGCTCCACTTTCTCTTGGCCAGCTTAGCCATCTCCTCTCTATCACCATCATGACCACTATCATCATTTGGCAGGCTTCCCTACCAGAAAAAACGTGTTGACAGTACTCCACGCAGCTCAAAACCAGATTTTGGAAGCTTTGATCAGATTTTTGCATAACATACATTTTGTCTTCATGTAACACATTAATATTGACGTTGCGCACAAAGTGTATTGAAATATATATACCCATGTTTACTAAGCAAAAGATATTATAAAGTATATAAATAAAAGGACAAAAGTTCAGGTCAACTTTTTGCAGAAGAGGGCAAATAAACTTTCTTTTAATTTTCCCACTGCACCAGCGGTTTTCGTCTGTGCCTGGAAAAGGTTTTTGATGGACGTATGGCCTTTAGCAGCTTATTTAAACTTGCATGTGATTTTGATAATACACGCTTTTGGCAGTCCTTGCCACTACTGTAGGCAATGGTTAAGTCGAATTTACACCAAGGGCATCTGGCAAACTCCAGCCCTTTCAGAGATGTAGTCAGACAAAGCCACTTCTCGTTGCAAACTTTCAAAAGAGCTTACTTTCTGGCCTGCTGCTTAGTTTTTGGTTCATCTTTATCTGGATCGGGAGAATGGCCTGCTTCAGGACTTCACTTCATTTTTCACGCTAGTACACAGCACTGAGCAGACTGGCAGGAACCCGGCTCACAAGTGCAGAGATATGTGTGCATGCGCCACCTAGGTAAGGCAAATAACTACACTGCATGGCTCTTAATCATGGGGGGTGGGGGAGGGGAGGAGGAAACGTTTTTTAAAATTTGACCGTATTTTTAGCGAACTGACCAGACAACGTTACCCCAAGGCTAAACTGCGTACAAATACAGTGAAAGAATGTACAGTAGGCAAGTCTGATATGGTGATGATGACGATGAGGATGATGATGATAAACATCCATCTCATCATCTTCATAACTAATTATTGTCATCAAAATGTGTCATCATCATCATCATCATCATCATCATCATCATCATCATCATCATTGTTGCCAAACAAAAGCTTGCGAGTATTTTTATTTCTCCAAGTGCAAACGTTTGTGATGCTGACAGGCGCCTATGGCAGTATTAAGGATATGATGTTAGTTTCGCTATGTGTCAGTCACCATTTTTGTTGTTCTAGATTTAGATTTAGAAAGGGTAAAATGAATGAATTGTGTTGACCATTCTTTTGTATGATAAATGCAAGTTAGTTTTAGTAATAAATTTTAAAAGAAAATTAATATGCTGTAAACTGTTAATTTTTGTACATATCGTATTTAAGATAATAGGATTTTTATTTAGCAATGTTCTCATTGGCTCGTCCAGTGGCGGAAAATTTGCTGGTAGCTGAGGAGAATTAGATTGGAGGCAGAATCGGTTGAAAAGCAGTTAAAAAAGATCAGTTGGGAAGGAATGAAAGGAAACGACCAGAGCTCCAGGGCAATATGGGCTGGATGCCAACGCTAGTTTAGTTTGCCAATGGATGACTTCGAGTGTATCTGGAATAGAACTAATTCTACTCTCTGTGCATGGGATCGCTTGAAGCGAGGCGACGGTGGTCATCAACCCAGGGGGCCAGGAAATTAGTCAAGATCTTCAGCATTGCACGGCGACGTGATAACGCGTCTTTTGGTTTGTCTATGCCAAAATCTTGCACCGCAGGATCAATTTGTTGATTTTGTTTCATTCTAGATAATTTCCATAGGAGATTGCTAAGTAAAATAGTTTGTTCATTGAATGCACTTGTTTCTCAGAGGATTGATGTTTCGATTGATCATAATGTGCTTTTCCAAGCGGAGCCGGACCTGGATAAGTTTAGGTTTGTATGAAAATACTATTTCATTCAAATGTCTAAGACAAGCATGCCTACCCGTACAGAATTTACGTATTTTTTTCCGGAAATATGAAAAACTCGGCAAGCGCTACGGAAAATACGAATAATTGCTTCACGGTCAGAAAAAAAAAGAAAAACAACATTGGAAAAAAAAAATTGAACTCATTGGCCTGTGGTAACACACCGCGTGACGTATTTCTGAAGACAGCCGAACCCGGTTTAATGCCGCAATGCGCAGTCGCAGTAGAGACACGTGGCATCAAAGTTTCCGGTAGAGGCACCAAAGTTTGCCGAACCTGTTTTTGCGCAGTTACAGTGAAGATCGGTGTTTGTGAGACCGAATTCAAAACATGGCATCCAAACGAATGGCTAAGCAAAGCGATTGCGAATATGAATCTTCAAAGAAACGGCGCAAGGGGCAGACGTATCTTGCCTCGTATTCGGAAAAGTGTCCTTTCGTTATTCGCGGCAGCACGGACTCAAAAGAACGATTTGTGACAACCAGTTTGGCATCTCCGCCGGTGGTATGAACGACATCAAGCAGCACGTTTAAGGCGCACAGCATATCAAGAATTACGAAGCTTAGGAGAAGAAAAAGAAGATTGTGACAGCAAACCAATCTATCACTGGATTATTCGCATAATATCAAAAAGGAGTGCAAAAACATTAGGTAGTAAAAGTAAATACTGAAATCGTAATAGATTAATACTAAAATTTGAAAAAGCTAATACTGAAACTTCAAATTGAGGGTAGGCATGCCTGCTAAGACAAGGTTTATTCAGCAGGTGTTTGTTATTTCCATCTTCAAGTCTACACAGAGCTTATTCTAGGATTTTGAAGAAGTGGGGGCAGGCCCCCCTTCCTTGAAAAAAAGGGGGGGATTAGGCCCACCTCTGACCAAAACAGTGGGGGCGTCTTCTCGGCATATATAGGGTGTACACACAAACAAATATCCATACTTGTTTTCTCCCGTGATTTTCCTGGATAAACTGTGAAACAGTCAAGTGTCGCATTCTCTCCAAACAGTAAGTACACACAAATCGCAGACAAAATATATCACAAACTGGTATCTGTAGCCTTGCTTTCACAACTGTTGCATAAAAGCTCTGCTATTTTAGAAGATAAGTCATGGGAAAACAGTGTGACTGTTTTCTTCACAGTTCCTCCACTGAATTCGAAGTCGAAAAGCGTGCACTTTTTTGAAGCCATTCTGATTCTGATTGTAAACCAGTTCCAACTGGTCAGGTTTATCGATGCCACACTCAGAAGAAAGGTGATTGGTCAAAAAGAATAGCATCAGCCAATGAAAATTTGAGACACATCGCATATACAAGAGAGGAACTTCCGTTTAACTCCAGTTTCCGCTACGCCCTAGAAGACGACAGAAACGTCACAGTAAAGCCCGCTTCAATCAAGACATGTAGCGGGATATTTCCAATCTCCGCGGGATCGCGAACGCGCTCATCGAATTTCTTTGCGGGAAAACAACTTTTTGTGCGTGATCCCGCGCATCCCGCGCCCTAGAATAAGCTCTGTCTACATGGATTTCCACTTTGACGTTTGTGTCCATGGTCGTTAGGATTGAATCTACAATGAGAACTGTGTGTTAGTTAAAGTGACTACGAATACCTCTGGTGGTCTAGGCAGTCACATGTTCCAACAGCAACATCAAGTTCTACCTTCGATAGGTTTCTCCGAATCCATCTTCACTTGGATCTTCATTGTCAACAGGAGAAAATTACTAAAGTTAAGTCTGAAGTTTAAGTTAAAAGATTATTTCGGTAATCACGACTGAAAGTAATATCAATACATTTCGGTTTCCTCATTCCGAGGAGGAAAAATTGAAAAAATATAATAAAAGAATTGAACTTGGAAAAATGTGTTATGTGTTTGTGAAGTAGTGGAAAGAAATTGTGTGCCTTAGCAGTTTTTTTAATTGTAATAAAACCAAGTTCCGTGATAAGTCACAAAAGTCAAAAAAGTCTTTCACGAGTAGTAATCATCCGGCAACATTATTTTGTGACAATCATCTTCTCAACCCATTACTGTCATCATTTGGTGTATCACTTCATATCATCATCAATCAGCAACGCCACAATCATCATCAATCAGCATAATCACAATCATCATCAATCAGCACAGTCACAATCATCATCATCATCTTATTCTTCTTCCTCATCATGACCATGCAGTCAGACAAGAAGGCATTTCACTTACTGCCTCCCATGAGGTGGATCTCCAGAGGTCCCTGGATCTTGTTGCAGCCCTTCAGCTGCTGAGCGGAGTCAATACTCTCCACCTTTTTTCCATAGCAGACTGCAACACAGAGCTTTAACGCTCAGCGCATATAGCAGAACCATTCCAAACATAGCAAAAAGCTATCGACGCCTCCCATGACAAAAAAAAAAAAGAAAAAACAAAGGTTCAAACAATCAATTCCATCTTTCACATGTTGGAATCAATACCCCAATCATATTCTGCTAACTTGGATGGAGATTTCCTTACACCACCTCCCTCTGGTAAGCAAAAGTCATCAGACAACTGATGACTGAAGGCCTGTCAGTGTGACAAGCATCAATTGTGCTCATAAATGCATGTCTGTCTAGAGGGCAAAAGGCTGACAGCCCATGATGCCATCGCTACTATACTACTAACCATCCTGTAAACTGGGTAGGTGTAAAGTAATTGATCATAACTTCATTAATCGCATTACACCCTTTTATCTTCTTGGTCTCAAAGTTAAATGACATCACTGTTATCGTCAAACAATGGAAATGGTGTGTCAAAGGTAATTGCGCAATAGAAATAATGGTAAGTGTTTTTTTATTTTAAAAAACGCAAAATACTTTTAGGACAGGAGTTGTTGCATTTGACACATTCCGTTGCATTTTGGTTGGGTTCATAGCCTGCAGTGCAGTCTGCTACACACTCCCAATCACTGTCACTGTTGGGTTTGAACGTCATCCATTTAGTTTGGCCTGAGTTTGTACGGTGATTGTTGCACTGGGCAGCGGTAAGGCATCGCCGATTCATAAACTGAAAGGAAATTCAAAAACACACAAGTAGACTCCTTTAATTGCTATTTGGGAGGGGTAAAAAGGTTCCAGCATTGATGTATTTCTCACAGATAATATATTTTTTAAAAATAACCCCAGTGCATAAACAATAAGAATAAAAACCCTTCCTCCACGTCCCCAAATTGTCTCAAATGACCGATTTATAATTCAGGTGCCTTTAATTAAAATGAGATGGTGAAGCTTTAGTACTATTCATGTCAATATATAAGCAGCATCAGCTTTATGAATTCTACTATGAAAAACATATTCTTATCTATTAATGTTAAATTGCTTACACAACAAACTGTATCATATAAAATAATCCTATCCTATCCCATAACTCGGAAGTCGTAGGGGCACCACAGATGATCGTTTAACCAGCGTACTCCATCTTTCTCTGTTCTCAGCAACCCTGGTTGTTTCGCTCAGAGTCAAATCAGTCCATTCTCGAATGTTGTCCTCCCACCTCTTTCTGGGTCTCCCTCTTCTTCTACCTCCTTGCACTGTGCCTTGCAAGATGGTCTTTGCAAGACCTGATGATCTGGTGACGTGGCCATACAATCGGAGTTTCTGTTTTTTCACCACTGTGAGCAGGTCATCGTGTTGTCCAATGGCTTGTGTGATGGTCTGTCGGACTTCGTCGTTGGTGATGTGCTGGGTATAGGAAATGCCCAGAAGTCTTCTGTAGCACCTCATCTCCATGCTTTGTATTCTTCGTTGGAGACCTGCTGTGAGGGTCCATGTTTCGCAAGCATATAGGAAGATGGAGATGACAAGGGAGTGCAGCAGCCTTACCTTGGAATATAGACTGATGGTCCTGTCTTTCCAAATTAGCTTCAACCTCGCCAGGGCTGCAGTTGTTTTTGCAATCCTGGAGAGGACTTCCTGTCGGGACGCATTGTCTGATACAATGGCTTCTAAATATTTGAAGCTATGCACTGTGTTGAGGGATTGGCCTTGGACTTTGATGTCCGTGTTGATGCCATTGGTGTTGTTGGTCATCATTTTGGTCTTCTCTGCACTTATTTCCATTCCATAGGCTCTGGAGGTGGTGTCAAGCCCCTGTACCAGCTGTTCAAGTTCTTGTTCCTCTCCAGCCAATCCATCAATGTCATCCGCAAAACGAAGGTTGGAGATTGCTCTTCCCCCTATGCTGACTGTGCCTTCGTGATCTGCAAGGGCATCTGACATGATGCGCTCTAGGAAGATGTTGAAGAGTGTTGGAGAGAGAAGGCATCCCTGACGCACACCGATTGTTGTTCTGAACCAGTTTCCGATGGCGCTGTTGTGGAGAACTGCACTGGTAGCCTTGTCATACAGGCTTTTGATGACTTCAATAATGTTAGGGCTGATGTTGTACACTCTCATGGTTGCCCACAGAGCTGCATGCCACACTCCGTCAAATGCCTTTTTGAAGTCTACAAACACATGATATAGATGTTGTTGGTGCTGTAGCTATTTTTCGCAGATTATTCTGAGGTTGAAAATCTGTTCAGTGGTACTTCGCCCTGCCCTGAATCCTGCTTGCTCTTCAGCTATGGTTTGTTCAGCTTGGGGTTTCAACCTGTTGAGTATTATTTTCAGGAGCACCTTGCTGGGATGGCTGATGAGGCTTGTTAGTGCGGTAATTTTCCATTTCTGAAGGTTACCTTTTTTGGGAATAAAATAATAATAATAATAATAATAATAATAATAATTATAAAATTTTATTATTATTATTATTTCATCCATCCTGTCCTTCCTTCCCACCATCTCTCTCTCTCTCTCTCTCTCTCTCTCTCTCTCTCTCTCTCTGTAAGTCCTTTCAGTTTCTCACAAGACTACTACTAATCGTCCCCTATATGCACAAAGTGTCCAGGGACTCTAATCTAGCAAACCAACCATCTACTACTACTACTACTACTATTATGACAATGGTCTGAAAGGATCAGTGCAGGAGAGTGACCAACCTTGAAAGTATGGGGCGGGCATTTCTTGTAGCACGTGTTGTTGAAGCTGACATTGCGACAGGCAATGCATTGCTCTGTCTTTTTGGGGCTTTCCTTTATCACGTCGTAGCAGCCTCCAATACATTCACTACCCGGTTTGCAGCAATTGTTGGTCCCTTCCTTGCAGGAATTGTTACATTTGCAGTCTGAAACATCATCAAGCCCAATAAGCGGCCTTTTCAAACATGGACACTTGACAAACGAAAAATAAGTAGCTTGGCATGCTATGGTAGACGAGTCAAAATATTATTGTATTTGTTTTTGTACCTGTGTTTGTGGGGGTGGGTAAGGCTGTTATAAACTCGCTTGCGTCTTTTGCTTTCCTCGGTATATGATGTTGTGTGTTGTTATGTTAGCCAGTGAGTAAGTAGCCTTCAGTGAACCGGTGACAAAAGCGCTCTGGGAAAGCATTTTGTGTGATTGTGAGATCGATCCTGCATCTTCCAGCAACTTTTGAACTGGAGAAGTGCTATATAAGAACAATTAAATAAATATACATAAAATACATACAAAATCCGAGCAATGATAAGGCACAAGTGTAATCAGAAGTGCCAAATAAAATAATAATAATAATAATAATAATAATAATAATAATAATAATAATAATAATAATAATAATAACGGATTTTTATATAGCGTGTACTCCAGTCTATGACCAGACTCACCACGCTTTACATAGTCATTACATAGAAAATACATGCACTCGATCAAACATCACTTTTGCTACGATACACCAAAAGATGGAACAGTAAAGGTAAAAACTATTTACAACTATGTACACAAATGACAAAAAAGACAGAAATAGAATAGCAAACCCTATTCACAGCTATTTATATGCCCGGTTAGACCCAGGAAGAAAAACAGTATAAATATTTACAGCCGAATATAATACACTTAAGGATCAGACAGAGACAAAAGAGGAGAGAATGGCAGCGGGATACAAATCAGTCTGAATAATGCAGTTTGAAGAGGTGGGTTTTGAGGGCCTTTTTGAATGCTTGTGTTGATTGAATGTTGCGGATATGGGAGGGAAAGGAATTCCACTGCTTGGGTGCGGAGTAAGCGAATGCACGTTGGCCGTATGTCTTAGTGCGGGTGACGGGAACCTTGAGTGTGCGAGTGTCAGCAGAAGATCTTAAAGAACCCAACTGAAATGTGTGAACATTACAATAAGCTAATACTGGTTGCCTTCTATTGTACTACTACAGGTGGATAGAAAGAGAGAGGGGGGAAACAAAAGCCTGAAGCAACTGTGTGTTCAGAAATAAGCATTGTGGCCTTCAAGGTCATTTGAAGATGTGCCAAAAACAGCCAGCCAGCAGCCCTGGGACTACCCATCTCAGGCTTCCTGCTGTGGCCAGGTGGAGCAAGGCCTGGATGCTGATACATCAAGTCAAGTCATCTTTATTATCCCGAAGGAAAATAAATGAATGAATTAAAATGTACAACTTTTAATTTACAACGTGCTCTAAAGTAGGACCTTTTTTTTTTTAATTTATAAATTTTCAGTAGATTGGAATTTGTTTTTGGTTCAATTAAAATGTGTTAATAGCTGTTATTATTTAATTATTCTGTAGGTAAGAAATGTGTTTCTCATTCAGTCAAAATGTATTTATAGTTGTTATTATGTAATTATTCGGTAAAATAGAAATGTGTTTCTCAGATGTGTTTGCAGTTATTATATAGTTTCATTCAAAATTAGAGTAAAGTCTAAAATCGTCGTGATATGGAGCAGACTTTAAATTAAAACAAAAAAGAACCAGTCACTTTATCAAAGACAACGTGTGTGTGTGTGTGTGTGTGTGTGTGTGTGTATGTGTCAGGACACACACACGGGAACTTATAAGCCTTATAAGTAACAGTTCAACATGGAATGTAACTTATAACGATAGAACTGTAACTTATAACAGTGAAATGTTACCTCGAACTCAAAATTCGGAAAGTAACTTTATTTTGTGGAACTGTAACTTTGTTGAAATGCTACCTGGATGTGAAACGTCACTTAGTAAAACATGTTGAACTGTTGCTTAATATGTTGTAATGTAACTTAATGCTGTGTTTTATTAAGACCTTCATCAATCATCCAATCATGATACTGTTTGGTACTCTGCTGCCAAAAACCTCTACAGGTTCGAATGACGTTTGAATTTCTACCGTTTGAATACCACGTATTCGAATCCAAAACCATTCAATAACTCGCGAATCGTTCATTCTATCGCCTATTTATCTCTTCCGCTGCAAATTATCTGTATTAGTTCGAATTCCAAACCGTCTGGCTGGCACGGGTTCGAATCCAAAATAGTAACACATTCAATAACTCGCGAATCGCTCATCCAATCGTGATGCTATTTGGTACGTGCGTGCATCTTATTTTGCCAAAAATCTGTAAAATTAAACCGTTTGACTGCTACGGGCTCGAATCCAAAATAGTAAAATCGATAACATACTTTTCAACATTACCCCATGAGTGCTCCTGAAAGGGGGGTTGAGGGAGAGAGAGAGGGCCAAAGATAGAGAGAGAGAGAGAGAGAGAGAGAGAGAGAGAGAGAGAGAGAGAGAGAGAGAGAGAGATGTTGCAACGGGTTCAAATCCAAAATAGTAAGCCATTCAATAACTCGCTTACCGTTCATCCGATCGTGATGCTAATGTTCATGTTTCCAATTATCTGTAAAAATACGAGGGAAGGAGGAGGGGAGGGGAGGGGGAGGGATCTGCTTTGTTTCTGAATGAAAGTTTCAACATGTGAGTCACTTCATCAAGACAGGTAAATATAACGCGAGTCAATTCATTTGTAACTTTTTAAAACTTGCTTTTTATATTGTAAGTCATTGTTAAGTGTGTGAACATTGCAACTTAATGTTTTATTGTATCACTTGCATTTTATTACTTTTGCTTAGCTTGCAGGTATCAGCAGAGCGCACTGAGCTCTCTATGTGGGGAATCGCGCTATACAAAAGCCGCTTATTGTTTATTATGACTTTTGTAAGTTTTAAAATGCAATGTTTTGTATTTCATACTGCCGTTCTTGTGTGGTTATGTATGTAGTTGTATTCCCGTTATTCATCCTTTTTGGCCCCATGAGCTGAGAGCCCCATTTAATATTGTTCGATTTGTTTTGAATAAATTAAAGGACAATGTGCCAAAGCTCTTTCCCTCCCTTGTTCATTCCCTCTTTCTCTTCCCCCTCCCTCCCTCCCCCGCCCAATATATTTCCTTCTTTACCCCTCCATCATTCTTTCTTTCTCTCCCTTGTTTTGTCTCCACATGGTTTTCATTGTCTTGTATTAGTCTACACAATGAGCCCTGTTGTATAAGCAATATATTGTTCTTTTAATGTGTATTCCTTGTGATCCTTATTCAATTGTACACATCTTTGGTGTGTTTTATTGAATTTTGTTGGTAATAGAAACTATGCATGTTATATAGCTGTGGTCATTTGTAATTATTTTTTACTACCACTGCCATTTTTATTTCTACTCTGTATGATGTACTGCCTAAATAGCCAAGTCTCAACAGTTTTTTGTTGTTTTCATATCAATCATCTTGAATAATGTTGGTCAATAGTACCAGTGTCCAATGACTGTGAAAACAGCACTGAAAACTAAACTTACTGAGAAAAAAAATCTCTTGAAACGGTTACATTTTTTAACATGCATCCTGCACATGTGTTGTTTTTTTTTCAAACTTGTTTATGACTTGGTTGTATTTGATGAAAATGTATTGCAAGTTTGATTGAGGTTTATTCACACGACCGGATTTTACAACGAACTGACGAAATGGGCATTTGAAGCTCTTCTGAACTCTTGACCTGTTACAAGTCTTTTCCACAATTTCTTTTCTTTTTCTTTTTTCTTTTTTTTTTTGGAGGGTTGTGTTTGTGGAGATAAAATTGTTATAATTTTGGAGTTGTTTATTTTTCTTCTAGAATTTGATTTTTATATTTCACTTGCTACAGTGCTGTATGTTGTTCATTGTTGGTTTTCCTGCATTTGGTAATATTTATTGAAAATACAATTAGTACCCAAATGAGCATGACAATAAAATGGTTATTGAACATTTATGCAAATAGGAAAGCAATGTTTTGTTGGATACAATATTTTCTCTCTCTCTCTCTCTCTCTCTCTCTCTCTCTCTCTCTCTCTCTCTCTCTCCCCAACACAATTACAAATGCAGTCGAAGAATATATGCTCTTCTCAAACTTTTTTTTTTCTTTTTACAAAACAAAACCAAAACTGTTAACAATTATCCACTTGCAGCTATTTACTACTTAAATTGATCATGTTATTAGTTAGTTATTCATGGCTTGCAGGAACCCCCGTTGGGGTGCCAGGGGTTTCAGTATAAATAGTATCTACACTTTCTGGAAATTTAGTGCTTTAAATTCCCACTGTCGCTGTCTTTCTCATTTGCTCTTTCTCATTCCTGCTCTGTTCTATCAATCTGCTATACTATCTTCTTCTTCGCTAGCCCAGTCTCCTACCCTTTTTCTGAAAACTCTTCCGGGATAAGACTCCTTATTTGGTGTATGAGGTCTGTTGGATCAGCTTGGTAATATTGGATGCTTTCTGCCAGGTGGTCACTAGGGCTTCCTATGATGTTATTATTTAGCAATGTCTTCTTTTTTATATGTATGTGTTTTGTTGATAATTTATAATGATGTTTGTATTCTATTTTGTTTTTGTAAATGGGGGTTCGATAAATTAGAGTATAGCCTCAGCGTCCCCTGCGTGGGATGTCTTTATTGTAAAGTGACTGGCTGGTGGAGAGCTTTCGGTTTTACCACTAGGGTTGTTTCAGCAGATCTTTTATGCGGATCGGGGGTTGTCCGGTCCTGATTTGGCTCGAAAGAGTCCGCTGGACCTAAAGCAATAATAATGTAATGTAATTGCTTGCAGGATCCAGCGGACTGCAAAGAGCAGAATCAGGACCACACAAAATCAAGACCACAACTTCACTACATTACATTACATAATTGTTGCTTTAGGTCCAGCGGACTCTTCCGAGCCAAATCAGGACCGGACAACCCCCAATCTGCATAAAAGATCTGCTGAAGCAACCCTAGTGGGAAAACTGAATGCCCTCCACCAGCCAGTCACTTTACAATAAAGACATCCCACGCAGGGGACGGCTGAGGCTTTACCCCAACTAATCGAACCCCCGTTTACAAAAACAAAATAGAATACAAACATCATTATAAATTATCAACAAAACACATACATATAAAATGCCTACATTGCTAAATAATAACATCATGGGAAGCCCTAGTGACCACCTGGCAGAAAGCGTCCAACATTCCCAAGCTGATCCAACAGACCTCATACACGAACAAGGAGTCTTGTCCCGGAAGAGTTTTCAAGAAAAAAGGTAGATGACTGGTATAGCGAAGAAGACGATAGTATAGCAGATTGATAGAACAGAGCAGGAATGAGAAAGAGCAAATGAGAAAGAGCAAATGAGAAAGACAGCGACAGTGGGAATTTAAAGCACTAAATTTCCAGAAAGTGGGGATACTATTTATACTGAAACCCCCGCCACCCCAACGGGGGTACTGTTGCCGCAGTGAATCGGTCATGCCTACAAAAGTCAAGACAGGTTTTCAACTGGGGCTTTCACTTTTCCCTTTATAGGTTAGAACAATCTACAGTGGCAAGATTGCTCATGACCCCAAGGGGTACACCTTCACTGAAAGAGGACTCACCCCCAATCCGCATGAAAGATCTGCCGAAACAACCCTAGTGGTAACATTGAAGGCACTCTACCAACCGGTCACTTTACAATATTGACATCCCACGCAGGGGATGCTTAGGCTATAGTCTAATTTATCGAACACCCGTTTACAAAAACAAAATAGATTACAAACATTATAAATTATCAACAAAACACATACATATAAAATGCCTACATTGCCAAATAATATCATAGGAAGCCCCAGTGACCACCTGGCAGAAAGCGACCAATATTCCCAAGCTGATCCAACAGACCTCACACACAAATGAGGAGTTTTGTACCAGAAAAGTTTTCAAGAAAAAAGGTAGGTGGCTGGTCAAGAGAGGAAGAAGATAGTAATTAGTATAGTAGATTGATAGATCATAGTAGGAATGAGAAAGAACAAAGGAGAAAGACGGCGACAGTGGGTATTTAAAACACTTTAAATTCCAGAAAGTGGGGATACTAGTTATACTGGAACCCCCGGCACCCCCATGGGGGGTATTAATATAATATGTTTTAAAGATTTTGAAATCAAAAACTAATGTACAAATCAAACATTTAGAAGAAAACTGTTTATCATTGTGCAGATGTCAACATTCTTGTTTCAAGACAAACATGTACAAATAAAACATTAAATTTATATTAGTTATTCATTGCTTACAGGTCCAGCGGAGTACATTACATTACATGATTATTGCTTTAGGTCCAGCGGACTCTTCCGAGCCAAATCAGGACCAGACAACCATTGATCCACATAAAAGATCTGCTGAAACAACCCTAGTGGTAAAATTGAATGCACTCCACCACCCAGTCACTTTAATGCACTCCACCACCCAGTCACTTTACAATAAAGACATCCCACGCAGGGGACGCTGAGGCTATACTCTAATTTATCGAACCCCTGTTTACAAAAACAAAATAGAATACAAACATCATTATAAATGATCAACAAAACACATAATATGAAATGCCTACAGTACATCGCTAAATAATAACAACATAGGAATCCCTAGTGACCACCTGGCAGAAAGCGACCAATATTCCCAAGCTGATCCAACAGACATCACACACAAATAAGGAGTTTTGTCCCATAAGAGTATTCAAGAAAAAAGGTAGGTGACTGGTATAGCGAAGAAGAAGATTACATTACATTACATAATTATTGCTTTAGGTCCAGCAGACTCTTTCGAGCCAAATCAGTACCGAACAACCCCCGCTCCGCATAAAAGATCTGCCGAAATAACCCTAGTGGTAAAACTGAACGCTCTCCACCAGCCAGTCACTTTACAATAAAGACATCCCACGCAGGGGACGCTGAGACTGTACCCTAATTAATCGAACCCCCATTTACAAAAACAAAATAGAATACAAACATCATTATAAATTATCAACAAAACACATACATATAAAAAAAGAAGACATTGCTAAATAATAACATCATAGGAAGCCCTAGTGACCACCTGGCAGAAAGCGTCCAATATTCCCAAGCTGATCCAACAGACCTCATACACAAATAAGGAGTCTTGTCCAGGAAGAGTTTTCAAGAAAAAAGGTAGGTGACTGGTCTAGCGAAGAAGATAGTATAGCAGATTGATAGAACAGAGCAGGAATGAGAAAGAGCAAATGAGAAAGACAGCGACAGTGGGAATTTAAAGCACTAAATTTCCAGAAAGTGGGGATACTATTTATACTGAAACCCCCGGCACCCCAACGGGGGCGAAGAAGAAGATGGTATAGCAGATTGATAAAACAGAGCAGGAATGAGAAAGAACAAATGAGAAAGACATCAACAGTGGGAATTTAAAGCACTACATTTCCAGAAAGAGGGGATACTATTTATACTGAAACCCCCGGCACTCAACGGAGGATGGTGGTGGTGGGAAGGGGGGGGGGGGGGTCCTGCGTACTGCAAAGAGCCGAATCAGGATCACAAAATCAGTACCACTAATTGCTTGGTTAGTTAGTTAATCATTGCTTACAGGGTCCAGTGGACTGCAAAGAGCCGAATCAGGACCACAAAATCAAGACCACAACTTCGCTGAAAGAGGACTAGCCCCTGATCCGCATGAAAGATCTGCCGAAACAACCCTAGTGGTAACATTGAAGGCACTCCACCAACCGGTCACTTTACAGTAAAGACATCCCACGCAGGGGATGCTGAGGCTATACTCTAATTTATTGAACCCCTGTTTACAAAAACAAAATAGAATACAAACATCATTATAAAATATCAACAAAACACATACATATAAAATGCCTACATTGCCAAATAATAACATCAATGATAGGAGGCCCTAGTGACCACCTGGCAGAAAGCGACCAATATTCCCAAGCTGATCCAACAGACCTCACACACAAATAAGGAGTTTTGTCCCGTAAGAGTTTTCAAGAAAAAAGGTAGGTGACTTTACAATAAAGACATCCCACGCAGGGGATGCTGAGGCTATACTCTAATTTATTGAACTCCCGTTTACAAAAACAAAATAGAATGCAAACATCATTATAAATGATCAACAAAACACATACATATGTCTCTGCAAATTAACAATGTCCCCTGAACATCCAGTAACTGGGCAAGAAAAACGTGCCCTAGGCTTGTCAGAAACCTGTTTCCTCTTTCTTGCATTGGACTGCCTTTTGGTCACCAGCTGTTGATCTGGTTGCGATGGACATCGAACTGGAGAAAGACAAAAGAAAATGTATCCTATAATTTTAACAGCATACATTTTATTTAAAAGGAAAACAAAAACTGCCAAAATATGCACTGTTGCTTGTTGATCAAAATTGGCAATGTTTTATTAAGACCAAAATTTACAGTGCCGTCAATTATACTACTATCTACCACTAAAGTGTACAGTGCTGTATAAAGGCTGAATTCTACTCCGAGCTGCAGAGTTATTATTGCAGATTCATGTCTTTCCTATTCACAAATGATAACACTATGCTGAATGCATTAACTGAAAGGGCAAAGTCCATATGACTGTGTGATCTGATAGAGGAACATGTTTACAGTGCAAAGTTTGTGGGGAAAACTAAAGTGGTCCTGGTGGATGATGGCAAAACATTCCACACGTCTGGGCCTGCAGGCATCCATTTTAATGCGGAGGATTATCACCTCTTGTGCTACTACATTAAGAACATACAACCTACTTCTGAATTACAGACCTTACAATATTTAAGATGAAAATGAGGTCCCAGAAAAGAAAAATAAACCAACAAATGAAACGGTAGCAGAAAGAAAAAACAAATATGAAATAAAATGGTGGCAATACAATGCAAAGTAATACCGACTTTGATTTTTCAATGCTCTTGACCTTCAGGTGACCTCCGGCACCAAATACACACAAAAGATCAAATAACTATAGCAAACATATTAGACCCCCACTCGCCCTCCCACCCCCAAAAAAGTGACTTGACCTTCAGCGACCATGATCTTGACTTTCACATGACCTTTGGGCTTTGAAACTCGTGTATTAAAACTATTATGATTTTAAAAAACAACAACATTGTTGCATACTATTGTGGGTTGGGGGTGTTGAAAGCAATTTTCACTGTACTATAACACTTTAAAAATATTTTTGCAAGGCCTAAAATGGCCTTGACCTTCAAGATCAACTCACAAATGGAACATATAAAAGATCAATCTACTAATATCTAAATACAACAAGTTTCAACTAAATCTCTCATAGTTTAGGGTCAAGGTCAATTCAAAGTACATACAAACTGACTCTGGACAGCTCCAGTCCTTGAACTTTGAGCGAATATGACCAAATTTGCACAGTATGTGTATCTCATAGATATCTATTATGCATCAAGGAATCATATCAATAACTTTTAAAAAGTGAAATTTTGTGAAAAATTGTCATTTTAGTACTACCATTTGTTGACCCTGTGATCTTGACCTTGAAGTGACGTCATTCATTCACTAATCATTTTTGAGGTATCACGGGCAAACAGCATCCTACCAAGTTTGACTGCAATAGATTAAATAGGTTCTGACAAATTATGCCACTTTCAAGTTCTGCACAACAGATGGAGGACAAACAAACTTTGAAGAAAAGACAGACACTTTGTATTTAAATGTCCTTTTTTTTTTGACTATTTAGGACTCATCTCACACAAATATGGGAAACAAAATTGGGTTTGGGGTGTGTGTGCTATGCATTCAAGTCAGACTAGAAGGACAAAGCCTATATGACTCACATGCTGCTTATAGAACTCTCATTGAAAATTAGTGCCCAGGAATAACAAAATGAAACGGTGGCATTAAAATGTAAAGTAATGCAGACTTTCTATGCTCTTGACCTTGATATTGCCCTGACCTTCATTCCAAATACACTTATGTACTATCAAATAAACTACAGCAAAAGTTGTAAAGTAAACAAAAAAAAATTGTGACTTTGGGATGACCTTGACCCTCACATGACCTCTCATGAATGTCTGATAAAATAACCCAATGTTGTTGGATACTATGTGTTAAATAAACACTGTGTGATTACCTTTTCTTTTTTTTTGCATGTTTTTGCAAGGGCAAGGCCTACAATGACCTTGACCTTCAAGATCAAGGGAAAAACGGAACATCTCTAAATACAAGTTTGGACTTTATGTCTCTCAAAATTTAGGGTCAAGGTTGCTTCAAAGTACCTATACTAACCGACTTCGGAAAGCTCCAGTGACACTGACCTTGGAGTGAGGTTGACCAAATGTGTACAGTATGTGTGTCTTACTGATATCTATCATGTATCAAAGAATCATAAGTTCAATATTAATAAAAAAAAATTAAAAAGTGAAATTTTGTTAAAAACTGTTTTTTTTTTTTTTTTTTTTTTTTGTGTGCTAACAAATAGCATTTGCCGACCCTGTGACCTTGATGTGGTTAATTCACTAATCATTTATGAGATCTCCTGTGTAAACACCATCTTATTAAGTTTGGTTGTTATTAAAATATGTTCTGAGAAATTAACACACTTGCAAGTTTTGCACAGACAGATGGCGGACAGCAGATTTTTTTTTAAAAAGGTCAATTTTGGACTATTTATGACTCATCTTGCAGATTTGCACAAATCTGGAATTTGTTGTTGTTTTTTGTTTGTTAGTTGTTGGATTTTTTTTTCTGGAGAGGGGAGGGGGGAGTATGGGAGGGGGAAGCGGAGTGAGAGGAAGTGGGGGGGGGGGGAGGTTAGTACACACTCACACTGCTATGCATGGGAGTCAAAAATATCGGTCATATGAAGTCAACATTCGGTCCATATGCAATCCATATAGTATGTAAAAATGAGATTTTAATTATAAAGCTGCTCTTTCAATGACGATATTAGATAATATATATATACCAATTTGGCAGTTAACCTATTTCTCTTAATTCTCTTTGTCTCTCTCTCTCTCTCTCTCTCTCTCTCTCTCTCTCTCTCTCTCTCTCTCTCTCTCTCTAAATAACACATTTTTGCAGTAAAGAAGAATTGTTAACCTTTTGCAAAAGTTGCATGAACATTGGTCACTGTCCATTTCTGACAGAATCTATTGCATCATTTATCCACCTAGACCAGAAAAAGATTTAAAATATTCATGAACCCATTCAGTGCTGAGGGGCAATATCTGAGATATTCCTGAAACTGTTAGTACAGTACTAGAAGTACTTGACTCAACTTGACTTGAATGCAGTTTTTACCTTCATGTCTTTTCTTTTCCACCACCTCACTGTCACTGTCAGTGGTGCTGTTTGAACTTGAGAGCTTTCCACATTTCTTCTTTCTCTGATTACATGAAAACAGAAAAAAAAAATACACACAAGGTTGTTAACTCTAACTTTCCTGTAAGACTTTCTGTGTTTGAAGATGTCATTCCCAGGAGACTTTTGCTAAAATTACTCATTTTAGGGTGTGACTCTTTCAGTCTTTGTATCGTTACATTTTGACTTGACCAACTTAAATGGTATTTTGAGGAAATTTTTGTTGTTGTTAATAATAAATACCTATGTACAAACATACCAAAAAAAAAGTTGGTTGTTTTTGGGTACTTGTATAGGTTGATTGATTACAAATTACAGGTGTGCTAAAATAATAATAAATAATACAGATACTTTTGTTTGTGAGTGCTTGCGAAAGCATACACAACAACAGATGGAACATTTTCACTTACTTTTTTTCAAACAATTGTTTATCTATCATCATCATGGGAGTGCAACTATACTACTACTACTAATGATAATAAAAAGAAAATACCTTTTGCGGCCTCCAACTATCCACATTCGATAAAGCTGGTGAGGAAGGGGCCTCGTCAGAAGCAAATGGTGAAGGAGCCTCCTCGTCAGAAGCAGGCAAGGCGTGTGAAGTACTCTCATGAGCAGGTGAGGTGAATGAAGGGGTCTCTTTGCCAGAAGTGGGAGAGGCAGGTGAAGGACCCTCGTTGTAGGAAGTGGGAGAGGTTGATGAAGGAGCCTCATGGTCAGAAGTAGGCGAAGCGGGTAAAGGAGCTTCATCATGAACAGGTGAGGCATGTGAAGGAGCCACATCTTGAGCAGGTGAGGTGGGTGAAGGAGCCTCATAAGCAGGTGAGGTGGGTGAAGGAGTCTCTTTGCCAGAAGTGGGAGAGGCAGGTGAAGGACCCTCGTTGTAGGAAGTGGGAGAGGTTGGTGAAGGAGCCACATCATGAGCAGGCAAGGCAGATGAAGAAGGCACATCTTGAGCAGGCGAGGTGGGTGAAGGAGCTTCATCATGAGCAGACGAGGTGGGTGATGGAGCCTCATCATGAGCAGGCAAGGTGCGTGAATGAACCACATAATGAGCACGCAAGGTGGGTAAAGGATCCTCATTGTCGGAAGCAGGCGAGGCAGGTGAAAGAGCCTCATCACGAGCAGACGAGGCGGGTGAAGGAGCCACATCATGAGAAGGTGAAGGAGTCTGGTCATCAGCAGTTGAGGCGGGTGAAGGAGTCTTGTAATGAGCAGGTGAGACGAGTACAGGAGGAGCTTCTGCAAAAGCAGTTTTAAAATGTAGGTTAGTAAGCATTACTTTGTCCTTAATAAAATGAAGTAAAATCACAAAATATATGGTGAAATAATTCTAAATACATTATGTACAGTCAGGGTGGCATCATGGCACACAGAAATGGCCATTTGTGCTCACTCATCACCATTACTTGGGTTGCCTTGAGCCGGGTGACAAACCATACTTTTATAGTGTGTGCAGTGTGTACTGTTGTTATGTGCAATAGAAACCCCTCAAAACCACCTTTTAAAATACACCAAAATGTGCTCTTTTTATGGAGGAAATCTTTACTCGGTGTTCCCTCAAACAAAAATTTATATTAACCATCACGCACTGTGGCCAAAACTTTCATTTTTTTTAAAGGTAGGGGTTGGGGATAGGAGGGGAGGTGGTAACTATTTTGGTACAAGTTCTTACCTATTTTCTCAAGCAGTTCTATCTCCTCCCTCCTACAAACTGCTCTTGGATTGGGGGAGACACAAATGTCAATTGTTTTCGTTGCATAAACAACGCCGGCAAGTTTCAAATTGAAGACTATAGCCATGTTTCTCCTGTTTGGTCCTCCAACACAAGACGTGTTAGCACTGTTGTACATCACCTACAAACAAAAGTTCTCGTGTAAACTGCTACCCAGTTACTTCCATTAAAAAAACAACTGAAATGATTCCACAATAAATGTTAAAATAAAAATTAGGAAGGATCTGATGTGACACCGGTGTGTAAACTTTTACAGGGCACAGTGATGACCGCCCATTACCTCTCTTCCAGACAGAGAAATTCAATATTCATTATATTGCCACCATGATTTTGGGTTGCATTACTAAAACTTGATATTTTTGTTACAAATTTATTTGGTCAAAAAACAGCATCTATTAAATAATGTGGCAGTCGGGCATGTAAGATTAAACTAAATTTAAAAAAAGGCACTACTACCAAAGACCCATCAGTTCCGAAACAGACCCCCTAGGCCTAATTGTTCTAGACCAGAGCATCTCAAAACTACCATAAGCTCTGTCTTAGGATAAGCATGTACATTATGTTCTCTTGCCAAGATAAAACATAAATTATGTTCTCTTTGTAAAACAACCAAAGTATAATATCGGTAATGAGTTGCCAAACATACTTTTTATTTGTACTTGTAGCCTACAAATTGTGTGATTGATCCCAAATAGCTGACATACATTCAAGCAGTTAAAACAAATTTCATAAGCAATCTACTTCAGTACACAACAAAATTAAAAACAAACTTACTATCCATTCATTCGAATGTGAAGGTGGCAATCCAATGGAAAAACTAGAAGATCTTTCAAACCGAGAAGCTGAAGCGGCGGCAAACAACATCTTGATCTTGAAACGGAAAAATGGCCAACGCGACTTGTGGCGTCCTCACGTGACGTGTTGAAAAAACTAACGTGAGTTGTGTCCCCTTCATAAGGGACTTAGGGGCCTTACCTTCCCAACTGTTGTAGGCTACTGATCCCCACCACTTCTCAATAATGCATAAAACAATGACAGAAACACACTATCCATTAACGGATATCAGCTTATGCACTAAAGATATAAATACACACTTTACAATTTTTATTTTGTAAATGTGCCTGCTTGCCAGCAGAAAAAGTAACAAGGTAGAAAGTAAAGTACTTTTGTCTTATTAAAGTAAAGTACTTTTGTCTTATTTGTTAAGGATTCTGAATTTATGTTTTTGGAATGATTCCTATATAGTGGCTTGTATATTATTGCTGTTTATCTTCCTCTCTGATTCTCTATACTTATCTCTCTCTCTCTCTCTCTCTCTCTCTCTCTCTCTCTCTCTCTCTCTCTCTCTCTCTCTCTCTCTCTCTCTCTCTCTCTCTCTCTCTCTCTCTCTCTCTCTCTCTCTCTCTCTCTCTCTCTCTCTCTCTCTCTCTCTCTCTCTCTCTCTCTCTCTCTCTCTCTCTCTCTCTCTCTCTCTCTCTCTCTCTCTTACTGCCATGTATCTCCGTTTATCCCCTCCTTCTTCCACCTCATCGTTTTCCTTTTTCTCTAGGCACCTTTGCCATCCAGTTCGAAGGTATGTGTCTGTGCAGCGCATGCATTTTGCGCACAGTGCACGGACTAACGACCTTTTTGACGATTGCGAGGTTGGGTGAAGTTTTGCGTGCATTTTGCGTGCAGCTTGTTTTCATTTACGTGTTTGTTTGGTGAGATCTGAATTCATGTATAGTTTTGTATTGCAGCTATTTCTTCTACCTTGTTACTTTTTTTTTTCTCTCGCATTTTGAGAAACCAAAAGGTCAGTTATTAATTGATTGCATTTATTTTGTATGCTTCTAGAATGTGAATATTTCATTCCAATTCTATTTGTGTTCTTTAGATTTCCTTTTATTTCCTCCTCCTTTGTGTCTTTTTCTGCCCTTTTTCTTCCTCTTTCCATCCTTTTCTCCCTCCCTCTTTCTTCCTTTCTCTCATTCTTCCACCTTTTCCTCCCCCTCTTTCCTTTTCTTTCTCTCCTTCTCTCTCCCTCTTTCTTCCTTTCTCTTCCTCTCTTCTTTTCTCTCCCTCTCTTTGTTCCTTTCTCACTTCCCCTCCCATTCTTTCTCTTTCTTTCCAGTCATCTCTTTTTCTCCCTCTTCAATTTCTGTATTCTTTCTTCTCTCCATTTTCTCCTATTTACTTCCTCTATTTCTCCTTTCTCTTATTCACTTATATTTCTTCCTTTTATTTATACCCGTCTTCTTTTATTTTTCTTCCTGTCTTCTCTGCCTCATCTCTTTTAGCAGGTCGTTTTCTTTGGATGGTTTGTTTTGTTCCAAGACCTTTCCTTGAGTGTTCTTCATGTGCGGTGAAATTATTGTTCTAACTCTATCATATGAATGTGTTCTTACATATGCTTTGTTTGTAAGTTTTAGGTCTTTTAGGGAAATAGGTTCTCTAAAATTCTGTTTAAGAAAGATGCATAGGTAAACGTTTATTTTTGGAGAACACGTTTGTGTGGTCTATGTTGGAGTTTTGATGCCGTCTGCTCATGTGAACATTTTTGGAGTTATGCTTGGTTTAAATAAATTATTTTCATGCAGTGTATGACATGTTTATTTTGGCATGCATGTTATTTTCATATATTCTATGTTATGTTACGTTGTTTAACATGGGTGTTTATGTTCGACAGCTTTCACCTAAACAGCCACCTAGATAGGCTTGTGGTTCGGACTGGGTCTGTTGGTGTACTCTCTTGTTTCCCTTTGAAAGCAAATAAAATCGTGATACTGTTTTGAGTGAATCTTGCTTAAATACAAGATGAATGCGAGTTGGTAGATTTAGTGGCTAGCACAGTAAATGAGGAGGTGTTTTGCAAAGTATATAAAGTTGCTAGTAAATTGATAAATTGTAACTTAATTTTCTTTTAAATGTCAATAGCTGACGACTAACACGAGCAATTTCAACTAAAGTTCGCACATCCATACAATGTGTTTCAAAGTTGTCGTCACACTGTCGTCAAGCATAATTGTCGAACACATGCGCACTTAAGATGAAAAATTCTTAATATGTGTGTTGAATTGTTACCTATGTGAATTACGACTTATCCAGTACTGCAATCTCTCGAGCAATATTTTGCAAACTATTCATACAAGACATTAACATGATAATAAATGTTCAAAACAGTTATCAGCGACATTTGTCGACGAAGAACATAGAGACACGGAAAAATGTTAAAGTTACATATCACATTTCTATGTGTGTGTTTTTATTAACATAAATTTTGTGAAAAAAATAGTGAAAACGTTCCCCCTGGGCTTCGTGTTTCTTTGTGATTGGTTTACAGCTATTAAGGATTGTGCATGCACAATTTGGAAGGATTTCGCTGTAAACTTTTTTTTTTACAATATTTTTCCATTCAAGTTAGATTCTCGTGATGTACTGACATAGGACGCACACAAAACTTACATGTTAGACCCCATTGCCTTCACTATGAAAAAAATCCGTGTGTGTGGAATTTTGCAGTGGTTAAAACTGATCAACATTAAATCTTTTACGACCTTTTTCATCCACTTTAATTTGTTTTGTTAATTAGAATCCCAAATTAATAATTTTAACCCTTATGTTACATTTTTTGGACAGCAATTTTTTTGCAAGTCAGAATTTAAAAAATTAAAAAGCTTCGCACTTTTGTGACCATTCTGGCATAATGATGTCAGAATTTATGTTAACTTTAGTTACAATCAGAAAATAGTTGCCCGTGTGCGTGGCTAAAGCTTAAGTTACATCGGCCATACACACCAGATATGGGTGTGTATACAGCATAACAAAATATGATTGGAGAATGAACCACTTTACACATAAATAGCATGAATGACTGCTTAGTGCCCAAGACTAGTGTGTGTTTACTTTTCCAGCTCAAGAGTTTCTCAAGGCACTGTCCAATACAGGGTCCAACTCAAGCTGCCGGGGTCTTTCCCTCTCCACTCTCTGTACCTATATCCTCAATAAGGACACTGCTGTTTGTGCCTTGATTCCACTAGTACTCATATTGGGACTACAGCTTATCAGCAAGTGCCATGTCTGAACCCCACAGTACATTGCTCAAGGTCAGGGACACGGTTGTAGGTTTGAACACACATACACAAGCCCAGGTACTAGTACAAACTTAACAGTTCTCTATGAATGAAGGAATCCACCAATGAATGACAGTTACTATACTGCTTTAAAAAAAAACAAAAAACACACACCAATGATTAGAGAATGAATCACATTTTGACATTTTAACCCCTTTCATCGGTCTTACTACTTGTTTGCAGGCAAACCAGAAAAAAAAATGAAAAGAAAACTAACATGAGTTGTCAGATAAAAACCGAGATTTTAAAAGTTATTTAAAACTCCTTCTCAAGGTAAAACAAGATTAAATGTGTTCAACTTTGGACAGAATTTCTATTCTATATGTCCTATAAAGAGCGACTTTTTTTCCTTGGTTTACATTCACTGTCTGGTAGGAGATTACGAGGTGACCTAATACAAGTATTCAAAATTTATAATAACATTGATGACTTAGAATGGAATGACTTTTTTGCTAATCCTCATAGTAATACGACACGCTTATCTGAAGGCAAAATCTTTGTTAGACACTGTAACACTAATATTAGGAAATTCTCTTTTTCATATAGAATTGTAAGACATTGGAACGACCTTCCAATGTCTTTAAAGAGTGCTAAAACTACTAATCAGTTCAAAAACCAGTTGGATGCAATTCCAAAATTTATAGACTTATTTCACAGCTATGACTAATATGTAGGCAAATTGCATGCAAGGCAGACCATTGTAAATAAATATAAAAGATGGGACGTTCAGAAAGGCTCCACGGCCTACATCTGTCCCTACTACTACTACTACTACTACTACTACTACTATATATCAAATTAAAATGTCAAGCAGTTTCAACTACATCATATAATGTTTACATTTTAGAAGGGTTAATTTAAATCATTATAGTTTTGTTTTGTTGGCAAGAGGACATCAACGACAAAAATAGGGCACAAAGCAGGGTATGAATCAAAGTCTTTCCACATCTCAGTGATTTTAGACATAAACTAGTTTAAATGATGATGATGATGAACATTAAATATAATGGCTAATCTTGACAGCTCTAGGCAAGTACAATAAATAAATAACAATAACAGAAAGATTTTGTTTTATGGCATCGATGAAAATAATAAAAAAAATCAAGCAAATGAAAATTAACAACAGTAGAACGCAATGAAAATCACCATGGGCAGGAAATTACTGACCAGTACAATTACGAGGAGAAAAAAACACGATGCAGGTTTAAATAATTAAAGTATGACTCAGGTTTTAATACATTAAATAATAACAACAAATTACTATAAACACATTTTCAGTGTGTGTGTGTGTGTGGGAGAGTGTGTGAGAGAGGGGGAAGGGTGATATAATTTAAAAAATTTATAATAATGTTCCTACTTCAGATTTATATAAATCTTTTTTTTGTGTGTGGCTATAATATTTCACAGATATCATCATCATTATGTTATGTCTCCCATCCCAGCACAGGTTGTACTTTGACACCAAACAAAGGCAACAAGAAGGAAGGTCTTTTCTTCTATGTCGGGTATTCCTATCTGCTCGCCTTGTTCTAAAAATAGGCTGTTTACCCTGCATGTCTGGAAAGTTTTATTAGTCCATGTCCTCTAAGCGTGCCAGTGAGAACAACTCGGTCACAAGTGATGATTGACTTCAGGCTTGGCTTTCTGTATTTTTGTCACTGAGCTTTTAGTGCTTGTGCTCTCTACCTTCTTCCTTCTTATTCTTTTTTTTCTTTCTTTTTCTTTTCCTGCTTCTTCTCCTCTTTCTCTCTCTCCTCCTCTTCCCTCTCTCTCCATTCATATCTCTTTCTTCTCTACCCCCCTCCTCTCTGTCTTCCCTCGCTCCCTCTCTCCCTCCTTCTTTCTTTTATATCTCACTCTTCATTTTCTTCTTATTCATCCCCCCCCCCTCTCTCTCTAATGCGCGCGCGCACACACACACATATGCCAGTAATTCTAGTGATCACCCCCCCCCCCTCCTTCATTTATAAGTATAAGAAAAAACAACTCTGCTTATACTGGTTGCTAGTTTATTGACATATCTGAACAATTATGTTTAATTGTTTTATTATGTCTTCTTCAACAAAATAATAAGACACTTATGCATGTACACACATATACACACACAAAATACAACAACATCAAAAATCTAATAAAATAAATAATAATAATACAGTATATTTGTATCGCGCGGTACCTCGCAAACGGTAAGGAAAGCGAGCTCGCCGAGCTTAACAACACACGTGCAATCACACACACACACACGCACACAGAACACGTATACACTTATCAATGTTTGTTTGAAGGGCGTTGTTGAAGTCGTAAGTCAGAACTGCACCCCTATAACTACTATTAGTGTAATTAAGATGTCAGTTTAATGCTACTAACTGCATACTTTCGTTATTTATACTGCTGTTGAGGTATTGTTGGTTTTAATTGTATTTGATGATTTTATTATTATCATGGTTCATGCTGATCATCATACATATATATTTGTGTGGTATCATTCTTTAATTGAAATCACATTAACTGGAGTTACACTAATAGTAGGAACTATTCCAAAGTTCTTCAGTTAATTATAAAACATCAAAATTCTCAGATAGAAAGAAGTTTCACTCAAGATACAACTAAGTCAAGGATTAAGTCAAGGATCGATGAACAAGCTTCAAGCTTCTAACATCGTACCGAACAAGTAACAAGTAACAATATAAATATAAATTATGGTAATGTTGCGCATATCCCTGCCAAAGCCAACAGAACAACAACAACACGGATAAATGGAGATTACAAACTTGTTCAATCAACTAGTGACTACCCTACATTTCACAAGTATCTGCAATCTGCCCAACCTCAACTGCTAAATGATGCAAAATTTATCACAGCTTTGAATCTCTAGTCACCCACACTTAAAGTGGTCCTGATTCGGCTCTTTGCAGTCCCCTGGGCTGGCATGCATGAACGAACTTAAAAGCCGACTTAGACTTAAGTAGCATGTTTTAGTGAAGCGTTAAGTCTAAGTCGGCTTTTAAGTTCGTTCATGCACGCCAGCCCTGGACCCTATAAACAATGACTAACTAATTAATTATCTAACTAACCCACACTTAATCCCCCCTCCCCCTCCCCCCTCACGGAAAAATATAAAAAATGTCTCATGCAACCTATCCTTCCCACATTACAAAAACATTGTACTGCTATACAACCAACAACATTGCGCTGCTATACAACCAACAACATTGTACTGCTATACAACCAACAACATTGTACTGCTATACAACCAACAACATTGCACTGCTATACAACATTGTACTGCTATGCAACCAACAACATTGCACTGCTATACAACATTGTACTGCTATGCAAACATTGTACTGCTATACAACCAACAACATTGTACTGCTATACAACCAACAACATTGTACTATACAACCAAGAACATTGCGCTGCTATACAACCAACAACATTGTACTGCTATGCAACCAACAACATTGTACTGCTATACAACCAACAACCTTGCACTGCTATACAACCAACAACATTGTACTGCTATACAACCAACAACATTGTACTGCTATACAACCAACAACACTGCACTGCTATACAACCAAGAACATTGCACAGCTATACAACAAAACACCTCTGTCACAGTGCACAAACACACACATTCATTATCATGCGTTAACTGGTTTCCGTTTTTTTACATTTCATTAATTTGTGCTATTTTTATAGCCTTCATCCCTTCCCCTACCCCCCTCTCCCTCCCCCCCCATTCCCCAATGGACTTCTACTGCCTGTGATTCATGGAATTTGAAGGATGGGCCTGCAAACATCACAAACGGGCAAACTAATACAAAAACTAGACAGAAACGTTGAAGTGGTTCCTCATGGTGTTGGTAATAATTGATAGGGTCTGGTAACATCCATTCTACTATAGAATGATTAGTGGGGAGGTAGATGAGAAAAGGGGCACACAAATACTGTAACAACATTCTACAAACTTGAGTGCTATTGGCATACTGCTAAGGTCTCTCTGGCTGGACAAACCTTGTTTGGTGGTGCATTTGGTAATGAGAAAAAGATAAAAGTACTACTGCTACTACTACTACTACTACTACTAGTAGTAGTAGTAGTAGTAGTAGTAGTAGTAGTAACTACTACTACTACTACTACATTATTTTATAATGCACACCCCTTACTGCTATTATACAATTCTTAAATTGGTGGTGGGGTGCAGCTCAAAAAAGAGAAAAAGAAGTCAAAACATAGACATTTATTATTTTGTTGATACTGTATGAAACAATTTTTGTTAACAAAGGCTGGTATGTTCTGAACATGTACTATGTTTCTGCCTATGACTATTGTTTTAACAAAAATAGAATAAAAAGGAAAATCACATTACAAGCAACGCCGATTTATTATAAAATATTTTGGGGATATTTTGATTACCTTCTTCCATTCTGAACACGGACGAATTGGTGAAAAACAACTCCCACCCACCCCAAAAAAAATGTGTTGATGTTATTTATGACAATGTTGATTCTTGTTTTCTACAACATAATGCAATGTTTCTATCTCATCAGGTTACATACACCATGAACTGGACAAGCCCGGAATTGTTAAGGCCTCGGACTAGACAAACATGGTCAATAGTGTCCAGAAGAAGAGGTGGGGATGTGTAAACTGTTCACTGTAGTGGTGGGGTGTTCTGATATTATTAAGGCCTGCATTTTCAGTTTAGAGGGACCCCAGTTAGCTCAAATTTCTGTTTGTGTGACTATCCCACTTACAAAGCCCCCACCCCCTCTCTTCACCAGTCGCTTTTTTTCTTCTCCTTTTTTTTTCTTACAGTGAACAGGATGTGAACATAGTAACTGTCTGTGTATTATGACACCTCTGTAATGTAACACCCAAAATAGAAAAGAGAAACTGAAAAACACACATAAAAACAGCCTGGAAGTAACAAAGCAACATTAACAGTGTGTACATCTACTTCTATTTACAGAAGTTTGGTCACCATCAAGACCAAGAAGAAGAAGAAGAAAGGTGATGTAGGTGTAACTCTGTTCACTAGTGGTAGTGATGGGGGAGCTGGGAGATGTCGATGTGTTGTGGTGGGGTGGGGGAAGGTTTGGGTGGTGTGTGAATAGTGGAGAATGCTTGCTGCTGTTGCTTTAGAACTGGAAGGGCGCTGTTGCTGGCTGGTGGTTTGGTGGCTGTGGCGGAGGCCGAGCTGACTTCCACTGCCAGGTCAGGGTGGTCAGAGGAGAAAAACAGATCAATACCAGGCAGCTCCCTCCCCACACTGTGTTGACAAGCTCCCCGCGCTGCCACTTCCACAATGTCCACTGCCCTCTAGGCACTCCCGCCTTCAACGCTCTTTGTACACTTTATGCACACTCTCATGCACTGTTCTTCCCCTTCACCTTGCAGCCTCATCGTCAACAACAATAACAAATGTCTGAACAATATGGATATATAACATCACTGAATAGGGACATTCTGTAACATTTGCATAATACAATTTGTGGTGACTATTTTTGCTAGATGGGTATACATTTTATGATAACTAAAAAAAAAAGATTGTCATTATTTTTTTTTAATATATATATATGTTTTTATTTATTTATTAATTTTGTTTAATGCGTTTTAAATGTTCAATTTTAATTGTCTAATATCACCTAAATGTGTGAACAAACATTAAATGAAAGACTGATAAATTTGATTGACAACAACAAGACATCTCCTTCTTCTCTTTTTTTAATTATCATCATCTACATCCTGTTGTTCTTCTTCAACTTCCTTCTCTTCCCCTTGTTCCCTTCACCAACATTCCAATGTTCTGCTGCTGCTTCATTTCTTCATTATCAACCTCTTCTCCTTCTGTTGCTCTTCATCATCATCTCCTCCCCCCACCCCTCATCCCAGGCTCCCCACTTCCTTTCCACTTCTTCTTCATCATCATCTTCTTCTTCATCATCTTCTTCTTCTTCTTCATCATCATCTTCTTCTTCATCATCATCTTCTTCTTTATCCCATTTTACCACTGCTGCTTCTTCTTTTCTTCTTCCATTCCCCTCCACCCTCCCCCCTCTCCTCTTCCATATCCCCCCCCCCTATTTCTCTTTGACAGCATGTTTTTAAATCACCCTAAGCAAGACTTCATTTATGTCATACCTGTAACCAGGACAATAAAATAAACATTAATTACCAAACATTAACATATCACAGGGGTTTTTGTTTGTTTGTTTGTTTTAAATGGTGTACAGAAGAGAATATAAACAGAGCAGGAGAGTGAGGGAAAGAGATGGGATGGAGAAAAAGAGGGGAAAGGGGAGAGAGAGAGAGAGAGAGAGAGAGAGAGAGAGAGAGAGAGAGAGAGAGAAAGAGAGAGAGAGAGAGAAACTAATTTTGTCACTGAAACCACTGAAGGCCTCGTTTTCCATAATACAAAAATTCTTATTCTTCCAGTAATAACCAGAATGAATTTGTTGGTATTTGAAATTTGCTGATTATACTATAAATTCCATATCTAAAACTGTTTTTAAATTCAAGTGAGTTTACGCTAGATTAATAGTAATACTAGCAGTAGATAGAATGCAGAGAAAGATGGAGTATGCTGGTTAAACGATCATCTGTGGTGCCCCTACGACCTCCGGGTTACGGGATAGGATAGATAGCATGATGATCATAGCAGAGTTCGTTAGTCATTACATCACATTACTGAGATATTTTCAAATAATTGGTGATTTGTGTTAAATTGTCCTGTTTTTCTGTTTTCAAAGATAAATTTGGAGTTTCTGCACTACATTCTTTTAAACAAAATTCACTACTTTACCTTACCTTTGTGCCCTTATTGTTGAAGATTCCAATATTCAAGGCACTTTCCTTTATAGTCCATAAGCTGTAACTAGCACTAATTTGACACCATTTCTGACAACAACCACGACCACAACAACAACAACAACCTGCTCTCAGTGCTGAAAAGAGGAACATAGCCAGCACTTGACCCCCACCAGTTTGCATACAGACAAAATAGGGGAGTGGAGGATGCAGTTCTTTCCCTTCTCCATTACTCTCACACTCCTAGAACAAGGTGGACCTGACATTAGAATTCTGTTTTGTTGATTTTTCTTCAGCTTTCAACACTGTACAAACTCATCTTCTGGTGGAAAAACGGAATGCTATGAACATCAACCCCCTTCTCAATCTGTGAGTGGAAGACTTCCTCAGTGACCGCACAGAGACTGCCTGTGTTAGGTCTGCTCTACAGGCCGAGGAAACCCAGCACTGCAACACCTCAGGGTACTGTGATCTCTCCTTTTATCTTCACGCTCTACACCAATGATTGCCGCAGTGACAGAGCTAATAAGCATGTCATCAAATTTTCTCACGACACTGCACTCGTTGACATATTAGACCGTCATAGCTATGGAAAAAAAAAGTTGCTGCTCAGTGGAGTGATGCTAATTTTCTAGAAATGAACGTAGGAAAACTAAAGAAATGGTCATAGACTACAAAAGATACAGCTCAGATGTGGTAGCTCTCCAGCTGAAGGGTCAGACTGTGGAAAGAGTCGAGGAATACAGGTTTCTTGGCAATGTAATGGATGACAAGCTGACTTTTTCAAATAATGCTGAAGTGATTTTCAAATAGTGCAAACACAGAATGCACATACTATACCAACTTAGGTCCTCGATGGTCTAGTAAAACGATAGAACTTTGCTACCATGCTTTGGTATAATCAATCCTAACATTTTCATTTATCTGTTGGTACAGGACACTCGGTGCGAAGAGCAGAAACTCTGTCTGGCATTGTCAGTGTGTGCAGCTAGATAGTGGCAAGAAGCAGGTGCCTCTGGAACAGCTGTTTAATAACAGAGCCCTCAGCAAGGCAGTTAGTATTCAGTGTGACCCAACCCATCCCCTCTCCTGTCTGTTTGAACTTCTTCCTTCTAAATGAAGATTCAAAGATTCTGCTGTGCTCGCTCCAGAACACAGAGGTACAAAAACACTTTCATTCCTACCGCCATCTCCTTGCTGAATGAAAACTATGCCACAATTTCTTCCTAGTACTGTCTTGGTGCTTGTGTATTCAACTGTCTTGCTGCGCATTTCATTTCATACTGTACATCCCATCTGACCGATGCTTCTCTCTCTCTCTCTCTCTGTTTGAATGTGTGTGTGCATATGTGTGTGCATGTGTGTGTATGTTGTATAATACAGCAGTCAGTCTATATCTAAACTTTTTTCCTTTCTTTTTTTGCTGATGTTGTTTTTATTAATAGTATTATTATAGTATTACATGTACTAGTATTGTTTTATGATTACAATTGCTTCCATTGACTATGATAACTGCTTTCCAAGATGGAAACAGCAGGCCTATGAATATGATGCAATTGTTCGATTGTTCGTAGTGGTTGTAGCTTGTCCTCTGAGTAATTTAAACTATTATATATGTTCATACGTTCAAACTCTCATAATGAATGGAAAGTTATCTCAATTTTATGTGCATGATATGAATGGTTCTGTCAACCAAATCAAATTAACTGTACATTTGTTATGTGGGTGTATGTGTGTTAGTAGTAATAAACAACTTTAAGAGACTGTGTGTGATAATGATTTTATGTATTATTCTATTTTGTTTTAAAAGTTTTTTTCCTGTTCTTCCTATCTTATTCGCTGAGCAATGTGCTGTAGGAATTCTCCATTGTGGGTAATCAAGACTGGCTGACTTGACTTGACTTGTTCCTACAGACCCTTTAACCGCCCTTGTTTTGACAGAAGCATTCCCCAACAAGTCATAACATTGCTTAACAAACCCCATTACAAGCACTCGTTTTTGTTGAGTCATCTCACTACTTTAACTCACTAGAGACAAAGTCAAATAGACCAATATTACAGTATTTTACAGTAAACAACAAATTATAGCCTAATCCAACCTCTCCGAATTTAATTTTTGTATAGATCCAATTTCAACAATATTTAAAATGCAGCATATTATGATTAACAAAAAGCAAGCAAGATCAATATTTGACGTGAGCAGCCTGTAACAAACAGCCATCTGACATTGTGTCTGTCTCAGAAATGTCATAAGAGATCAGCAATTAAATTCTACCACTGCAAGGATCACAAAACATTTTGTTTCAAGCGAATGCAGTACCGTTTACAAAGGTTATAAGCAATGTTCAATAGGGAGTTACTTTTCAGCCACACTGCACATATATATTTTGTCACTACCCATTTTCCGCGTTTACTTCCCACCTCCAAACCAAAATGCCTGTACAATGTTATTAACCCCTACGCCTCCCACACACACCCCACATCCCTACCACCCAACCAAGCCCTTTCTATTTGTTTTGTACTTTCGTAGGTGGTGGAATTCATTCTTACCACTGCTCATTCTTTCGTCTTTGAAATGATGTGTCAAGAGCTAATACTAGAAACTTCTGCCAGGAAAATGCTTCAAGACTGTCCCTCTCCCACCAAAACATAGCATTGTGCAACAATCTGCTATGCATGATGCCACGCAGCTAGCATCACACACTGTGGTGACAAAGTTGGCGCCTCGGGCGACTTGAGTTAGATCCTGTATCGGCCAGAGCCTTGAGTCTCCAAGTACTGAGAAATTATATGTGCGCTATACAAATCCTCAATAGTAATAATAAAAATAAAAATCTCATCCCATACAATACAATGCAAAACAAATACATCTTTATTGCCACTAGCCCCTGATGTGAAAAAGACCACTTGCTGTAAACGTTTTACGCCACCTGAAATCTTCCGCAGCATTGTTTGTAATATTAGTTGGAAATTTGAGCAGTTTTTGTTTTCCTTTACAACTGGTCTTCTGCATTCCAATGTCTATTCTAGAGGGTTCTTCATATTTCTCAATATCTGAAAGGATTTTTAAAAAAAAATAATTAAAAGGTGATGTCATCATGATTACATCACTCAATTTGCATTAAGTTTGGTTTTATATTGGATGCATACATAGGCAAAGTCTAAGTATATATATATATATAACTTGAACTAAACCAGTGGTTTGGGAGAAAATAGGATTAGAAAAAATAACAACAAATTATGACGATGTCACACGATGACATCACTTAATATACCATAGTTTTATTTAAAGCTCAAGGCATTCTTTTTTTTTTTAATATATAATTTAAAAAAACAAACTTTATAAATGACAATGATGAATACCCTACTTGATTTGCATAAGTTTGGGTTTACCTTGGATAAACAGGTAAAGTCTAAGTACAATAAGTACGTACCAAACTTGAACCAAATCCCTCCAATAATTTGGGAAAAATAGGATTAGAAAAAAATACAACAAATTATGAACATCATCCGATATGCATTCTTTTTTTTTTTGTTATCTGGTAGGGTTCACTATTTTGTAACTAAATACCAAGTTTCAAAGAAATCTGTCCATTAGTTTCAGAGAAAAGTGTGCACAAATGTCACCTCCGGATGGACGCAGGACGGACAAAGCCCAAAACTATAGCACCAGAGCTTTATAGTTCGGGAAGTAAAAATGGACTAAATCAGGATTGCAGTTAGCTAAACTTCAAATTCTATCACCAGTGGCAGAGGTTAGTAGCCCTCAGCTAGTCTCTCTCTCTCCCTCCCTCCCTCTCCCTCCCTCACCCTCTCTCTCTCTCTCTCCCTCCCTCTCTCTCTCCTCCCTCAATCTACTGTTGTTTTGATTGCCATTGTTTGTCCTGTCAGCAAAAGACAGCTCTGACTCTGGCAGGTGGAGAGGAGGGTGGGTGAGAGAGTGGCCACACAGTAATTATGGATTCTGCTGCAATTTCGTCAATATTATGGGGGCAAGGATTAAGGGGCTTTGGAGTTTGCTCTGACATTTAGTCAGAATGTTATTAACTCAAACATGGCTAGGTGAGTAAACATACAATACACGCGGCAAAATGTCTAGTCAAGCTCAATCGGTGAAGTCACGGGAGCAACAAATTTCACAAAAACATTTGTGTGAACAACAAGTTGAATATTTTCATGTTTTTACTGCGTTTCACGTGTGACCATATCTAAAACATCTGAATTGCAACTGTTTTAAAACTGTTGCTTGATTTAGAACTCACTCTAACATTTTTGGTGCACAAACAAAGTGGTAGCAAATAGAATTTTCAGCTTTGGAGGTGTGCGCGTGTTTTAGCTAATCAGGTCATATACGGGCAAATCAAGTAATGGAGCGTCAAAAATAGCACTGATAGGGTTTGGCCCGATTCCATTTGCTTATGTGCCTATTAACAACATCTATGTAGATCTTTTTTTGTTTTAAAAGCACTGCGAAAGAGTGTAGAGTCGTACTGGCAGGCTAAAAGTAGGCAGAGTTGCTTGTTTACATGACAAAGAGCGACCAAAATTCAAAACCAAGCAATCGATTGGAGCAACGAATATTCACTACATCATCTGTTCATTAAATGTTGATAGCAACACAATGCCCTAAGTAAGCTCATTCACACAACAAAAAGTTGAAACACAAACAAACATACTAAATACCTTGGTTCTTTATAAAAAAAATTTTACTCACCCAGATTCTTCTGGCAGTGCTGAGAAGTCCAACAGCGTCTGGCCGTCTCCCCATCCACAGTGGTACTGGTACAGTTCTCGGGGCAGTAGTTCACACATTTAGTTTCATCCTTGTTCTCCTGAATGTGGTGCTCATTGTCTTTCACACCAACAGCGATGCGTGCCCAGTCAATGGTATTGACATAGCATAGCCGCGTGTTTTTGGTCAAGCGTACAGCCCCACGCATGATGGTGGTGAGTGAGACCAAGCCCAGCTCTTCCAAGTCAGGCATCTCGTAGGCCACCAAGGCATAGTTGTAGAAGAGATCCAGGCCGCGGATGACGGCCAAGTTGGGGAACATGGTCTGCAGCGACTTGAGGCCGTACACTCTGTACAGCAGCAAGTGGCCCGTGATCTCCCGTAGCAAAGGAAAGCGGAATTTCTCGTAGCTAGCCTGGTCGGCATGGTCGATGAGCAGGATGTGCAGGTTGCCTTCAATTGCCGAGCAGTTCTCCAGCTTCTTCAGCCACTCCACTGAGTTGCGGATGTCAATAGTGCCGCATGCTGAAACAGCAACACCAAAATGCTAAATAAAAAACAATATGCAACAATAATAGATACATAATAATAATAATAATAATAATAATAATAATAATTATTATTATTATTATTATTATTATTATTATTATGATTATCATTTCGTTATTACTATTTTTATTACTAAGAATGGACAACATGACTAATTTGATAAGTAAGCGTCTATTCATAGGAAATGGGTAGTCATTTTTCCTTTTGAAATGGAATACAAAAGACAAACTTTACATTACATGGTTATTGCTTTAGTTCCAGCGGACTCTTGCGAGCCAAATCAGGACCAGGGAAGTGAAAGAAGACACCCCTGATCCGCATAAAAGATCTGCCGAAACAACCCTAGTGTTAACACTGAAGGCAATCTACCAGCCAGTCACTTTACAATAAAGACATCCCACGCAGGGGACGCTGAGGCTATACTCTAATTTATTGAAGCCCTGTTTACAAAAACAAAATAGAATACAAACAAAATGCCTACAGTGCCAAATAATAACATCATAGGAAGCCCCAGTGACCATTTGGCAGAAAGCATCCAATATTCCCAAGCTGATCAAACAGACCTCATACACAAATGAGTTTTGTCCCAGAAGAGTTTTAAAGAAAACAGGCAGGTGACGGTCTAGCAAAGAAGAAAATAGAATAGTTGATAGAACAGAGTAGGAATGAGAAAGAACAAAGGAGAAAGACAGTGACAGTGGGAATTTAAAGCACTAAATTTTCAGAAAGTGGGGATACTATTTATACTGAAACCCCCGGGACCCACACGTGGGAAAAAGACAAACAAAAACATGATGAGACAACATACTGTAAGAAGGAGCACATGACAGACAAAGGGAAGAAGTTTATACTACTCATAGTAAAATGAGCAATGTGCCTGCGTGGTCTAAGGCGGGATTAATTTCCTTGTCAACAGGCTAAAAACCAAAGGCGCCTTACAGTTGTGGGATCGATCCTGCCTCTGATCTGGGTATTATGTTTCTCTGAATATTATTTACTTCTGACTCGGGCAAGGTCTCAGGGTTTTTTTCCGGGTCTTCGGTTTGCTCCCCCAGCAAAAGTTTTAAAAAACACAATACTAGGTAGGTTGGATTTGGGTTTGGGTGCGCCACAGGGGAAGTGGTCCAGAATTTCCCTATAAAAAGGGACCAAAAAAAGTGTTTAAAAAAATAAAAACTTCTTGTCCCCTATACGCATTGTGTCCGGGGACGTTAATCTAACCACTGAACTGAACTGAACTGTCAAAAATAAAAAAATAAAATCAAAATCATATGACCAAACAGGAGTTTTTACACAGTTTCCATTATCATATTATGATTAGGAAATTAACCAATTAACGCTTGTTCGCTGTGTATTTCATGCGTGTAAGGGCTATGCAAAACTATTTTGTGTCCAGTAGCAAACAATCTTCCAATAAATGTTAAAATTAACGTAAGCCGCTCGGACAAATTTGCCACTAATTATATATAGTTTGATCCCCAAGCCAAGCTAATCTCACATGAATGAGAGAATAAAGTCCTTTGAAAATCGGTGTCATATGCACTTTTGCCTTTTAGTAGTTCTAGACTTGCACTCAGTTGTCAAAATTCCATAATTAAAATTAAAGGAATTACCAATGTGTCATAATTTTTTTTACATTCAAGTTTGCATACGCTGTATGCAGCTTTAAAAATGGTGGATGGTCCCTTGTCAACGTGTTAATCAGACCAAGTCTAAAAGAAATTATTTTAAAACATAAATAATGAAGCTCAAAAGACAAAGAAAAGTTCGCCAAAACTTTGAACAAAGCTGTTAGCATCTAGATTAAATTTTACCATTTATCATGTTAATTTAAATAAAAACATTATGACAAACTTTCAGTGGAACACAGATCTGCACTTTAATTTCAGTGAACAAACAATTTAAAATAAAATTAAATTTAAAAACAACAGCTGCTAACTAAATTTTAAAAGTCAAACATGAAAAGGTAAAAACGCAGTTGCCTTTTATTTGTACACATGTCGAGATAGAGGCAGATCATGATGATACTATCAATAACAGATGAAAATTATACTATTGATGCAGAGACTCTTCCATATATATATATGAGCTGTTACATGTTAAATCAGTAAACGTGATCTGGTCCATATTTATAAGATGCTTGTACTGTGTACAGCATTAAAGTGAAATTTTTGGATTTAGTATTTATTTAATCATTATTAGCCTACATTCCAAGGTAAGACTGCTGCGCTCCCTTGTCATCTCCATCTTCCTATCTTGCGAAACATGGACCCTCACAGCAGATCTACATTACAACGAAGAATACAAAACATGGAGATGAGGTGCTATAGAAGACTTCTGGGCATTTCCTATACCCAGCACATCACCAACGACAAAGTCCGACAAACCATCACACAAGCCATTGGACAACACGATGACCTGCTCACAGTGGTGAAAAAAACGGAAACTCCGATGGTATCGCCACGTCACCAGATCATCAGGTCTTGCAAAGACCATCCTGCAAGGCACAGTGCAAGGAGGTAGAAGAAGAGGGAGACCAAAAAAGAGGTGGGAGGACAACATTCGAGAATGGACTGGTTTGACACTGAATGAAACCATCAGGGTTGCTGAGGACAGAGAAAGATGGAATATGTTGGTTAAGCGATCACTCCGAGTTACGAGATAGGATAAGTTAGGATAGGATAGATTAATCATTATATAAAACTTTTTCAGCTCAATAGCCGCTCAAGGTGCTGGCCAATAAATGTTGTAATTCAACCCATCCAAGGCACCCACTTTGGGGGGAGCGTCTGATGCCTAGACGACTAAGCACAATTCTGGGCACTTGGGGTTGATGGAGAAGGAACCTTGGAGCTTACTGGGTGTATTTGTGTAGTCAGCACTCACCTGTCTAGGACATGAGTGTCAGGATCTTTAAATCTTTGGAATGCGGATGGAATGCATGCGTGCATAAACTTTAGTTTATACTCTCATCCGAAGAATCATTAAAAAGTAATAAAAAGAAGCAGAACATGGACACTCGTCAACAGCACTGAACCAGTTTATGTTCATGTTAAATCAGTAAACGTTATCTGTTTTTAGCATTCCTACCCATGGCTGTTAAATCTAACAGTTGCTTTAAGGTGTGTGTATGATGATGATAATGAGGCAGTCTTGTATAGCTCAGTCTCCACATCAGGAAACATGCTTAATGTGCATGCAGAAAAACCAAAATTATCCAAAAAATTTCTCCATAATTTTTTTTTTTTTAACCATGTACATAGCCTATTTATATAATTTATGGAGTAAACGGAGTCTGAATACATTGTTGGAAAAATTAGACTTTACTGCTCTTTTGAATGAAGATAAACTTCTATTATGGTATTAGATGCAATCAATCTAATAAGTGGGTGGCCTCGTGGCGCAGTTGATAAGTCGCCGGTTTCCTATGCCGAAGGTCGCGGGTTCGATTCCCGCAAGGGGCGAACGTATGTGACTTAGGTACGAGACTATTGAGGTCACCGAGGGTTTTCTCCGGGCACTCCGGTTTCCTCCCTCCCTTCAATAATGGTACAGGACGCAGTCGATATAAAAATTTCAAAAATAAAAATTCGATTTTCTGTCCGTCTTCTAATAGCGATCTCCCTGCCTTTACACCACCTTTTCAAGTGATGGATGAGTGTTTGGTGTGTGTGAGCGTGAATGAGACAGGTGAGCGTGTATGTTGGTATAGATCGCCGCGCTTTGAGCCTGAATGATTTGGGGAAAGGCGCGTATAGCATCCTGTATTATTATTATCATTATTTAGTAACAAATAAAAATTGTATTTTCTTTCCATCTATAATAGCGATCTCCCTGAGGGATAGATGGTGAGAGTGGGTGAAACACGTGAGTGTGTATGTTGGTACCGATTACCACACTTTGAGCCTGATCGGTGATTTGGGAAAAAGAGTATATATTATTATTATTATCGCTGTGCTTCAGTGGAAGAGGCAGTGAATTCCAGAGATCAGGAGCAAAATTTGTAAAAGCTCTATAACCCTTAGTTTTCTTTGAGTTGTCATTACAACGCTCGGCAGCCAGAGTCGAAACTAGCTTGCAGATCGAAAGAGTGTGCTCTGGATGTGTTCTGTGTGCATAATAAAACTGTTATTAAACTGTGAATGTAAATCTAAATGTGACATGCAACCATCATCTTTCTCCCTTGTCACAAAAAAATCAATAGGTAGATCTATGTGTACTTTTTTTTTTTATCCAATAAAACAGAAAACTGCTACCAATTCAAATATTATAGCAACAACAAAAAAACAGATATAAATAAACTTTAAAAAAAAAACACAAAAAAAAACAGGCACACACTCAAATGTGGACACCAAGAAGACAAAAACGATACAATGCAAATTGTGAGCCAAGCTCTTCCTCAAGCAGACAAAATTGTAACAGAACGAGTACAAAATAACACTTCCCAGCACAACTCCCAAAATGAATGAAATGATGTTGAAAAGGAAGTAATAATAATAATAGGAAGTTGATAGTTAACTTGGAACTCTCTTCCTCCCTCTCTGAGCAGCTCTCCACTCATAGCCACTTTCAAATCCAACTTGAAAAAGTCTTATCTCTTCTTTAAAAATGTCTGATCTCGTCTCCCAGCATCTTCCTCAACATCATTCCTTCGTTTTGATTCAGACCACCACTGTCACACTGCTCACCCCTAGCCTCCTTGCTGCTCTCCTCCTATCCCCTCCCTCCCTCATTCTTTTTTTTTCACTTGCAAATATTCTTTGTACATGTTTGTATAAATTCTCATTCTGTGCTTCATTTAATCTTGTTTTGTCTCATTTCTTTTTGTATGCATCTGGATGTTACAGTTTAGTATGACTGCGTGGAACTGCGCTTTGAACTGATCTGTCATTAGGAAAAAGCATAACAATCCTGACAGGGTCACACACTGGATACGATGGCATCAACAAAGTACCTGGGAGTCACAACTCCAAAAGGAGATCAGCCGGGACCAACATGATGCCATCACAGCCAAGGCCAGCAAAACTCTCTTTTCTGCAACAGAACCTGAAGATAGCTTCCACCAAATTGCGGGAAAAGATGAACATGGTCTTCGTTCGGCCCGTCCTGGAATACGCCAGCTCAGTATGGGATCTTCACACGCAGAGGAATATTGAGAAAATTGGGGCAATACAGGGAATGCACTTATGCAGCGCGTTCCATTCTGAACTGCTACCACAACATCTCTAGTGCGAGCACAATTCAAGGATGGCACACTCTCAAGCCAACGAAAGAAAGCCAGACTCAGCATGCTGAAAAAGATCAGAAATGGCCAAGCCCAGGTGCCACACAGTAAGCTCCAACCCGCAGTGCAGAGGTCATGACATGCAGTTCCAGCTAATTCAGCGCAGGCCAGGCTACAAGTTCTCCTTCTTCCCCGCACCATCAGGGACTGGAACACCATCTCTGTCAAGGAAGCCATCACCCTTGACCCTTCTGACATTGTTTTGTTTGTTATCCATCTGTAAGTACTAAATTTTGCGGAAATTGGCTCTTTTAGGAGTTTGAGGAAAACTTACAGTTTGACATAATAATTCTCCATATTTCTGTAGAAATTTACAGTTAAACACCTGTCTGGGCCCTAAATGACCCACATAGCCCGGTGTTATTATTAGACCTACTGGTCGGCCATTAACCTTTACCGGGCTAACACAGGTTAGGATTGGAAGGGGAACACAAAGTCCAATGGGGCATGTTTGCCAAGCCAGTGAGGCAGGATGACATGATCCACTGTTACGGCACAGCTTGGCTGGCTGTTTACATCCTTCCACTGGCCAAGCTACCTCCTTGCGTAATATGACCTAACAGCATGGAGCGGCCGGCTGGCCCAGCGGCCGGTTAGTAGTAAACAACTTCGACCTCAATCTTTCCACAAAGTACACTTCTGTCCAGCAAGGGGAGTGTTACCTCAATTGGGGGAAGGGATGGGGGAGGGAGGGGGGGGGGGGAGTCAGCGTGGTAAACGACAGTCCAACCACATTGCGTAGCGGAAACTGACCGAATCTTACATTCACATCTCTCTCTTGGAAGGGCGGGAGATGGGGATGGGGGGGGGGGGGGAGGAAGAGTTAATAGGTGCACACACACACAGCGCATTAAGACTAGTCCAGGCCTTCTCTCTCTCTCTCTCTCTCTCTCTCTCTCTCTCTCTCTCATATATGGGGCTATGACCTTATTGAATAAAATTCTTGAAATTCTCTCTCTCTCTCTCTCTCTCTCTCTCTCTCTCTCTCTCTCTCTCTCTCTCTCTCTCTCTCTCTCTCTCTCTCTCTCGACTGGAGAAGGCTTGTCTATGCTAGCTTGCACGACACACTGAAAGATCTAGCGGCAGTTTTATGCCGCTTTTTCACTGGAGGTAGTACTAGAGTACTTTGACGATTACTTAAGCTGTTAACGGGAAGAATCTGTAACAACCCCGCAGGAATTTTAATAGAATAATTTCTTGTTAGGTTGATACTACAGAACCTACCCTACCCCAGGCTCCAAGGATGCGAGCTTTCAGGAGAGAGAGACAGACAGACAGACAGAGAAAGAGAGAGAGAGGGGGAGAGAGAGGGGGAGTTAGGAAAGATGGGAAAGGGAAGAGAGCTGCAAAGTACAATCTTTGCACATACAAAAAACAACTAGAAAATAAGACCTCCAGAATGCCAATATGCGTCCACACCCACATGCATACACACTAGCCTGAAGTGCTGACACTGAATCGGATATGATGAAATTATAAATATGAGGATCTTTTGGATTGATACTGTTTCAGAGCTAAATGGATTGCCTTGAGCTCAGCTGTGTAAACAGAACAAAAATCAGGTATATGTTGTTGCAAAGGCTGGTCGAGGTGTCTCCCAGAGACCGACGCAGCAGTAACCGAGTCTCATTTCTTGGACCCGTTCGTGTTCATATTCTTTATACAATGAACATTGTTCTAGATAAAGTTGCTTATAAACAGCTTCTGAAGTTCGGTCTTTTTGAAGGATGTGAGGTTGACGTTGATAATGGGGTTGATGAGGTTCCAAGGTGGGAGCACAGTTAGCAATTGGTCATCATTAACAGGGTCAATATCTATGCCTGCAGTGTCAAAGTGAGGACGTATTCTGATACCAAAAGGAGGAACTTAGAACTGTTGGTTTGTTGGAGTATTTAAAATTATTTTTTCTAATAATTTGCCAACTTGAGATGTTAATGTAATTGGTCTATAATTATTTACTGATGCACGAGACTTACCTTGCTTATGTACTGGAATAACTACAGACTTCTTACAGATAGTAGGGAGAATTCCACATTGGCCAACATCTTTTGCATACTGAATGTAGCAATTTTTTCCATGTAACTGGCAAGTGATTCAGTAATTGATGAGATACCATCTAGAGCAACAGCAGTTTGTTTGATGAAAAAGATCGTAAAGTTTCTAAAACCTCTTCATAATTAATAGGCGCATTTAAATAATGCAAATTATCTGGTATATGACCTTCATAGAGCGTACCAGAGAATGATAGAGGAGAAGCAGTTTACTTGTCTGCTATCTAGTCTGTGTGGCTGATAACTCAATGAACTACAAAAATAACATTATTGTATTTCAGGAGCAATAATATCAGACTATTTCATTTGTCTGAATTAACACAATTATTTTTGGCAATTGTTAATTTGCGAATTTCTGCATCAATTTCTACATTTTACACTGTGTGAAGAACTGAACCTATTTATGTTTTGGGTTTCTCCAAGCAGGCAGGCATGTAGATTAACGTCCCCGGACACACTATGCATATAGGGGACTTGGTTTCTCCATGTCACAGTTTCTGGTTTTTATAGGACTAAGGACAGTTTCCTGAACCAGTTATTTTATGTTTCTCTCTAGCTTTCTTTTGCCTAATATTCATCTGCATGTTTTGTGCCAGCATGTGTGGTTCAATTTCAGTGTTTCTTACAGCTTCTGACCATTGAATGGTCTAATAATAACCTGCCCCAAGCATTGAGAGATCTATGAATGATTCAGGAGTTAGCTTTTGGCATCATATAATTATTCATAATGTCCAATCCACACACTGATCAGTCTATGCTGGAGAATTCAGAAATGTTCTTTTCTCTGATGACTTCATTGAAGTGGTCTGTTTTTAGAACACCTTAAAAAAGAAATGGTTCAGGGGATTGGAGTGAACTTGATTTATACATTGCAGAGCATCTTTTACAGTTGAACATACTACTTGAACATTTTATATTTTGTGAGTGGGGAGCGGAGATAAAGGAGAGAGGGATATTTTTTTTTACAACAAAATGATTGTTTGCATGGTAATAGGAGTCACTTTTCCAGCTCAAAGAGCTATGCTCATATCCATCATGCACAACATTGAAGGATTGAACCTACCTCGTCCAAGACAGTACTGATGGATATCATTAGTTTTATCATTAACATTTGCGTTCAGGGAAGCAAGGTGGTAGAAATATGTTAGCAGATTATTGTGAAATTTTAAAATAACATTAAACTTCCCAAGGCGTCTGTTCCCATCATACAGGTACAAACTGAGGTTACTAAAACTAACGTCTAAGCTACTGAATGTTTACCATTATCGCCTGTCATACTTCACTTTTCAGCCTAAGAAATTGTGCGAAATTTACAAATTGAAATAACTTTTTTTTTGGTGGGATTCTTAAGTGTACATTTAAACTTACCAATGCCAATGGTTTGGTGTCAAATGCCTCTGTTCGAAACGATGAATAAAAGAAAGAACTTTAATTCAATTTGAATTGGCTTTCCAGTGCATACAGAAAATTGGTCCCACTCAGACAAGAAATCATGCATACCACTTCGAACACCTCCCAATTTGTATATGTTACTGGCAATCTGTGTATTGTCAAAAAAAAGAAAAAAGAGCAGTCAATTCATGTTTTGATTGTGACCACTGGCCAATAATATAATGACTAAAATTTCCAGTCAATATGTGTACTGCCTTTAAAAAATGATCTGGTCAATACACGAATTGACTGGACTTTCATTCAGCATTTAAATTTCAACGGGGTGTAAACATGAATAAATGAATGACCATGCAATCATGTTATTATTTTAGTTCATTACGCACACTCACAGTGACACATCCACACAACTAAACCATGTTAAGTATAAGTTGGTAAATATTAAAAATGGGCTTAAAATGTACACACTTAAATTTAAAACTCTCTCTCTCTCATGCATAGTAACTATTTAAAACAAGCTTAAAATGTACACAAATTTAAATTTACAACTTCTCTCTCTCTCTCTCTCTCTCTCTCTCTCTCTCTCTCTCTCTCTCTCTCTCTCTCTCTCTCTCTCTTTTTGTTTCACTGTCAATTACATCTAATTCTTGAATGCAATCGGGGAGGCTATACCATTATTAAAGAGAGAGAGAGAGAATTCCATGTCGTTGCTACGATTGAGACCTGCATTATAGTTCCAAACGTTTTATTTCGCAAAGCATGCAATGATAGCGTGTATTTACCTTTGATTTGATTCTGGAATGTTATAAGCTTTACTGGATCGCAGAGAGGCTATAAGTAATGCACTGTCTGCTTGAAAAAGAGATTTTTTGACTGATTTTCGGAAAACGATCTAGTATGCAGTTGCTGGTGTTTGCTGAATAAAGTTGAACAACTTTTTACAACGACTCCTGCCTTGTTGCTGAGTGAACATGCTATGTGGATAAACGAATTCAAGTAAAACATATCAAGATTAAAGCATCGGCGCTGAACCAACTATTGATAAATACGTAAAACAGTCATAATATTTCACCTTGCTCAACAGGAAACTGGAATCTTTTGTCCTTAGAATTTCGACCAAAATACATACAGCAGACGTAATATTTTGCCTTGGTCAACACATCTCAAGGTTATGATCTGAGCTCATCACATTTCTGTATAATATAAATAATGCTCTAGGTTCACATGTGCTCTCAAACATTATCAGGAGACTTGACTGAGGAAAACACGCATTGACACATTGTTAGTCAATGTGTGTATTGAAGTGTGTCAAAATTAAGACAATACACATATTGACTGGAAATTTTAGTCATTACATGTATTGGCTAGTGGTCACAGAAAAAACACGAATTGACTGCTTTTCTTAGACAATACACGTATTGACTGAAAATACACAGACTGCCGGTAACATGTGTGTGTGTGTGTGATTGCACGTGTGTTGTCAAGCGCGGCGAGCTTGCTTTCCTTACCGTTTGCGAGGTACCGCGCGATACAAATGTACTGTATTATTATTATTATTAACATATATATTTCACACATAGTTCTTTCTGCTTATTACATGTTCTGAAATGTAAATACTTTATATAAAGCTGATGCAAAATTGTGACATTTAATAGCAAACAAAAAATTATCCAGCATTCTTTTGGTAGCAGGTGTGTAAGCAAGAGAGACACCGGTGTGGGCTTTTGGGCAGTGCTAACTTGTAATAGTTCCTCTTGAAATCAGAGACTATATACACCATTTTCTCTTCCTTTCTGTGTTTTTATTATAGTTTAATCTGCAAACTCATGCAACAAAAAACCAACTCAAGGCTCATGCCTGTCAATATACACACAAACAAACTTAACAAAAACAAACACATGGACACAAAGTTGTGTGCATGAAAAAGCAAAACTATTGTTTATCTAAAATAAAAGGAGTGATATTGCTATATTTAGATCGCTTTAATTAAATTAAAATGTTATCACGTTCTATTTAGTATGTATTATTCACTCAAGGGGATATATTTACATCATATAAACGTAGAAAATAAATGTATCCAGGGTTGCACAGTCGCAATAGCATAAGAATGACCTGCAGCGAGGAAGGCGACTAGTTAAGCTTGTCAACAAGTTACAAAGCAATTTTTCCAAATTAGATTTTTTGATGATATTATTTTTTATGCATGGCAGAGAGGCTGCACCATTCACGGTTGCCATCCAGTGACATGAAAATGAAAGGAATTAGCGATGGAGAATATTTTAACAGCGTGGACAGAATTATTCTTTAAACTGCAGTGATATATATTTCCTTTTTTACACTGTTGGCAATAGTACTGGATCACTCGATACATTCAATGTAGTATGATATACACATCATTATACACCTGCATACCTGTCTGACATAGTATATTACACGAATGAATTTAACAAAAATATTTATTTGCTACTTATTTAATTTCTGTCCTCAGCTACACTGTTTGACTTTGTAGCTTTCAGTGAACACTTCAAGTTAATTAAACTTAAAACTAAGTTAAAAGTGGGTTACAAAGCAAACATTACTTGAACTTGAGTGCCGTTTCCTGCAAAATATTATCAGAGAAAAACAAACCTCAGAAGTAGTACTGAAAGGGATTTTTCTCCTTAAGCACACTTAAACCTTGTAACTTGTACAATATTTTTATCATTTACTTTTTAGTTCTTAGGAAAGAAGTGAGAGGAAGGTTTTAAAGTGGGGGTGGACCAACCCAACAAGAATATTCCTGTCTTTGTGATGCAGAGAGAAGACAAGATTGGAAAGAAGATAACGCTGCACTGCAACCGTAGTTGCCACTGGGTGATATTGTGGATAAAACGGTGCCAGGGTAGGTCCAGTGACAGACTGCTGTCCTAGGTTTTTGTAACCTTATCCCTGCCTACACCCAACAAGACTTCCACTGATGTTCTACAATAATTAATGCATGTCTTCTTACTTTATGTTGCACCTGTAATTTATTTTAAATCCGCTGGCATGCGATAGATTCCTTTATCTCATAGGAAGACATAAGATGTCTGACTTAAATATCCACAATTTAAAGGCTTTGCTTACTTTTGGGGCGAAAAATATAAAAGTGGGCTTTCGTTGTTACTCAAACCAATCGCTGAAGTTGGAATTTTCCATTTCTGTACTGAGAGGGAGTGATTTCCCTAGTTTAACGATACTGCAACACACTCTACGATCTACTAGAGGTTATTTTTAGAACTAGAAAAGAAACTAGCAGTTGCTATTAATAGGTGCAAAAACTACAGAATTTATTGATTAAAAAAATAATACTTTCGAAAGAGTTGTTTATTCATTGCAAGTTCTTTTTTTTCAGTGGGGCAACATTCACTGTGAATGTTAAACAGATCTGTCAAGTGGGCCCCTTTAAGTCAACAATGTTTATGTCCTCGGATGGTACCAAATAACAGGGAAAATGGGCAAACTGAGGCTTTTTGTAAACCTTTAAAAAAAAATTTTTTTAAATATATGATATCTTGTCTAGCATGGATGAAACAGTTGTTAATTAAATTCAATACAAAGCCTCAACTCTTCAGCAACCTATACAGCAGGACAAGGTGACCGTAACCTATAATCAAGGTATCCCGTTATCACATGGCACAGATGTTTACCCAGCTCTGACTGACAAGTGTTCTCCAAATCCTTGCATAACCACTTGCATTGGAATCAGTACAATAGTAATTAGCACGGTATTAATCATTGGCTGATGTTGATGACGATGACAAAAATGATGAAGAGGAGGAGGAGAAGAAAAGGAGGTGGAAGGAGGAGGAAGTAGCAAAGGAAGAGGTGGAGGAGGAGGATGACAATGATGACAACTATGATGATGATAAAAAGACAATGAACGTGATGACAAATGAACGTGATGATAAAGATAACAATAAATGAACAATAAAACCAGCGTCGGACTGATTAGACAATACCACCAAATATCACCAGTCCAGAATATGTGAAAGAAGAAAAAGATAATGATGAATTGAAGATGAATTGAAGATGATTATGATGATGATAATGATGCAGCATTCTTGTACAGAATCCAATTCAAAGTTATAGTGCTCAAAAAGTTTGCAGTATGATCAGAGTAGAGCAAACCAGCAAGGATTGATAAATAATAATTTTGTTAAGTTTTGGAAGTAACTATTTGAAGTCTGCTGTCATGATAAAAATAGCATTTCTATAAGGTTTCATTTTTGTATTAACAATTTATTTAATTACAATACATGCATCTTCTCCTTGTTTCTGGGAACATGCTAAAACACTTTTTAAAAGTGACGGAAAGAGCAGAATTTTGCTACAAGGGTTCGGGTAAGGGTTAGTTGTAGATCTATCCCTAGCCCTTGCCCTAACCCTTTTCTCTACAAAAATGCGTTTTTTCCGTCCCAAAAACCCATTTGCCTTCTTGGATTCTAAAATTGTATGAAACCAAGTGAGGACACTATCCAGCGTCAACAAACAGTTCAAAAACATTCTTAAACAGTTCGTAAAAGACAGTTGACCTAGAAACAAATACAGCTTGACCTAATTCGTCGCCTAGAGGAGACGAAACTTACTTTTCCTTGCGTTTTCAAAGTTACCTTGGATCTGGGAACATTCGCATGTTCCCAGATACCAAACTGCGTCCCCAGATGACCGTACAAAAACAAATATATATTGTTTCTGGGGACATTTAATTTCAAACCTGATCAATCAATCGTTTGGGGTCTATTACAAATATAGAATTTTACTACAAATACTGAAGCTACCAGTGTCATGCTCAATATAGATTATTATGGACTTCAATATTTGTTTTGTGCTGTGGAGGAGAGTGAGGTAGTGGGGAAGGGGTAGGATGCAGTGGGTGAAGGGAGAGTTATAGGAGTGATCATGTGGGAGAGTCCTTCAAGCATTGTTATGAGTTCACATAGATCTAAAATGTAACTACTGCAGCTGACAAAATTAAACTTACTTGCATCCCTTTGCTATTGTCCGCACTACTGATGCGATTTATATCAAAAAGCTGTCAAATATAGATAGATCTACAGATATCTATAGATACAGATCTTTATTTGTCAATAAGCATTACAAACGCTGTGTTGTTCGCATCCCAATATGATTAATAAGCTTATGATGAATATGAATTAAAATATCAAAGGGCAAAGCGAATATAAAGTTTAAAAAAAGGTATTCTGGTAAGCTTTTGGTCATTGAGGATGGAAGCGTTTGTGACCTCTTTTTTCTCTAGGCCAGCTCAATGAGGGAGGTGCCTATCTCCTTTCAGTTGCTGCTTTACTTTCCCCGGTTCAAATCAGATCCAGGTACCCATGTGTAGCTGGGTGGACTGGGGTGTGTCATGCGCTTGTTTCAATCTTTTTGTGTCATTTGGCTGTTGTCTTCCAAGCATGGTCACCCATCCAAGTACTAACCCTTCCCAGTGTTGCTTAACAAGAAATACTGCTAGCAAAGCAACAGCTTCCAATATGTTTGTCATAGCTGATGGGTAATTTTACAAATCCAACCATGTTATATTCCTATAAATAAATTTGAAATAATTTAATATAATCATCATCTGCATCATCATCATTACTTAAATTCCTTTTTTCACTATTTTTTTTCTTTTTTTTTTTCACTGCTATTCATATTTTGAAAAACTAAAAAACCCCATCAGCGTAAATGATACCTGATTACAAAGCGACCCGCCACATAATAGTCTGGCAATTGCTATAAAGACCACAATTACACCGAAAATTCTGCAACCCAATATTTAACTTTTAACGGTCCGATTCAGGTAGTAGGTAAACACATTCCACAGCTTCACAATGAGGTAATTTCCTTCCTTCATACAAGGGGGCTAGGACTATTGTGATAAAGACTGACAATAAAGTGACAGGCAGCTAAAAAAATAAAAAATGATGCCATGGTCAAGTTACATGTCCCCGTTTACTGTAGTCGGTCGATCTAATGGATATTTTCGGAAAAGTCGGCTGCAGGCTGAAGTAGAATATACAACTAAAACGATATTCACTACAGAGCTGCTTCAAATGCCTTATCATATTTACTGTGAACAAACGGTATGCTTTTATCTTTTCAAGTTCAATTGGGGAAAAGAGAGAGAGGGGTTGGAATTGTAGGATGGGATCCACACATTCAGTTCAGCGTGCAGTGGAGGAGTTTCTCAGGCAACTTGCCTATGATGGACTCCCCACAGTTTCTCAAACATCTCTAAATTAAGGAGGGCCTGGCTATTATTGGACCATTTGCCTCCAATTTGTGAGTGATCATTTTTAATCACATTTTCTTTATTTTAAGTTTGAGTCCCAGGTGATGATGATGGAGGATGCTTCACTAGTTTGTTGAATAAAGTTACTTTTCTTGGCTGTGCTGTGACTCGGCTCTATTCTACTGAAGCGAATAGAAAACATTGCTCCTGTCAATTTTGATCAAAGAGAGGTTGCACATCGCCAGTCTGCCTGATTTGCAAAGTGTGGTCAAGATTGCATGCATTAATCGTACAAAAGCTGGCTGACTCCTCATGTGAGGACTTAAAAATAGTGGGTTACAATTATTGCAAGTGTTTCCAAGACAATTGCGACTCCGCTCCATGACCTCTTTATGCCTAGGAACTTAACGGACTTGTTTGCAGCCATGCTATAATAATGTTTGACCAAAGAGCCTTTACTTTTCAAGCAGGTTAGTTAGCAAACACTATTTCGGCTGGCAAAATCTGACACAGGATCCTGTTAAGTGTTATTATGGATTCTCAATGGCAACTAAATCCCTTTTGGACACCTACCTATCTACGACCATGTCTATTTATAATTTCTGCTCACAAGAAATTCACACACTTTTCAAAAATATGTACATGATGCAGATCAAATCATCTTATCCGTATTGTTAACAACAACCACAATAATAATAATAATTTTTATAAAGCTAAGAGATGCCCATAAATCGATAACTCTTGTTATGGCCAGCATGGATTTCAATGCACAGTTCCCATCAGGAATACCAAAAACTTAATCTTGTGGATAAGTTGCATGCACAGCTTCAAGTGTTTGCTTCGATAGTTTACCATGCTTCTGAGCCTAGTGCTGGCAGAGCTCAGGAAAAAGGGCACAGTTGTTACTAGTTCATTGGATAGTCTTGATTTGGGAACAGCATCTTGTGAGATGCTTGGACAGTGTCATTGAGACGATGCCTCTTGTACACAATCTTGGCTTTGTTGTTCAAACCAGAAAATCTGTATTACAACACATACAATAATCACATGTACATGTTCTTCATTTAATGACTAGGACTGTGTCTCCCACACCCGAATGTGTGGCTAAGATCAGGAAAGCTTATCAGGTTCTCTTGTGCAACCACCTGGTGGCTACCATTTGAGATGGAGGTTCGGGTCGGTCTCGAGGTAGCATGATTTTCTGTTGTGTTTGGTGCACTGTACTACTATCAGATTGAACATTAATATGCAGCTGGCTTTGAAGTTAGCCCCAGGTAATGTTGTTGCAAAATGCCTATCAACTGCGTAGCACAGCAGGACATACACTGATGGCGATTACACATCGCCAATGTTTCTAAGTCAATTCAGCAATCTCAACCTGAACAGGTGATATAATCTGACGCTGACCGCATGTCCGCATAGGGTGCGGCCAAATACAGGACAATCATCGTGCGGGTGCTTGGTCACATGAAGATTTAAAAAACCTTCCACATCAATTATTTGCAACTTAGGGACATCATGCTACCTCTGAAATCTTGGGTATCCCTTCTGTGAAACAATCATGAAAGTGATGGTAGATAATCAGACAACTGTATCTGCCATTTATAGGCACTAGCCAATCCCCTGACAACAATAGCATAGCCAAACACTCTAGCTCGGCTCTGGTGCAGTGATCATAGCTTTTCTGCAGCATATAATACTGAATGTTCATGCTAGTTTCCAACCTCAGGCTGCAATAACGTTTTCCATAAAATGGAAGCTGGATGTGACCATACTGAGTTGTTTATTATTTAATATTACAGTCATAATCATATCAGCCTTTCTAAAGCACAAATAGCTTATAATTATATTGAATGACCACTCTGGCTTTCGACCATACTGAGGTTACTATTGCAGTCCTCAACAACAGCACCATCGGGAAATGGTTCAGAACAACAATCCGCGTGCATCAAGGATGCCTGCTATCTCCAACGTCTTCCTGGAGGGTACCATGCCAGATGCCCTTGCAGATCACAAAGGCACAGTCAGCAATGGGGGGAGGGAGGAGGGGGAGAAGGGGGATGTAAAGCAATCTCCAACCTCCATTTTGCGGATGACATTGATGGATTGGCTGGAGAGGAACAAGAACTTGAACAGCTGGTACAGAGGCATGACATCACCTCCAGAGCCTTTGGAATGGAAATAAGTGCAGATAAGACCCAAATAATGACCAACAACACCAATGGCACCAACACGGACATCAAGGTCCAATGCCAATCCTTCAACACTGTGAACAGTTTGAAATATTTAGGAGTTCTGACAAAGTTGAAGCCCATTTAGAAAGACAGGACCATTAGTCTACACTCCAAGGTAAGGCTGCTGCACTCCCTTGTCATCTCCATCTTCATATAGGCTTGCGAAACATGGACCCTCGCAGCAGATCTACAACGAAGAATACAAAGTATGGAGATGAGGTGCTATAGAAGACTTCTGGGCACTTCTTATACCCAGTATATCACTAACAACGAAGTCCATCACACAAGCCACTGGCCAGCACGATGACATGATCACAGTGGTGAAGAAACGGAAACTCCAATGGTATGGCCATGTTACAGAGCATCAGGCCTTGCAAAGACCAACCTGCAAGGCATGGTGCAATGAGGCAGAAGAAGAGGGAGACAGAAAAAGAGGTAGGAGGACAACATTCAAGAATGGGCTGGCTTGACACTGAGCGAAGCCATGAGGGTTGAGAACAGAGAAATTGGGACTACAATGGTTAAACGATCATGTGTGGTGCCCAACGACTTTCGAGTTCTGGATAAGATAGGAAAGGATGGGATATGAGTCGTTGACTCGTTCATCATCACTTCTACACTTTAATCCACAAATGAATAATTTGTTTGCTACCATACTGTATTGTCAGTTCCTTAGTATGTGTCCTATGGGCCTGACTGACTGTTGTCCTATTGGTCTGCCTCTATTCCGTCAGTAACCCTGTATATGTGTCCCATGGACTCAGCCATCGCACTGTGGGAGAGGTTTTGTGTATCATGGAACAAAGATCCACTTTCTCCATCTTTAGTGTCCCTAGCTACTGAAGGCAAATCTTAAGTACAGTAGTGCTTGCTCGTTCAGCAATGTCTGCGTTATTGCCGAAGTATGATGGGTTTCCTTTTGGGTCTCACCCCAAGTATGCAGAACTATGAAGGGTATTCAACAGGCTAGGCCTTCTGTGCCAAAATATCATGAGATTTGGGATGTTAGTGTTGTCTTAGATTACTGCGAGCAGTTAGGATCCAGTAAAGATTCGTCTCTGTAGATGCTGACTTTTAGATGTTAGTTCTTTTGTCAGAACAGAGAATCCAAACATTGCAGATGTTGGATTTAGACAATTTGACTATGAGGCACAGTGCTCATTTACAATAGTCAAACCGCTGAAACACACAGGCATATGAAGATTGGCAGCTAATCCTGTTTTTTTTTGGGGGGGGCTAACACAGTTTGTATGCTAACAGGTTTGCGTGGAGTTCATTCACAACTCCTCATTAGGATTCATATACCCCATCGGCCAGTTTCTGTGGACATGATTGGCCAGTGGATTAAGTCAACACTCATTGCTGCAGATGTTGGGTCACACTGTGTGCTCACAGCACACTTGCCCATTGATGACATCATGTCATGTGCGGGTTATAGCAATGCTAAGACTTTTGCTAGGTTCTATGACAAACCTATTGTGTCAACAAGCAATCTGACAATTTCTTACATTCTCGATTCTGTTGCCAAATGATATCTGAAGTTTTTACTGACTCTTGTTGAGATCAAGGAGTACTAATAGTACGTCTTTAGTACTCCTTGGTTGAGATGTATAATTTAGCTCTATTTCATATCCCCATCTCTTGTAATTTTGGCATGCCCATTTGCTGCCAAATGACATCTCTGAAGTTTTTACTGACCTTTGTGGTTGAAATGTATAACAGCAATGTATTTCATAGAATAGATCTGCATCTCTTGTACTTGTAGTTTTGTCATGCCGATTTCATTATTTAACATTTAATGCTCTCGTGTACAAATACAACATAAAACTTTGTATGTTCTCAGTAAAATGTGTAACCATACTTCTTGACTTGCAAACCTCTAATTCAGAGAGTTGAATGGGAGTGTCCTCATGGCTGCCAAAGTTTCAAGTCACGTGAAAGTAGTCCGTAGGAAGCAACGCAATGTAGGGCAAAATTGAAAAATAAAATGAGACTCACGCTAAACCCGTCTATTTGACGGCGGCAGCCGTCGGCAACTGGCTGGAATCTGTGGTCATGCCCTTTTCTTCTTTCCCACCATGAAAGCCGGCGATGCACGTTCACGCTGCCAGCCAGTTGCCGTCGGCTGCCGTCAGCCGGCAAAATGCTTTGTCGCTTGTCACAAAAAAAACGGCTGGCTGGTCAAAGGGAAGTAATTTTTCACCATACCGACAGAGTGAATGCACTTGATTCGCGGCAAAATGTGTGCGTGTGTGTGTGTATGTTCATGCATGTGTTGAATTGACATATAACCCTTCTCTCTATCTCATTCTCACTCCTCCCTCCCTCTCTCTCTATCTCTCTTTCTCTCTCTCTCTCTCTCTCTCGTTGCAATGTTCCCAGTTTTAAACAGTTTTAGATCTTGTCAGAGTCTAAACAGTTTTAGATCTTGTCAGAGTCTAAACAGTTTTAGGTTTAGTCAGATTATCTTTATCGCATTCATGTAACTGGTATATACCTCAGTGTTACAATCAAGCGCTCCGCAGGCGAAATAGGCATTTGAAAATTTGTAGACTGCTTTGTCAAATCTTCACGGCATTGGTTAAGCAGATCTTGAAAAGTCTCTGGTCGCATCCGTATGTATTCTACACATTTCTGGGTATCGTTCGTTACTTGCGGAATCAAATGATGGTATTCTCCATGCACTTTACGATTGCGGTGAATTGGGTGCACACCATATTAGCAAGAATTCTGTTTTAATAATCTGTTTTGTAAAATTCACCACAGGAGTATGCGTCTCTTCCGCCTGGAAAGCGCGATCTTTGTATACAAAGTAGTGTGGCATCAATTCGCCAGACAGCAACTTCGGGCTCTACCGTGAACACTGGTGACGGCAATTTGCCGACGGTAACTGACTAACTAGCCTTAACCTGCAAAGTTAAGATTTTACCTTCACAATTCGCGAAAGTTTTCCTCCTCCATACCAGTCTGTTGTTTTGCATTCTCCAACTTTTTCTGGCACTCCATTGCTTAAATTCAGTCCTGTTTCAGAGGATTTAATTTTTTTTTAAAAACTATCCTTCAAACTCCTCCCAAGTCGTGTAAACTTGCCCCCCTGCCCATCAAATTTCTTTTGGGAGCACCTTGACCTTTTACTTCTCACTTTTACTAACATTATGAACGAGTCTATTACATCTGGTATTGTTCCCCCTGAGTTCAAGACTCTATCCCCAAGCCTTTATTGAAGAAATCCAACCTCAATCGTAATGATCTCCAACATCCAATCTTTCTTTTCTTTCTAAACTACTTTCAAGAACATCTCATCCTTCAGTAGCTTCTTTCCCATATCTCTGCTCACAGTCTTCTCATTAGTCTGCTTACCATCATGGGCACAGCACAAAGACGGTTCTTTTTCGTGTTCTAAATGATCTTCTGATTTCTTTAGACAAAGACAACATTTCAGTTCTTCTTCTATTAGATTTTTCGTCCGCTTTTGATACTATTGATCATGAAATTCTTCCATCACGTCTCAATAATGATTTTGGAATTCAAAACATTGCTCTTAACTGGTTTCGGTCTTATCTTTCAGAAAGAAAACAAGCTGTTCCTGTAAATGCCAAATGGTATTAAATCTACCGCACAACCACTTGATTTTGGCATTCCTCAAGGCTCTGTGCTTGGCCCTGTTCTGTTCATACTGTACACCTCTCCTCTCTTACGTCTCATTAACTCACACTCTGTCTGCCACAAAATGTATGCTGATGACACCCAACTTAATCACTCTGACTCTCTGTCTAACTACAATCATTTAGTTCAGACCCTAGTTCAAGATTGTGTCACCGAGGTAAAATTAGATGGCAAACAATCGCTTCAAGCTAAATGATAACAAAACTGAGGCTCTCCATGTTTCTCTGTCATCCGCAGACCCCTCTTCTCTTCCCTCAACTATTAATGTTGTCCAGAACTACTTCTATCAATTTTTCTGACACTGTTTGTGACCTTGGTTTTTTTCTCGATCAGGATCTCTCCATGCAGCAACACATTGCAAACACTTGTCAAAATATATATATTGAACTTAGACTCATAAGCTCTATTCGAAAGTATCTCACACAAAAACACTAGTTAGCGCATGCATTCTGTCTAGATTAGATTATTGTAATTCACTCCTCATGGGTTGCACCTCTTTGAACAGCAAGTCCAAAACTCTGCAGCTAAAATCATCTTCAAAGCATGGAAATCACAGCATTGCATACCTCTCTTTCAAGAACTACACTGGCTCCCAGTTGAACAACGAATTAAATATAAAACCTCATGTCTTCGCTACCAGTATCACATCATCTCTGGAACTGCTCCTAGCTATCTTTCCGAACTTTTGACTGTTCCTTCTCGCTCTCTCCGATCGTTTTTTCTAAAAGAGGTCAGATCCATATCATAGGATTTTTATTTGTTACCCATGAGGGTTAAACTAAAATGTACCTTCTTATTCTTAACAATTGTGTCAGCCGCAAGAACTGAGCCACTCAGGGTCTATACTATAGATCCTGATGAATGTCCTAGAATGCCAGAAAAATAAAAACAGCCAGCATGCATTATATAATGATTATAGTGCATGCTGGCTGTTTTTATTTTTTTGGCATTCTAGGACATTCATCAGGATCTATAAATTCCATGCAATGGACTGACTAAACACAGACTAGATCTTGGTTTATATTCTCACCTGAAGCATCAATTCAGAAAGATGTCTAAACAGCAACAACGGTAATATCAACACTGTGGATAACACAGAAGAAACTGTACACTTTGTACATAGTGTAAAGTTTGTACATAGTGTAAAGTTTATAACTACACGGTAAATTTTGTATTGCTTAGTTATAAAGTGAAAGGAAAAGTGGGCACAGCTGCTCCAATTCCAGTGTGTCAAAACACATTCTTCATGCATAAGAGCAACTGTTACTCACTGTGTGAGCTATTTATGATTAATTAAGTGCTAACAAAAGTTTTGAAACCATGCACATGTTTGTTTTAGTATTAATTTTATTATTTAATTTATTTATTTTCTTGTCTTAATGAAAAAGACATTAAAAATAAAAGAGGACCTGCCACCATGCTGCTGATTAAGAAATCACTCACTGAAAAAAGGTCACATGTTTTTTGGTCCCTTTCCAAGTCCGCCATCAAGCGGCCACTACTGAAAAAAAATCAAACCTTGACCCAGAAGATTTGAAAAAAATACCCCCATGTCTCTAATCTTCTTTTCCTATCCAAACTTCTTGAGAAGGTGGTCCTGATACAGCTCAACCATCATTTGTCTTCCAACAACTTGTTCTGCCCGTTCCAGTCTGCCTATCATCATCCTGACCACTCCACCGAATCAGCTCTTCTTCACATCGTGAATGACCTCCTCTCTGCCATTGACTCTGGTAAAATCTCTTTGTTGACCCTTCTCGATTTCTCAGCCGCTTTTGACACTATCGATCACCCCATCCTCCTTCAGTGTCTCCAGAACTCTTTTGGAAAAGACAGTGCGCTCAGCTGGTTTTGCTCTTACCTAACTGATCGCTTCCAATCTGTCTGCATCAACAACCACCTCTCTGAACCATTCAGACTTGTCTTCGGTGTTCCTCAGGGGTCAGTTCTAGGCCCTGTTCTTTTCACCCTTTACTCATCTCCTCTGTCTCACATCATCCAAAACCATGACACTTTCCACCATTTCTATGCAGATGATACACACTCACAGCTAAAAAAAACAGTCACACTCTTCAAAACCTTCCATCCATTCTGACCAAAACTTCTGAATGTTTTAAAGACATATCTAACTGGATGACAGTCAACAAGCTCCAACTCAATGCAAACAAAACTGAAGTCATGCTCACATGTACCAAACACAACCTGTCTTCTCCTCTGTAGACACTGTCACTCTTGGCCAGACCACTCTTCCTATGTCATCTTCTGTCAAAAACCTTGGTGTCATTTCTTGACAACACCCTCTCCATGTCAGAATTCATAGACAAAACCTGTCAAACATGCAACTTTCATCTCCATAGAATAGGCCTTGTCCGCAAACATCTGACATCTGACGCTACTGTCAAACTCATTTCCTCTCTTGTTTTGTCACTCTTAGACTACTGTAAATCTCATTATCTACAAAATCGCCATTTTCTGTTACAAGTGCGTCCATGGCTTAGCACCTTCCTACCTCACCCAGAACATTAAATTCTATAAGTATAACTATAAGCCTTCTAGAAATCTTCGTTATTCCTCTGACACCCTCATGCTTCACATACCCCGCTACAAACTCTCCTCTCCCGCTGGTCCTGATTTGACTCGGAAGAGTCCGCTGGACATAAAGCAATAACCATGTAAACTCTCCTCTGCTGGCCGTCGATCTTTCTCAGTGCTTGGCCCTTCAACTTGGAACTCTCTTCCCCTCTCTCTTCACAGCTCTACAAACATAGCTACTTTCAAATCCAACTTGAAAACTCATCTTTTCCTTAAATGTTTCTGATCTTGCCTCCCATCATCATCGTTGTCATTCCTCCATTTGTTTTGTTTTGTTTTTTTATTCAGACCACCGCCTCCACCCACCCCAACCTTAGCTATCCCCTCCTCTCTTCCTCCCTCGTCTCTTATTCGTTAGCAAGTGTCTGATTTTATTTTGTATGAAGCCGGATGTTTAGAATGAATGCGTGAGTGCTGCGCTTAGTTTGAACTGATATTGTTCATTGGGAAAAAGTGCTATATAAATATCCTTATTATTATTATTAAAGAAGCAGACAATCCTACTTTTATAAGAGGGTTGTGCTGAAGCACCGGTCACTGGGACGCTATCTAGTATAGATGAAACTATATATAAAACATTCAATGTTTCTGCGTCATGGAATAGGAAAATAAGAAATGTACTCTCGCAAGTGCAACTAGTACTAGTAGTTACTTTTTCAAAATTTCCTTCCTTCCATTTCTAGTTCAACTCAGCATGATAACTGAAACCACACAGACCACCACTAATAAAAAATCTGTGGAGTTCAACATATTACCACAAATAAAAATATCCACCTGAACAACAGTTAAAAAAAAAAAAGCAAAAATCATAATACATAATGTGTCAGGAAGCTACATTCATCTTATAAAATAGGAGTGCCAGTACGTAGGCCTAGTAATTTATGTACTATGGTAGTGATAGAGAGAAGGAAAAACATGAAAAAATCATAGTACAATTACAAAGTTCAATGAATGTACGCATATACAATAAAACAGAAAGCATGAAAGTATTTAGGGTATATCAGCAACTAAGTTTAACTTACCGCCATCGCTTGGGTTCGTCCACGCATTACTATTTCTGGAACCCCACTTGCCGTTGCTGCATGAAGCTTCAACAATTAGCACCACACTGAACATGCCACACAGCCATACTGCAATCAGTAATTGTACGGTGTACATAATGCTAATGGTTTATTTACTGCCTTTCCTCTGAGGTGTCTTCAAGAGGCAATATGCCACTCGCATACATGTGTAGTCGATACATAACTTTCAGTCCACCATAGCGCTGATAAAATCAATGAATGAAAGCACGGTCGGCTCGTCTACATCACGCAAACAAACCACATCAACTTCCATTCAGGGCTACATGGTATCGTATCCCGCATGTATAGACACTACAATACATAAAAGATTTGCAAACTTTTACACAAACTCGGATCCAGGCAACATCCGCTCGATTTTTTATTGTCGAAGCCTAAGAACAAAAATAATCTCGTGTCTTCATGAGCATAGCCTTGAACTTCTGGCCGACGGATACCACTATAATTCCTGCAAATCGGCCTTTCACAGCTTTTTGACACAAATATATTTAACTTCTACACACGTAAACCACTTCAATCATTTCACATCAGACGACAAAAGATGGTGTTAAAACCAGAAACACTCAGAAAAATTGGTTTAAGTGACAAAATTCTTCGGGTTCTAGCCCTTCGCCACAGCGGAAAACTCAGACGTAAACAACTCTTTCTCGCGATTGGTCGACTGGTCCGCATCGAATACGGAGCCGCTCTAGCCGCTAGTTGCGAAGCAGTTATCAAGGACACGCACTTGCCGATGTTGTGTTGTACGAGGTGTTTGCAGAACTTTGATAGTTTTCTGTTTTGTACATAATTTATGATGGATTTATTTTCTCTTTACATCGTTACATCATTAACCGCAGAACGGCTGTTTTAAACAAGAATTCCCTGGTTCATTTTGTATTTTGACGGGTAGACCTATCCTAAATTTAATTTTAGATTCCAGCTAGGCCGAAAGTAAACATGGCTTATACTGTTGCACTCGGTTTTGGGGCATCATCCTTATATGTTGGTTAATAGGCCTGTTACATTAAAGACCTTAAGCATGGAAGTTGCTTCAGTTTTAATAGGTAAATTTTAAAATTAAAAAAAGGGTTAAATTACTGCTTTGCACTTGCAGTGCTATCAAAGAGTTTTATATCATAGCTTTCTCATTTATTGTCTTCCGAGATCTGCTGCTTTCATCACCTGCAGAAGTGTGTTTATGTGGCTTTTGTAATTATCTAATGATACGGTTATGATCGAAGTGTTGCAGGATCGACATTTGCTAATTGGACTTCTCACTGTATAAAAACATTTTATTAATTTAATTAATTACTTTTTTTAAAAAATATCTTCTGTCAATTAATTTGGCCTCTCCATTTCCGTGCGCGCGCTCCCTCTCTTCTTCTCCCTCTTTCATGTTTGTGAAGAACTGGAATCGTTAGGAGCATGCCCTACGGAATGGTGAGGGTAAGAGTGGGTATTTAAAAGAGCGTGTGTAAACATCAGATGGTGGGGAGTGGGAAGGGGCAGTCACCATACAGGCATACTTGGTAGAACTCAACGGGTACCTGTTGAAAGGATGACACGTTCCCATTCCCTCTCCACTTTTCTGTAGAGTGCACTACGCGTGTGAAAAGAATGTTCCTGTAAATGCCTGCTACCAGTGTCAATGATACGAGAAAATGAAAAATGAGAATAACCTCTTCTTGTTCACTGCTAGCTAGCCTCGAGCAGCAGTCGAGAGCCTCGGTTTTGGCCTAGGCTACCGATTACCTCCCTTGCTCAACCTGCTGTCTGGGCTTCCTGTCTTTAGGAATGTGTTTGGGTTGGTGGATGCGGGAAGATGCAAACATAAAGAGTTCCAGATCTGGCGGCACATTTCTTCCCTAGTTCATCAAATTCTGCCATAAGGTATGTTTATTCTGTACTTACAGTAATCAGTTGTAATCAAATCTGCTCCTTTTGTACATAGCAACACCAACCTGGGACAATCATGTATTATAATGTAATTCCGGCCCGTCATTATGCAGATAGTGGTCGCCATTTTGTCTCTTGGTGAAAGGAATGCAGTGTGGTGCAGACGGGTGTTGGTTTTCGATTTCGTTTGCATCTGTTGCAGCAATGCAGGCTGCAGTCGAATTGGTAAGTTGCAGGTAAAAGTCGGAAATTAGATTGCAAAACCAATGACGCATCTGTATATAGTTTCTGGTCTCGTATGGGGAACAAAGCCGCCAATAGACAGTGTACTGAGTGTAGTATCGTGGATTTGGCTTTTGTTGTGAACATTTCAAAAGGCATGCGAGACGTTACATTGGTGTCTGCACCTGGCGTTTCCTCCATTTCTAGAGCATGCCCGATTTGCTGCAAAGTTGATGTGATTTGATCTTTGTACAGTTATTATAAACAAAGTCAGAAAGATCTCTCCAGGCTGCACAGTCGTAAAAATTGAATCCGATCTGTTTCAGATTTGCTTGATCTAAAAACGCGATAAACTGATCTATCAATATCATGTAGTATTGATATTCATAATGATAAGGATTGACTTGATGTCGGATAGTGTGCTATTGTAACAGTTGCTATTGTTACAGTTAATTAAGAATATTTACAAACGTTTGAAGTAGGGTCCACTGAAATGAATGTTTCTGAAATGAATTATAATGTCTCTCAAGAAGTGTTTGACCCCTCTTTTTGTATGACCCAGGGTGCCAGCTTTGGGTTGCCCAATCTATTTGATTACCTCATATTACGTTACACAGTTCTTTGTTGTAGACCGTTCACTGTTTACAAATGTTTTCAGTGTTATAAAACAATGAACTGCAGTTGATCAGTCATTGAACACACCACAAGTTCCACAATTTACCAATGGAACTCAGGCTCACACAAATCTTAACTTTAAACGATGGTTGGCAATTTAGGTTGGCACCTGTGGTCTGTTTATAAACATTAGAGAAAATAACAAGAAACAATTATTCCTTGACCTAAAATTAAGAATTAGTAAACCTTTGCTGAAATATTGTTTTATTTGATCAGCAATTTGGTAAGAGTATTAATATTATCATCAGTTGCAGTTTCATTAGAAGTTTCTTGTTTGCTTGTTTGATTGTTGTTGCTTTTAAGCGTAATTCTTGTTTGATTGTTGTTGCTTTTAAGCATAATGCCCAAACTGGAAGTTTGATTAAAGTGCTTTCTTGGAATCACAAAACCTCATCCTCACTCGGCCTCGGATATAAAATAAATCAACATATAATTTTTTTTTTTTTTAAACATGGATTGGGCATCAGTTGTTGATTTATTTGGTTTGTTTCATCATCCGTTCATGTACCAAATATGTACATGACTTTTGTGCTGTGTTTTCAGGTTTGACGCAGGCAAAATCGCCCAGAAGAGAGTGGTAGCTGGTCTTAGAGAAAGACTGGAGGGACCTTTTAAAACAAAGCACCAAACATGGTGGAACAAGGAGTGTTTGTGTCCAAGTTGGCCAAATCTTTGCAGATGTTGTGCCATGGTTACCTAGAATACAACAGTACCATTGAAATCATTGGCCACATCAACCTACGCATTGACAACCAAAAATTCGACTACATTGTTAATGAACAGGTCTCAAGACAAGGCGGAGAGTCGACGTACTTTCAGAGCAACAGCTACCACTCTCTTCCTCCCGACAAATGCTGCCAGACTGGAGAGCGCCCGCACTCTGGCAGGTTTGAGGACGATGGCAACCTGACCAATCACCAAAGGGTGAATGACTCCATGGCTTCTATGGGTGGGAACTGTGTCAAGGTGGATCTGTCAGGCCCAGTTCCTTACACCCACAGTACCCACATGATGCAGCAATGCCTTCCCCAAGAAAACTGCTACTCCACAGCCGGGATCGGATCCGGGGTTAGTCGGCGTCGCTCACATAGCAGGGACTCCAGAATGCGTTCAATGGAAGAGGACCAGGCGTCGGCAGCTACACACGCACAAGACCACAGTTTTAACCATTCCAGCTCCTCTCAGAAAGATCGAGAAGATATTGAAATGAATGGCAATGGTGACAACAGTCGGAATGAAGCAGCTATTATGTTGGCATTGTACACAGACAGACTGAGACAGCAACAGAGGCAAGATAGCATGAGTATCAAGGCAGAACCTGACCGAACAGATACTGAAGTGGACGACCCTGGAGCTGGTAGGTGATAGAAAGGATATATAATCTGTCACTCTCTCTCTCTGTCCCATCCTCTTCTACCCCACTCTCTGTTCCATCTCTTTCTCTTCTTCTTCATACTCTTCTTCTTATTATTTTAGATTTATAATAATAAAGATGATAATTAACATGTACATACAAGCATTACAGCACCCTTCCTCAAGAGTTCATATTTGAGGCCCTCCTGAAACACTAGGGTCAAATAGAACTCCCTTTCAACTTTTTAAAAATGTTATACCATTCGCAATTTTGCTTTCTGTTTTAACATTTATATCTTAAATTATTTTAATATTTACAGTGATGTCCCGAGGCCTCGGACATCGGTCATTGTCCGATAGTATTATGACTAGAGCTGGCCAAATATTGCATTAAAAAAAATAATACATTTTTAAACTGTTTACACAACAGAGTTTTTGTTTTACTTTATTCATATTTATTCTCAGTCACTGTCTTATAAAGAAGGACCATTAATCGGTTCGCTTCACAATCTGAATGTCCTATTGCTTTTATGTAGTCAGGACAAGATGTCCGATTAGTTTTATGATTTAGGACATTTTGTCCTATTGCCCTCTAATCCTAGGAACACCACTGTATTTATCATAATATTCTAATATCTTTTATTATTATTGTATACTTTTTTTTTTAATCAACCTTAACCGCATCACTTTCCAACAAAACTTATGTCATCCATCAGTGACACTTATTATTTATGCATTTTATTTACAAATTGTTGCATAAAGTACATGTTTTTCTTGGAAAAGGCTTACAGAAATGTGTAAAAATGAGTTACTTTTCCAGACTTGATAGACGCTATTGAAAACTTAGCAAAATGTTTTTTAAAATAGTACGATTTTTATCTAAATTTCAGATAAATCCTTTAGATTTGAAATCACTGTTCTCAGCCACTTCTACCATGTTCTAAATATGGCTGACGAGATTTTTTTGTCATGTAGTTTGGTATACTAGTGGTTTTCTGAAAGAATAGTACGCTGGCATATTGTTTCAGGCACTGATAGCCTTATGAGAGATAATGATGTAATTGTAACATCCTCTGCGTCATCAGTGATCCCCTCTGCTCACCACACGGCCTTGGCAGCACACTCTGGCCACTCCATGATGTCCACCAATGCCATGGCGCATCCCAGCTTCTTTGATACTTCTAGTCTGGCTTCGCAGGACGGTAAGTGTTCGCCTTTCCGTTTTACATTTTGTGCCGTTTTTGTGGACTTTTTTGTCATGTTGTCTGCAGTATATTTCTATGTTGTGCCCGAGTGGTCCCTGGATGTTAGTTTCTTAGAAGTGCTGATATAGAAGTTGTCATTCATTGACTTTGTATTGGTTGTGTTGACAGAACACGTTCTAATGTGCTTTTTTGTGTTTTCTTGTTCCTAGCAGTTGGGTTTGTTTCATACAGTTGTAAGGTCAGGGGAAGTAACTGTTATTCTGTAGACTTCTATTATTAATATTATAAGTCGTTTATGATTTTGAGATCGGTCCATCGTGCACTGGGAAACACACATGCATACACAAACAAAAATAGAGGTTCATTATCTTGCAAACATGCAGTAATAAATGATGAAATAAATATTTAAACAATATATTTAAGATAATAGTTGATGCAAATGTATAAATTTTAAATAAATGTATGGCTAGTGATAAAATTGTGCAAGTATTAGGTATAATAATCACTCGCTTTTTTTTGGACACTTTATTGTCCCTTTTTATCAGGAATACCATTTTCTCCTTTCTCTTTCCCTCTGTGTTAATCAGCTATTTATTTTAGTGATGTAGGTGTTCACAAATTTGTATTTCATTAAGCTTCAAAGGTAAGTTGAGCCTTAGACTGGGACGTAGAACTTTTCATTTTCGAGATTACAAGCAGTTTAAATAGCCTTTGTTGAAAGCCTTTATTTGCTTTGTCAGCCATTCAATAATAAGTGTAGAACATGATCTGTAATTCAAGGTCAGTTCTGATTTGTGTGTTTGACCAGTGTAGATGTGATCAGTTCCGTTATATTAAATGTTGTCTTTGCATGGCCTTGTGGCTTGTGTCAAATTATCACAAACTGGAAGGAAAATGCACTATTCATATTGTCTGTCACCTGGTTTCAATTCAAGCAGCAATATGTAATCTTCTGTTAGCATTCCTCATCGTTTCCATCCATCCATGTCATGCTGAAACCACTTTGAATGGTATGGTTGTTAAGGATAGCTGATTTATAGAAATAATGCAGCAAAACCCTCACTGGACTGAACCCACAGCGATCATTTTAAAAATAAAATTGCGAAGAAAAAAACAACTACCCTATTAAGCCTGGTGGCAGCCTTTCCGTTGTGATAATTTGGCTTGACTTGTTTGTCACTTTTGTCTTGCTATACTTACTACGCAAAGGAAAGCTCAAAGCATGTATTTGCCCCGGTTTCCAGTTGATTTGAATTGCCTGAATACTGAATAATACTACCATTGGGCATCAGAGATAATGAGGGTTTTGCTGTATTTTCAGTGACTGAGGTTCATCCCGGTGACAGTTCCTACCGCCCTGTTATTGCCAATGAGAGCGCATCTGGTCAGGACCTCTCTAAGCAGAGCTCCCAGAATGGAGAGGCCATGAGTCTAGTCGTCCGCAGCCGCACCCCTCCAGATCTTTACCCATCCGGTCCAACGCAGCTCCCGCAAACAGCCGACATCGGAAGAGAGAGTTCTGAAAAAGAAAAGCATCGCTGTGATTACTGCTTCAAGTGTTTCCGCAATGGAGATTTGCTGAAAATGCACGTGGCCCTTATTCATAGCCGGCACAACTTGTCACATAAATCGCTCAGAAACCCCTCCGCTTACCTGTCACCCCACTCGCCCTCTGCGCAGAGCAACGCGCGGCGGGCTTCGCAGTCTCCTGGGCACCAGAGCACGTCAAGTTCCAGCTCTCGCTCCAAATCCCAGTCTCCCATCGCTGTGATGTCCCACTCCCACCCTCAGCCGCTGTCTCTGGCTCACTCCCTGTCTTCGCTGCCCAGTTTGGGCAACAGTACGTCCATGGGCATGTCCTTGCCGCCCCTGCCCAACCCCTTGACCTCCAGCCCACACTCCTGCCCCTCCGCCTCTTCCAATGTGGCTGCCGCCATGGCCGCTTTCGCCCAGTCCTACTCCATGGAGCCTTCACAGATGGGGCCCATGCGCGGAGGTGGGGGTCAGGACGTGGTAGGGGGTGGGCTTGGGGGCCAAGCCTACCAGTGCCACATGTGTCACATGCCGTTTGTCAACTGGGCCTTGCTGGCGCAGCATCAGTCGCAGTGCCCGCGTCGAGGCCCTCACCGCTGTGAGAAGTGTGGCAAGGCATTCCGCAGCAAGACGTCGCTGACCGACCACATCAACACCATCCACAAGGGCATGGTCTTCACATGCAAGGGCTGCCACGAGCGCTTCAAGTGGCGTACGCACATCTACCAGCACAAGCGCAAGTGCCACGCCTTGCAGAACACCAACTTTGAGTCCACCAGCTTTTTCATCGAAGAGACGCCCCCGCAGCAGCCTGACGCTTCCCCCTCGCTGGCGTCCAGTTCTATCAGCCACGAGGACATGGAAGACCCGGAACACATTGAGTGAACTGTCACTTTGAACATGTACTTGCCACCTGTTGCTTTGTGGAGGCTCAGCAACGTTCATGGCATAATCTGCTTTTCTTTTCTTTTCTCTTACAGAAAGATTGCCATGATGTTCATTCTGTAGTTTCAGACTGAATGCTGGAGTATTAATAAAAAGGGTAAAATGCATTATAAATCAAAATGGGAATATTTTGCACATGGTAGAACTGTTCAGTGACAACTAGATCCCAAATATTGAGGTGATGTAACTTGGTCTTCACTGGAGCACGTTTGAACCCTTCAATAACTTCACCTAAATTCGTTTAAGTGGGGAACATTGTATAAATGTGACATCATTTATACTAACATAATTAAGGCTAAATACTAAAGCTTTAGAATGTTTTCCTGGACATTTTATTTTAAAATTGGTTTAAAATTTGTGTACTCCCTCCAAAGTTTTGTCATGTTACAATATATATCTAGATATTATGATGGAACATTAATTTAGTACTTTTAATAATTTTGTTCTGACATTTTTTGTTAACTATAGCTTTTTGAAAGAAGCTGTTGTTAAGAATAATCAATTACATCTTAGTCATGATTGTTTCTTCTCTATAGAAGCATACATAATGAAAAAGAAACTTGTGTATCATGTATGTTATTGTTTTACTTACACTGATCTGCTGTCTTAGTTGTGAGGACCATTGCTATTGTTTTAACCACATTGTTTTTGTGGTGGTGCTGTTTTATGATTGATTCATATTGATTGCACTTTGTATGATGCATACATGTACATTTGCCATATATTTCTTTGTTGCGAATGACTAGGTACTTCAAAGAATTGAAAATGAATGTGGATTTGGTTATGCTCTTTTAGCACATATTCATTTGTTCTATTACCTTTTATTCATTTAAAAATAAGAAATTGGTAGAAACCGATGTTTTTTTTTTAAAATGATATCAAACACTTTGACATGGGATATTTTAAAAAAAAACTTGAATAAATATCAGCTCTCAACAGTATTTTCTTCAAGGTCAACTTGATATTGAGCTGTGCCAAAGTTATCAAGAACTGTACAAAATTGAAGACAGAGTCCTTGCGTTTTAAGAAGTTTAAAAAAACAAATTCAATGAGAAATGTTTCCCTTGAAAAAGTGGTTTAAAAACCTTGTCCGCGTTCTAATTTATTCCATTATATTCTGGAAAGAGCCTGTATGGTTTTATAAACGTAATGTAAAAGACTATTCATGTCTCATTTCATTTCTTCAGCCAGTTTTGTTTTGCACAAAAAGCAGAACGCGATCATTACATACTATAAAAGTTTTACAAATTTACATTTGAACATATCCGGTGATGAGACTTTTGTCTCAGTTGACACTTTTTGTTTTGAAAGAAGGCGATCAAAGAACAACACAACACAACACATTCTACTAGGCAGCACAAAACAGGCAGAGATGTATGCACCTGCTAAAGCCCAGTTTTTAATCTCACTATTACTCTGCCAAACTTGACGTTTGATAACCCTTTTTTTTCTGGACCCTATAAACAAAAAAACAAATGAAATCAAACCCCCTTTTATTTTTTTGTGGCAATATTGGATCTAAAATTTTCGACTAGGAGATTATCCTATCTAAAGTTCAAAGTTCAACTTTAATGTAGGTGTGGGCTGTAAAACAAGAGTGAAGGGATGTTACTGTGAGAGCTATGTTGACTGTTGACAATTTGTATGGTAGGGAATCTCTTAAGGGGGTCCAAAAGTTATATGACTATCATCTGTGGATCACGCTTTCAATTCTATGCACTTACCAGCTCTTCTGAATTTTAACTTCAGAACAGAGAAAACATTTTTAATTGTGCTTACATCGAGCTATTCCAGCTCCAAGACCTGTCCTAGGCACTGACAGACAAACAGGATGTTACTCATTGGTGCCACCTTGCGCGAAGGAAGTCTAAAAATTGATGATGGATTGCTTGCAGAATATGTCAGTGCAAGGCGTTTTTATCTTTTCAAGAGTTGTTTTGTTATTTTTACATTACTGCTAGTAATAATATTGTTAATAGACCATGCTCGGAGATTTGAGGGGAAACAACTTGCCCGCATGTTACGCCAAAGTTGTCTAACGTTGGGGCAGACGTTCTTTGAAAACGAACACAGTTTCTCACCTTTAATTTCTGCTCTGCCATCCATCAAATTTTCCGGATCAACCGAAAGGTTGATTTCAGTTGCAATCCTAGCTAGCTTCGCTAGTTCAGCCTTGCACTGCCAGGCAACCACCACCACCCTCCCCCCCCTAATTCCTCCCCTCCCCTCCACTCCCCCACCCCCTCATTTGCTAACGAAAAGCTTGCAGCTAGGTGTAGCTTTCATAGTGTTCTGAGACGAGATGTCTGCCCAGCTAGATAACTCTAGGTAATTAAAAACAAAAAAAAAACAGACAAGTTACCTCGCAATTTCTGAATGAGGCCTATTATACGACACATTGTCTTACAGCCCACTAAACATTCCAAGGCTGAGTGGGGAAGAAGGTGAAGGGGAGGGATGTCCTCCTTCATAATTGATTAATTACACAAGTCATGTTAAAATTCAAGCCTGGATGTTTCATCAACAACAAACGTTTTTGATAATGGGAAAAGTTTTTTTTAAAGGGTTTCATCGTTACTTTTGGCAGACTGTCTTCGTTCAGTCGATAGGTGCTACTGTCTGATCACGCGTTTGTCTTTTTTCCTTGTCTTTTTTTTTCTCCCCACCCACAATTTTAATATATATACAGTCAATATGCATTATTTTGCTTATTGTTTGATTTATTTAATGATTACAAATTAATGTTCAGCGTGCATTTGTGAGCCATCATGTATTGAGATCATAAATACTTGTGTAATTCACTGTTGGCACTCGTCATGTTTTCAGACATTGTATATATACTTGCCAGTTCATGTATTATTAGATTACTGTAGTATAACTGTTTTATATAGAAAGGGAGCAACAGATGTCAAAAGGTACATTGATGCTTTTCGGTCTTCTTAAATGGGAACTTTTTTTTTTCCAAGCATTATTATACTTTTAGAATTTTTAGGTGTAGACTGATAAAAACAACATTGTTAATGGATATCAGGTTTGAGCTGCTAAAATAATAAGAAAAAAAGAAGAATTACAAAAATGTATTTGTGAACATAGTTTTTTTATATTAATATCAAATTTAATAAGACTTACTAAATAAATAAATATTCAAATAAATGAATAAATAACAGAATTTATTACATTAAATTGAAAATATTCATACTAATGAAAACAATTCATAATTTATGTAATTAACCATTGATTCACATCTGTGATGTTAGACAAAAAAAATCGAATTCTTGACAATAAGTCTCTGTTTGAGAATAGAGCTCTTGCTTCATATATATATGATTTTTATGATTTTGTAAGTTAGTTATAACCTAGTCAGGTCTGATGTGCTAGTCTTAACGGCCAGTGCGTATCAAACTGGGAGAGTACTCCTGAATTTTATGAAGATTGATCACCAGTTACATTTTCATTATTTCAATCAATTCCATCGAATGTTATGACTATTGATCACCATTTATTTTATAGTTTCAGTCAGTATCATTGTGTTGATAATGTAAAGTATGTCGACATTTTATCATCTGTTTCTAGAAACCCAGTGAATTTTCATTGAACTTGGCCAAGATTTGGTACGGTGTAATTGCTTGTGAAATGTTTTAATATCTTTTCATTGTTTTGTATGAATTATATTAATGGATAATAATGATAAACATAAAGCAGCTTATTGTCTACATTGTTAAATTTTCTGTTTTGGAAAACTATGAATAAGATTTCACCCATTAACCCCAAAAAGAAGAACATTTAAATTCATTCAGCGGTAGTAGCCATTCTGTTAAGTAAAATGACTTAATATTTTTAGTTAGTTTTATTATTAAGTTTTAAAATATTTCAATTCAATTTTCTGATTCCTTTTATTTTCTTACAAGAACATAATTGTTGAAAACAAAGGATATTAATGGTTGTTTTTAACTTTCATCATGTATTCAGTGTTGTCCCAGATTTTGTTATTTGATCAAAACTTTAATATTTGAAAAAGTTGGGCTTTTTTTTTTTTTAAATTTAAAATTTGAACATTAATAAGAAAAGAACTTAACTAGTTTTCTTCTTTGTCACATGAAATTTTGTTATTTGCTGAATATAAAAATCCTATTTATTTCTGCCTGCAATTTACTATTGGCAGTAGTTGGTTGACTCGAGCAGGCAGTTCTACGCGCGGTCAAAACGTATACGTTTGGTCCTGGCCTTTTTCTTATTTATTTTGATAACTGGCAATGCTTTGTTGATGCAATTTTATCCAAAAACATAACTTGATTTTTTTTTCTGCCTTTTTTGTGTGGGAAAACAGATATTTATATATACTATTTTCTCCACTGTTCCGTCTCTCTTTTCTTTGCAAGTCTAATGGGTGCTACGAACTTTGTGTGCTATTCACTACAGCAACACAACAGATTTTATTATGACGGTGGAAACAAGATTTTAAAACTACTACAAGAGATTTTGTTGAACTCCTTGTTTGAATCATTGCACGTCCTGTTGATTGATAATATTGGTGCTTTCTGGATGTTACTACTGTGAATTTACACTTGTCCCAAGTTCACAGTACAGCACTTTGTGTACAGTTTTTGTGCTTTCGTTTTTTTTTGTCATGATTTGAACAAGCAGCTTACTAGCAAGCAGTGTTTCCTTGAATAAGCCAACTGCAGCAATCGTATGACTGTGTATTGGTACATGCTGTTTATCACGACACTGAAAGAAAACTCCATATGTTTTATCTTTTTTCTTGTTTGTTTATAATTGGTATTATTACTGTTTAGAATTTTTAAATGTGTAATGCTACACAGTTATGTTTTGTAATAATATCGTTGACAATGCTTTTGTATTCGTTTATTTTTGTTTTTTGTATTTGTGTATTTGGTGTTTTTTTTTAACTTTTGTTTCATTGATTTAAATTGTAATTTTTTTGTTTTCATTCTTATTTTGGTAATATTTTTTCTGTTGTGGTATTATTGGGTTTATGGTGTATTTTTGTATGTTTACTTTGTTTATATTTTGTTTATTGTTTTGGTCTATTTTCTGTTATTGTGTTGTTTAATTTTATTTGATAACATATTACATGTTGGGTATAAAATGTATAATAAAAAAGATAATGTTTAAAAAAAATATGTCATCCCATTATAATGTGTAACATAGTTGAGCTAATTGTTTTTTAAATTATTCGATGGGCAGCAAAATGTGTATGACCATTTTTTGATTTTGTTT
>CM072511.1:10921253-11023028 GCA_036898135.1 Oncomelania hupensis
AATGATAACAAAACTGAGGTTCTCCATGTGTTCTCTGTCATCCGCAGACCCCTCTTCTCTTCCCTCAACTATTAATGTTGTCCAGAACTACTTCTATCAATTTTTCTGACACTGTTTGTGACCTTGGTTTTTTTCTCGATCAGGATTTATCCATGCAGCAACACATTGCAAACACTTGTCAAAATATATTGAACTTAGACTCATAAGCTCTATTCGAAAGTATCTCACACAAAAACACTAGTTAGCGCATGCATTCTGTCTAGATTAGATTATTGTAATTCACTCCTCATGGGTTGCACACAGAAAGTCCTTACACCTCTTTGAACAGCAAGTCCAAAACTCTGCAGCTAAAATCATCTTCAAAGCATGGAAATCACAGCATTGCATACCTCTCTTTCAAGAACTACACTGGCTCCCAGTTGAACAATGAATTAAATATAAAACCTCATGTCTTCGCTACCAGTATCACATCATCTCTGGAACTGCTCCTAGCTATCTTTCGGAACTTTTGACTGTTCCTTCTCGCTCTCTCCGATCGTTTTTTCTAAAAGAGGTCAGATCCATATCATAGTTATAAATGCTATGGATTTTTATTTGTTACCCATGAGAGTTAAATTAACTGAAATTTACCTTCTTATTCTTAACAATTGTGTCAGCCGCAAGAACTGAGCCACTCAGTGTCTATACATACATAGATCCTGAAGAATGTCCTAGAAATAGAATGCCAGAAAAATAAAAACAGCCAGCATGCACTATATAATGATTATAGTGCATGCTGGCTGTTTTTATTTTTCTGGCATTCTAGGACATTCATCAGGATCTATAAATTCCATGCAATGGACTGACTAAAACACAGACTAGATCTTGGTTTATATTCTCATCTGAAGCATCAATTCAGAAAGATGTCTAAACAGCAACAACGGTAATATCAACACTGTGGAGAACACTGAAGAAACTACACTTTGTACATAGTGTAAAGTTTATAACTACACGGTAAATTTTGTATTGCTTAGTTATAAAGTGAAAGGAAAAGTGGGCACAGCTGCTCCAATTCCAGTGTGTCAAAACACATTCTTCATGCATAAGAGCAACTGTTACTCACTGTGTGAGCTAGTATTTATGATTCGTGCTAACAAAAGTTTTGAAACCATGCACATGTTTGTTTTAGTTTTATTTAGCTATTCATTTTATTATTTAATTTATTTATTTTCTTGTCTTAATGAAAAAGACATTAAAAATAAAAGAGGAACTGCCATCATGCTGCTGATTAAGAAATCACTCATTGAAAAAAGGTCACATGTTTTTTGGTCCCTTTCCAAGTCCGCCATCAAGCGGCCACTACTGAAAAAAAATCAAACCTTGACCCAGAAGATTTGAAAAACTACCCCCATGTCTCTAATCTTTCTTTCCTATCCAAACTTCTTGAGAAGGTGGTCCTGATACAGCTCAACCATCATTTGTCTTCCAACAACTTGTTCTGCCCGTTCCAGCCTGCCTATCATCCTGACCACTCCACTGAATCAGCTCTTCTTCACATCGTGAATGACCTCCTCTCTGCCACTGACTCTTTGTTGACCCTTCTCGATCTCTCAGCCGCTTTTGACACTATCAATCACTCCATCCTCCTTCAGTGTCTCCAGAACTCTTTTGGAAAAGACAGTGCCCTCAGCTGGTTTCGCTCTTACCTAACTGATCGCTTCCAATCTGTCTGCATCAACAACCACCTCTCTGAACCATTCAGACTTGTCTTCGGTGTTCCTCAGGGGTAAGTTCTAGGCCCTGTTCTTTTCACCCTTTACTCATCTCCTCTGTCTCACATCATCCAAAACCATGACACTTTCAACCATTTCTATGCAGATGATAGTTGATACACAGCTAAAAAAAACAGTCACACTCCTCAAAACCTTCCTTCCATTCTGACCTAAACTTCTGAATGTTTTAAAGACATATCTAACTGGATGACAGTCAACAAGCTCCAACTCAATGCAAACAAAACTGAAGTCATGCTCACATGTACCAAACACAACCTGTCTTCTCCTCTGTAGACACTGTCACTCTTGGCCAGACCACTCTTCCTATGTCATCTTCTGAAAAACCTTGGTGTCATTTTTTGAAACACCCTCTCCATGTCAGAATTCATAGGCAAAACCTGTCAAACATGCAACTTTCATCTCCATAGAATAGGCCTTGTCCGCAAACATCTGACGCTACTGTCAAACTCATTTCCTCTCTTGTTTTGTCACGCTTAGACTACTGTAAATCTCTCCTGGCTGGACTTCCTTCTTCTTCTATAATTTATCTGCTCCAATGTGTTCAGAACTCAGCTGCATGTCTGGTTCTCAAAAAGAAAAAATCTTATCATATTACTCCCCTTCTACATTCACTCCACTGCCGCACTGGCTTCCAGTGTCTCATAGAATTATCTACAAAATCGCCATTTTTGTTACAAGTGCGTCCATGGCTTAGCACCTTCCTACCTCACCCAGAACATTCAATTCTATAAGCCTTCTAGAAATCTTCGTTATTCCTCTGACACCCTCATGCTTCACATACCCCGCTACAAACTCTCCTCTCCCGCTGGTCCTCATTTGACTCGGAAGAGTCAGCTGGACCTAAAGCAATAACCATGTAAACTCTCCTCTGCTGGCCATCGATCTTTCTCAGTGCTTGGCCCTTGAACTTGGAACTCTCTTCCCCTCTCTCTTCGCAGCTCTACAAACATAGCTACTTTCAAATCCAACTTGAAAACTCATCTCTTCCTTAAATGTTTCTGATCTTGCCTCCCATCATTATCGTTGTCATTCCTCCATTTGTTTTGTTTTGTTTTTTGTTTTGATTCAGACCACCACCTCCACCCACCCCAACCTTAGCTATCCCCTCCTCTCTTCCTCCCTCGTCTCTTATTCGTTAGCAAGTGTCTGATTTTATTTTGTATGAAGCCGGATGTTTAGAATGAATGCGCGAGTACTGCGCTTAGTTTGAACTGATATTGTTCATTGGGAAAAAGCGCTATATAAATATCCTTATTATTATTATTATTATTATTAAAGAAGCAGACAATCCTACTTTTATAAGAGGGTTGTGCTGAAGCACCGGTCGCTGGGACGCTATCTAGTATAGATGAAACTATATATATAAAACATTCAATGTTTCTGCGTCGTGGAATAGGAAATTAAGAAATGTACTCTCGCAAGTGCAACTAGTAGTTACTTTTTCAAAATTTCCTTCCTTCCATTTCTAGTTCAACTCAGCATGATAACTGAAACCACACAGACGGTTTATAGGCGTTTCGCCGGATGGTCGATTCGCCGGAAAGGCCTGGTCGATTCGCCATTGGTCGATTCACCGATAGGTCGATTCACCGACATGTAATTCAATCACTTGTAGACGGACCGCTAGCCCTAACCCTAACCCGTTTCGAGCGGTATGTGTAGCACTGCCTTACCCTACCCGTCGAGGCACTGCCTTACCCTACCCGTCGTTCTAGAATTTTTTCTTGTCGTACGGTCCCGTAGGAGCAGCCACTTGGACGTTTCGCCTGAAAATCTGATTGGTCGATTCGCCGGATTCGGCGAACGTGATTTCCGGCGAAACGACCATGTACCACACAGACCACCAGTAATAAAAAATCTGTGGAGTTCAACATATTACCACCAATGAAAATATCCACCTGAACAACAGTTAAAAAAAAAAAAAAAAAAAAAAAAAGCAAAAATCATAATACATAATGTGTCAGGAAGCTACATTCATCTCATAAAATAGGAGTGCCAGTAAGTAGGCCTAGTAATTTATGTACTATGGTAGTGATAGAGAGAAGAAAAAACATGAAAAAATCATAGTACAATTACAAAGTTCAATGAATGTACACATATACAATAAAACAGAAAGCATGAAAGTATTTAGGGTATATCAGCAACTAAGTTTAACTTACCGCCATCGCTTGGGTTCGTCCACGCATTACTATTTCTGGAACCCCACTTGCCGTTGCTGCATGAAGCTTCAACAATTAGCACCACACTGAACATGCCACACAGCCATACTGCAATCAGTAATTGTACGGTGTACATAATGCTAATGGTTTATTTACTGCCTTTCCTCTGAGGTGTCTTCAAGAGGCAATATGCCACTCGCATACATGTGTAGTCGATACATAACTTTCAGTCCACCATAGCGCTGATAAAATCAATGAATGAAAGCACGGTCGGCTCGTCTACATCACGCAAACAAACCACATCAACTTCCATTCAGGGCTACATGGTATCGTATCCCGCATGTATAGACACTACAATACATAAAAGATTTGCAAACTTTTACACAAACTCGGATCCAGGCAACATCCGCTCGATTTTTTATTGTCGAAGCCTAAGAACAAAAATAATCTCGTGTCTTCATGAGCATAGCCTTGAACTTCTGGCCGACGGATACCACTATAATTCCTGCAAATCGGCCTTTCACAGCTTTTTGACACAAATATATTTAACTTCTACACACGTAAACCACTTCAATCATTTCACATCAGACGACAAAAGATGGTGTTAAAACCAGAAACACTCAGAAAAATTGGTTTAAGTGACAAAATTCTTCGGGTTCTAGCCCTTCGCCACAGCGGAAAACTCAGACGTAAACAACTCTTTCTCGCGATTGGTCGACTGGTCCGCATCGAATACGGAGCCGCTCTAGCCGCTAGTTGCGAAGCAGTTATCAAGGACACGCACTTGCCGATGTTGTGTTGTACGAGGTGTTTGCAGAACTTTGATAGTTTTCTGTTTTGTACATAATTTATGATGGATTTATTTTCTCTTTACATCGTTACATCATTAACCGCAGAACGGCTGTTTTAAACAAGAATTCCCTGGTTCATTTTGTATTTTGACGGGTAGACCTATCCTAAATTTAATTTTAGATTCCAGCTAGGCCGAAAGTAAACATGGCTTATACTGTTGCACTCGGTTTTGGGGCATCATCCTTATATGTTGGTTAATAGGCCTGTTACATTAAAGACCTTAAGCATGGAAAGTTGCTTCAGTTTTAATAGGTAAATTTTAAAATTAACAAAGGGTTAAATTACTGCTTTGCACTTGCAGTGCTATCATAGGTTTCTCATTTATTGTCTTACGAGATTTCTGCTGCTTAATTTCATCACCTGCAGAAGTGTGTTTATGTGGCTTTTGTAATTATCTAATGATACGGTTATGATCGAAGTGTTGCAGGATCGACATTTGCTAATTGGACTTCTCACTGTATAAAAACATTTTATATTAATTTAAATTTTAAACTTTTTTTTTTTTTTTTTTTTTTGTTTAAAACTATCTTCTGTCAATTAATTTGGCCTCTCCATTTCCGTGCGCGCGCTCCCTCTCTTCTTCTCCCTCTTTCATGTTTGTGAAGAACTGGAATCGTTAGGAGCATGCCCTACGGAATGGTGAGGGTAAGAGTGGGTATTTAAAAGAGCGTGTGTAAACATCAGATGGTGGGGAGTGGGAAGGGGCAGTCACCATACAGGCATACTTGGTAGAACTCAACGGGTACCTGTTGAAAGGATGACACGTTCCCATTCCCTCTCCACTTTTCTGTAGAGTGCACTACGCGTGTGAAAAGAATGTTCCTGTAAATGCCTGCTACCAGTGTCAATGATACGAGAAAATGAAAAATGAGAATAACCTCTTCTTGTTCACTGCTAGCTAGCCTCGAGCAGCAGTCGAGAGCCTCGGTTTTGGCCTAGGCTACCGATTACCTCCCTTGCTCAACCTGCTGTCTGGGCTTCCTGTCTTTAGGAATGTGTTTGGGTTGGTGGATGCGGGAAGATGCAAACATAAAGAGTTCCAGATCTGGCGGCACATTTCTTCCCTAGTTCATCAAATTCTGCCATAAGGTATGTTTATTCTGTACTTACAGTAATCAGTTGTAATCAAATCTGCTCCTTTTGTACATAGCAACACCAACCTGGGACAATCATGTATTATAATGTAATTCCGGCCCGTCATTATGCAGATAGTGGTCGCCATTTTGTCTCTTGGTGAAAGGAATGCAGTGTGGTGCAGACGGGTGTTGGTTTTCGATTTCGTTTGCATCTGTTGCAGCAATGCAGGCTGCAGTCGAATTGGTAAGTTGCAGGTAAAAGTCGGAAATTAGATTGCAAAACCAATGACGCATCTGTATATAGTTTCTGGTCTCGTATGGGAACAAAGCCGCCAATAGACAGTGTACTGAGTGTAGTATCGTGGATTTGGCTTTTGTTGTGAACATTTCAAAAGGCATGCGAGACGTTACATTGGTGTCTGCACCTGGCGTTTCCTCCATTTCTAGAGCATGCCCGATTTGCTGCAAAGTTGATGTGATTTGATCTTTGTACAGTTATTATAAACAAAGTCAGAAAGATCTCTCCAGGCTGCACAGTCGTAAAAATTGAATCCGATCTGTTTCAGATTTGCTTGATCTAAAAACGCGATAAACTGATCTATCAATATCATGTAGTATTGATATTCATAATGATAAGGATTGACTTGATGTCGGATAGTGTGCTATTGTAACAGTTGCTATTGTTACAGTTAATTAAGAATATTTACAAACGTTTGAAGTAGGGTCCACTGAAATGAATGTTTCTGAAATGAATTATAATGTCTCTCAAGAAGTGTTTGACCCCTCTTTTTGTATGACCCAGGGTGCCAGCTTTGGGTTGCCCAATCTATTTGATTACCTCATATTACGTTACACAGTTCTTTGTTGTAGACCGTTCACTGTTTACAAATGTTTTCAGTGTTATAAAACAATGAACTGCAGTTGATCAGTCATTGAACACACCACAAGTTCCACAATTTACCAATGGAACTCAGGCTCACACAAATCTTAACTTTAAACGATGGTTGGCAATTTAGGTTGGCACCTGTGGTCTGTTTATAAACATTAGAGAAAATAACAAGAAACAATTATTCCTTGACCTAAAATTAAGAATTAGTAAACCTTTGCTGAAATATTGTTTTATTTGATCAGCAATTTGGTAAGAGTATTAATATTATCATCAGTTGCAGTTTCATTAGAAGTTTCTTGTTTGCTTGTTTGATTGTTGTTGCTTTTAAGCGTAATTCTTGTTTGATTGTTGTTGCTTTTAAGCATAATGCCCAAACTGGAAGTTTGATTAAAGTGCTTTCTTGGAATCACAAAACCTCATCCTCACTCGGCCTCGGATATAAAATAAATCAACATATAATTTTTTTTTTTTTTAAACATGGATTGGGCATCAGTTGTTGATTTATTTGGTTTGTTTCATCATCCGTTCATGTACCAAATATGTACATGACTTTTGTGCTGTGTTTTCAGGTTTGACGCAGGCAAAATCGCCCAGAAGAGAGTGGTAGCTGGTCTTAGAGAAAGACTGGAGGGACCTTTTAAAACAAAGCACCAAACATGGTGGAACAAGGAGTGTTTGTGTCCAAGTTGGCCAAATCTTTGCAGATGTTGTGCCATGGTTACCTAGAATACAACAGTACCATTGAAATCATTGGCCACATCAACCTACGCATTGACAACCAAAAATTCGACTACATTGTTAATGAACAGGTCTCAAGACAAGGCGGAGAGTCGACGTACTTTCAGAGCAACAGCTACCACTCTCTTCCTCCCGACAAATGCTGCCAGACTGGAGAGCGCCCGCACTCTGGCAGGTTTGAGGACGATGGCAACCTGACCAATCACCAAAGGGTGAATGACTCCATGGCTTCTATGGGTGGGAACTGTGTCAAGGTGGATCTGTCAGGCCCAGTTCCTTACACCCACAGTACCCACATGATGCAGCAATGCCTTCCCCAAGAAAACTGCTACTCCACAGCCGGGATCGGATCCGGGGTTAGTCGGCGTCGCTCACATAGCAGGGACTCCAGAATGCGTTCAATGGAAGAGGACCAGGCGTCGGCAGCTACACACGCACAAGACCACAGTTTTAACCATTCCAGCTCCTCTCAGAAAGATCGAGAAGATATTGAAATGAATGGCAATGGTGACAACAGTCGGAATGAAGCAGCTATTATGTTGGCATTGTACACAGACAGACTGAGACAGCAACAGAGGCAAGATAGCATGAGTATCAAGGCAGAACCTGACCGAACAGATACTGAAGTGGACGACCCTGGAGCTGGTAGGTGATAGAAAGGATATATAATCTGTCACTCTCTCTCTCTGTCCCATCCTCTTCTACCCCACTCTCTGTTCCATCTCTTTCTCTTCTTCTTCATACTCTTCTTCTTATTATTTTAGATTTATAATAATAAAGATGATAATTAACATGTACATACAAGCATTACAGCACCCTTCCTCAAGAGTTCATATTTGAGGCCCTCCTGAAACACTAGGGTCAAATAGAACTCCCTTTCAACTTTTTAAAAATGTTATACCATTCGCAATTTTGCTTTCTGTTTTAACATTTATATCTTAAATTATTTTAATATTTACAGTGATGTCCCGAGGCCTCGGACATCGGTCATTGTCCGATAGTATTATGACTAGAGCTGGCCAAATATTGCATTAAAAAAAATAATACATTTTTAAACTGTTTACACAACAGAGTTTTTGTTTTACTTTATTCATATTTATTCTCAGTCACTGTCTTATAAAGAAGGACCATTAATCGGTTCGCTTCACAATCTGAATGTCCTATTGCTTTTATGTAGTCAGGACAAGATGTCCGATTAGTTTTATGATTTAGGACATTTTGTCCTATTGCCCTCTAATCCTAGGAACACCACTGTATTTATCATAATATTCTAATATCTTTTATTATTATTGTATACTTTTTTTTTTAATCAACCTTAACCGCATCACTTTCCAACAAAACTTATGTCATCCATCAGTGACACTTATTATTTATGCATTTTATTTACAAATTGTTGCATAAAGTACATGTTTTTCTTGGAAAAGGCTTACAGAAATGTGTAAAAATGAGTTACTTTTCCAGACTTGATAGACGCTATTGAAAACTTAGCAAAATGTTTTTTAAAATAGTACGATTTTTATCTAAATTTCAGATAAATCCTTTAGATTTGAAATCACTGTTCTCAGCCACTTCTACCATGTTCTAAATATGGCTGACGAGATTTTTTTGTCATGTAGTTTGGTATACTAGTGGTTTTCTGAAAGAATAGTACGCTGGCATATTGTTTCAGGCACTGATAGCCTTATGAGAGATAATGATGTAATTGTAACATCCTCTGCGTCATCAGTGATCCCCTCTGCTCACCACACGGCCTTGGCAGCACACTCTGGCCACTCCATGATGTCCACCAATGCCATGGCGCATCCCAGCTTCTTTGATACTTCTAGTCTGGCTTCGCAGGACGGTAAGTGTTCGCCTTTCCGTTTTACATTTTGTGCCGTTTTTGTGGACTTTTTTGTCATGTTGTCTGCAGTATATTTCTATGTTGTGCCCGAGTGGTCCCTGGATGTTAGTTTCTTAGAAGTGCTGATATAGAAGTTGTCATTCATTGACTTTGTATTGGTTGTGTTGACAGAACACGTTCTAATGTGCTTTTTTGTGTTTTCTTGTTCCTAGCAGTTGGGTTTGTTTCATACAGTTGTAAGGTCAGGGGAAGTAACTGTTATTCTGTAGACTTCTATTATTAATATTATAAGTCGTTTATGATTTTGAGATCGGTCCATCGTGCACTGGGAAACACACATGCATACACAAACAAAAATAGAGGTTCATTATCTTGCAAACATGCAGTAATAAATGATGAAATAAATATTTAAACAATATATTTAAGATAATAGTTGATGCAAATGTATAAATTTTAAATAAATGTATGGCTAGTGATAAAATTGTGCAAGTATTAGGTATAATAATCACTCGCTTTTTTTTGGACACTTTATTGTCCCTTTTTATCAGGAATACCATTTTCTCCTTTCTCTTTCCCTCTGTGTTAATCAGCTATTTATTTTAGTGATGTAGGTGTTCACAAATTTGTATTTCATTAAGCTTCAAAGGTAAGTTGAGCCTTAGACTGGGACGTAGAACTTTTCATTTTCGAGATTACAAGCAGTTTAAATAGCCTTTGTTGAAAGCCTTTATTTGCTTTGTCAGCCATTCAATAATAAGTGTAGAACATGATCTGTAATTCAAGGTCAGTTCTGATTTGTGTGTTTGACCAGTGTAGATGTGATCAGTTCCGTTATATTAAATGTTGTCTTTGCATGGCCTTGTGGCTTGTGTCAAATTATCACAAACTGGAAGGAAAATGCACTATTCATATTGTCTGTCACCTGGTTTCAATTCAAGCAGCAATATGTAATCTTCTGTTAGCATTCCTCATCGTTTCCATCCATCCATGTCATGCTGAAACCACTTTGAATGGTATGGTTGTTAAGGATAGCTGATTTATAGAAATAATGCAGCAAAACCCTCACTGGACTGAACCCACAGCGATCATTTTAAAAATAAAATTGCGAAGAAAAAAACAACTACCCTATTAAGCCTGGTGGCAGCCTTTCCGTTGTGATAATTTGGCTTGACTTGTTTGTCACTTTTGTCTTGCTATACTTACTACGCAAAGGAAAGCTCAAAGCATGTATTTGCCCCGGTTTCCAGTTGATTTGAATTGCCTGAATACTGAATAATACTACCATTGGGCATCAGAGATAATGAGGGTTTTGCTGTATTTTCAGTGACTGAGGTTCATCCCGGTGACAGTTCCTACCGCCCTGTTATTGCCAATGAGAGCGCATCTGGTCAGGACCTCTCTAAGCAGAGCTCCCAGAATGGAGAGGCCATGAGTCTAGTCGTCCGCAGCCGCACCCCTCCAGATCTTTACCCATCCGGTCCAACGCAGCTCCCGCAAACAGCCGACATCGGAAGAGAGAGTTCTGAAAAAGAAAAGCATCGCTGTGATTACTGCTTCAAGTGTTTCCGCAATGGAGATTTGCTGAAAATGCACGTGGCCCTTATTCATAGCCGGCACAACTTGTCACATAAATCGCTCAGAAACCCCTCCGCTTACCTGTCACCCCACTCGCCCTCTGCGCAGAGCAACGCGCGGCGGGCTTCGCAGTCTCCTGGGCACCAGAGCACGTCAAGTTCCAGCTCTCGCTCCAAATCCCAGTCTCCCATCGCTGTGATGTCCCACTCCCACCCTCAGCCGCTGTCTCTGGCTCACTCCCTGTCTTCGCTGCCCAGTTTGGGCAACAGTACGTCCATGGGCATGTCCTTGCCGCCCCTGCCCAACCCCTTGACCTCCAGCCCACACTCCTGCCCCTCCGCCTCTTCCAATGTGGCTGCCGCCATGGCCGCTTTCGCCCAGTCCTACTCCATGGAGCCTTCACAGATGGGGCCCATGCGCGGAGGTGGGGGTCAGGACGTGGTAGGGGGTGGGCTTGGGGGCCAAGCCTACCAGTGCCACATGTGTCACATGCCGTTTGTCAACTGGGCCTTGCTGGCGCAGCATCAGTCGCAGTGCCCGCGTCGAGGCCCTCACCGCTGTGAGAAGTGTGGCAAGGCATTCCGCAGCAAGACGTCGCTGACCGACCACATCAACACCATCCACAAGGGCATGGTCTTCACATGCAAGGGCTGCCACGAGCGCTTCAAGTGGCGTACGCACATCTACCAGCACAAGCGCAAGTGCCACGCCTTGCAGAACACCAACTTTGAGTCCACCAGCTTTTTCATCGAAGAGACGCCCCCGCAGCAGCCTGACGCTTCCCCCTCGCTGGCGTCCAGTTCTATCAGCCACGAGGACATGGAAGACCCGGAACACATTGAGTGAACTGTCACTTTGAACATGTACTTGCCACCTGTTGCTTTGTGGAGGCTCAGCAACGTTCATGGCATAATCTGCTTTTCTTTTCTTTTCTCTTACAGAAAGATTGCCATGATGTTCATTCTGTAGTTTCAGACTGAATGCTGGAGTATTAATAAAAAGGGTAAAATGCATTATAAATCAAAATGGGAATATTTTGCACATGGTAGAACTGTTCAGTGACAACTAGATCCCAAATATTGAGGTGATGTAACTTGGTCTTCACTGGAGCACGTTTGAACCCTTCAATAACTTCACCTAAATTCGTTTAAGTGGGGAACATTGTATAAATGTGACATCATTTATACTAACATAATTAAGGCTAAATACTAAAGCTTTAGAATGTTTTCCTGGACATTTTATTTTAAAATTGGTTTAAAATTTGTGTACTCCCTCCAAAGTTTTGTCATGTTACAATATATATCTAGATATTATGATGGAACATTAATTTAGTACTTTTAATAATTTTGTTCTGACATTTTTTGTTAACTATAGCTTTTTGAAAGAAGCTGTTGTTAAGAATAATCAATTACATCTTAGTCATGATTGTTTCTTCTCTATAGAAGCATACATAATGAAAAAGAAACTTGTGTATCATGTATGTTATTGTTTTACTTACACTGATCTGCTGTCTTAGTTGTGAGGACCATTGCTATTGTTTTAACCACATTGTTTTTGTGGTGGTGCTGTTTTATGATTGATTCATATTGATTGCACTTTGTATGATGCATACATGTACATTTGCCATATATTTCTTTGTTGCGAATGACTAGGTACTTCAAAGAATTGAAAATGAATGTGGATTTGGTTATGCTCTTTTAGCACATATTCATTTGTTCTATTACCTTTTATTCATTTAAAAATAAGAAATTGGTAGAAACCGATGGTTTTTTTTTAAAATGATATCAAACACTTTGACATGGGATATTTTAAAAAAAAACTTGAATAAATATCAGCTCTCAACAGTATTTTCTTCAAGGTCAACTTGATATTGAGCTGTGCCAAAGTTATCAAGAACTGTACAAAATTGAAGACAGAGTCCTTGCGTTTTAAGAAGTTTAAAAAAACAAATTCAATGAGAAATGTTTCCCTTGAAAAAGTGGTTTAAAAACCTTGTCCGCGTTCTAATTTATTCCATTATATTCTGGAAAGAGCCTGTATGGTTTTATAAACGTAATGTAAAAGACTATTCATGTCTCATTTCATTTCTTCAGCCAGTTTTGTTTTGCACAAAAAGCAGAACGCGATCATTACATACTATAAAAGTTTTACAAATTTACATTTGAACATATCCGGTGATGAGACTTTTGTCTCAGTTGACACTTTTTGTTTTGAAAGAAGGCGATCAAAGAACAACACAACACATTCTACTAGGCAGCACAAAACAGGCAGAGATGTATGCACCTGCTAAAGCCCAGTTTTTAATCTCACTATTACTCTGCCAAACTTGACGTTTGATAACCCTTTTTTTTCTGGACCCTATAAACAAAAAAACAAATGAAATCAAACCCCCTTTTATTTTTTTGTGGCAATATTGGATCTAAAATTTTCGACTAGGAGATTATCCTATCTAAAGTTCAAAGTTCAACTTTAATGTAGGTGTGGGCTGTAAAACAAGAGTGAAGGGATGTTACTGTGAGAGCTATGTTGACTGTTGACAATTTGTATGGTAGGGAATCTCTTAAGGGGGGTCCAAAAGTTATATGACTATCATCTGTGGATCACGCTTTCAATTCTATGCACTTACCAGCTCTTCTGAATTTTAACTTCAGAACAGAGAAAACATTTTTAATTGTGCTTACATCGAGCTATTCCAGCTCCAAGACCTGTCCTAGGCACTGACAGACAAACAGGATGTTACTCATTGGTGCCACCTTGCGCGAAGGAAGTCTAAAAATTGATGATGGATTGCTTGCAGAATATGTCAGTGCAAGGCGTTTTTATCTTTTCAAGAGTTGTTTTGTTATTTTTACATTACTGCTAGTAATAATATTGTTAATAGACCATGCTCGGAGATTTGAGGGGAAACAACTTGCCCGCATGTTACGCCAAAGTTGTCTAACGTTGGGGCAGACGTTCTTTGAAAACGAACACAGTTTCTCACCTTTAATTTCTGCTCTGCCATCCATCAAATTTTCCGGATCAACCGAAAGGTTGATTTCAGTTGCAATCCTAGCTAGCTTCGCTAGTTCAGCCTTGCACTGCCAGGCAACCACCACCACCCTCCCCCCCCTAATTCCTCCCCTCCCCTCCACTCCCCCACCCCCTCATTTGCTAACGAAAAGCTTGCAGCTAGGTGTAGCTTTCATAGTGTTCTGAGACGAGATGTCTGCCCAGCTAGATAACTCTAGGTAATTAAAAACAAAAAAAACAGACAAGTTACCTCGCAATTTCTGAATGAGGCCTATTATACGACACATTGTCTTACAGCCCACTAAACATTCCAAGGCTGAGTGGGGAAGAAGGTGAAGGGGAGGGATGTCCTCCTTCATAATTGATTAATTACACAAGTCATGTTAAAATTCAAGCCTGGATGTTTCATCAACAACAAACGTTTTTGATAATGGGAAAAGTTTTTTTTAAAGGGTTTCATCGTTACTTTTGGCAGACTGTCTTCGTTCAGTCGATAGGTGCTACTGTCTGATCACGCGTTTGTCTTTTTTCCTTGTCTTTTTTTTTCTCCCCACCCACAATTTTAATATATATACAGTCAATATGCATTATTTTGCTTATTGTTTGATTTATTTAATGATTACAAATTAATGTTCAGCGTGCATTTGTGAGCCATCATGTATTGAGATCATAAATACTTGTGTAATTCACTGTTGGCACTCGTCATGTTTTCAGACATTGTATATATATACTTGCCAGTTCATGTATTATTAGATTACTGTAGTATAACTGTTTTATATAGAAAGGGAGCAACAGATGTCAAAAGGTACATTGATGCTTTTCGGTCTTCTTAAATGGGAACTTTTTTTTTTCCAAGGCATTATTATACTTTAGAATTTTTAGGTGTAGACTGATAAAAACAACATTGTTAATGGATATCAGGTTTGAGCTGCTAAAATAATAAGAAAAAGAAGAATTACAAAAATGTATTTGTGAACATAGTTTTTATATTAATATCAAATTTAATAAGACTTACTAAATAAATAAATATTCAAATAAATGAATAAATAACAGAATTTATTACATTAAATTGAAAATATTCATACTAATGAAAACAATTCATAATTTATGTAATTAACCATTGATTCACATCTGTGATGTTAGACAAAAAAAATCGAATTCTTGACAATAAGTCTCTGTTTGAGAATAGAGCTCTTGCTTCATATATATATGATTTTTATGATTTTGTAAGTTAGTTATAACCTAGTCAGGTCTGATGTGCTAGTCTTAACGGCCAGTGCGTATCAAACTGGGAGAGTACTCCTGAATTTTATGAAGATTGATCACCAGTTACATTTTCATTATTTCAATCAATTCCATCGAATGTTATGACTATTGATCACCATTTATTTTATAGTTTCAGTCAGTATCATTGTGTTGATAATGTAAAGTATGTCGACATTTTATCATCTGTTTCTAGAAACCCAGTGAATTTTCATTGAACTTGGCCAAGATTTGGTACGGTGTAATTGCTTGTGAAATGTTTTAATATCTTTTCATTGTTTTGTATGAATTATATTAATGGATAATAATGATAAACATAAAGCAGCTTATTGTCTACATTGTTAAATTTTCTGTTTTGGAAAACTATGAATAAGATTTCACCCATTAACCCCAAAAAGAAGAACATTTAAATTCATTCAGCGGTAGTAGCCATTCTGTTAAGTAAAATGACTTAATATTTTTAGTTAGTTTTATTATTAAGTTTTAAAATATTTCAATTCAATTTTCTGATTCCTTTTATTTTCTTACAAGAACATAATTGTTGAAAACAAAGGATATTAATGGTTGTTTTTAACTTTCATCATGTATTCAGTGTTGTCCCAGATTTTGTTATTTGATCAAAACTTTAATATTTGAAAAAGTTGGGCTTTTTTTTTTTAAATTTAAAATTTGAACATTAATAAGAAAAGAACTTAACTAGTTTTCTTCTTTGTCACATGAAATTTTGTTATTTGCTGAATATAAAAATCCTATTTATTTCTGCCTGCAATTTACTATTGGCAGTAGTTGGTTGACTCGAGCAGGCAGTTCTACGCGCGGTCAAAACGTATACGTTTGGTCCTGGCCTTTTTCTTATTTATTTTGATAACTGGCAATGCTTTGTTGATGCAATTTTATCCAAAAACATAACTTGATTTTTTTTTCTGCCTTTTTTGTGTGGGAAAACAGATATTTATATATACTATTTTCTCCACTGTTCCGTCTCTCTTTTCTTTGCAAGTCTAATGGGTGCTACGAACTTTGTGTGCTATTCACTACAGCAACACAACAGATTTTATTATGACGGTGGAAACAAGATTTTAAAACTACTACAAGAGATTTTGTTGAACTCCTTGTTTGAATCATTGCACGTCCTGTTGATTGATAATATTGGTGCTTTCTGGATGTTACTACTGTTTGAATTTACACTTGTCCCAAGTTCACAGTACATGCACTTTGTGTACAGTTTTTGCTTCGTTTTTTTTGTCATGTTTGAACAAGCAGCTTACTAGCAAGCAGTGTTTTCTTGAATAAGCCAACTGCAGCAATCGTATGACTGTGTATTGGTACATGCTGTTTATCACGACACTGAAAGAAAACTCCATATTTGATTGATCTTTTTTTCTCTTGTGCCATAATTGTATATTATTGACTGTTTAGAATTTTTACCATGTAATGCTACACGCAGTTTGTTTGTAATCCATTCGTTGACAAATGGCTTTTAATATTCGTTGCATATTTTTGTGATTTGAGTAAGGTATTGGTCAGTTTTTTTGTTTTTGTAACATATAGTAAACTCTGTATTCAGTTATTTTATAACTTTTTCTTGATTGATTCAATGTAATGTCTGTTTGGATCATAACTGACAAGGAAAATAGAAAACAAAGAAAGAAATAAAGTAATATTTTTTTCACATTTTGAAGTATAAAATATATATTTTAGTATATATATACTTCAATCTACAAAGTTGTGTTCAATTATTCTTGGTCTTGTTATAAAACAACATAATTTCTGTTTATTTTTATTTAAAAAAGGAGATACAAATTACAGCAAAAAAATACATATAATGTTGTAAAAAAAATATGTGCCATCCCATTGCTTCATTTCATTGTTCATAAGTTGAGCTAATATGTTTTTGACATCAAACGTATATTCTTTATTCCTTATTTTGGGCAGCAAAAGCTAACAATACATGCACCCCATTTTGATTTTGATTTGCAGTCATTCAGTCTTCATCTCTAATGCACACATAAATGACTATTATTGTCCCAGTTATTTGAAGACTTAAACGTTGTCGAGTTCAGTGTACCATTTTTTTTTTTTTAACGTACTCTAATGGTATACGTCTTTTACGTTTGATGATAGAAGAATGGTTGTGTTTCGGTGTTTCTTTAAGTGTAAATTTGTACAGTGTAATTGTATACTTGATGTTTTCCTTGTTGCTGATGTCAAAAATAACTTTTGTACATAATGTTGTACATCTGGTCAGTACAGTTTCCACCCCATTACATGATGACAAGTCATTTTTACCTATAATATAAACTTTTGTATTCTTTTTTTCCCCCCCTAGATTATTTGCAGACCAACATTTCAAGATTGTAATTATTCCACGAGATTTTTAAAAGCATTTCATTTGAAATGTTTTTGGTACATGTAGAAATGTTTAGGTCTTGTACTAATAATAATGTGACATTTTTTTTAATTATTCGTTTTTTTGTTTTTTTTTTTTTTTTTTTTTTTGGAAGGGCATGCAAAATAGGTTGTCTATCTTGTAAGAACATCTGCTAAAAATCTTCATAACAAAATCTAGGCAAATCGGAACACTAGCAGCAAAAAATTATAATTTTTAAAGATAAATCATTGGATTGTGCTGTTCATTTGTTGAAAGAGATCTAAAACGTACCGTTATTGTGATGTTTATTTGTTGAAACGGACCTTATCTCAAAACCTAGTCTGTATTTACATTTTGCAGACACGTTGACAATTTTTAGTGAAAAGAACAAAAGTTTACACCCTTTTTCTGGCGTGAATATCATCACTATAGCAGCTGTCTTTTGGTGCTACAGTTTTTATATGTAGAGAACATATTATATGCAGCATCCTTTATTTCTTCAACATGTCCCTTCATCGTTGCATTCAGCTCCCTTTCAAATGTTAAGTTGCTACTTTGAACAATCACTAAAGAGGTGACTTAACGCTAGTGTCAAGAAATGGTCAAAGCGTAGGCTGTGTCAAGGCGCATGCCCTCAATAGTTTCTGACACTCAGCATCGTTTTCGGGCAGACTGCCTCTGTAAGTTTAATAGCAGCCCAACAGCAGCAAAAGGTCTGTTGTTGATGTCTAAAGCCTAACTATGGAAGAAGATGGCTACACATTGTACTTGTTCACCAAATATTCAGTGGCAAGCAACTCCCTACCATTCCCATTGATACAGTACCAGCATTCTGTGGCATAGAACATTTGCCTTCCAAACAAGAAACTTCTTAAATTGGCACATAAAGGATTGTGACTGTCAGATACAATACAGCACTAGCATTTGATTGATTCAATCTGCGGACATGCTCACAGTGGCGAAGACACGGAAACTCCGATGCTGTGGCCGCGTCACCAGAGCTTAGGCCTTTCAAAGACCATCCTGCAGGGCACAGTGCAAGGAGGCAGAAGAAGAGAGAAAAAGAGGTGGGAGAACAACATTCAAGAATGGACTGGCTTAAAAACTTGAGCGACAGAGTAAGATGGAGTGCGCTGGTTAAACGATCACCTGTGGTGCCCCAATGACTTTCGAGTTACGGGATAGGATAGGGTAGGATTCAATGTGCTGACTTAAGTGTGATTTTTCCCAAATAAAATGTAAATGATCTCTTACCTCTTTGAAGCGAGTTGAGAACAAAATGAAATGAAGGCAGTGTTTGGTTAAACCATGTGCCAGTGACATGCTTAAAGATTGAAGATCTGGTTCAGATAGTGCATTGACCCTGGTTACCGAGAATTGCACTATTTAGAACTTCTTTATGATTTTATTATCTAAGAGCTATGTTTTGTTCTTGTATGAACAATTCAGCAATTTCCAATTTCGGTGTGTTAGTTTATTGTATAGATAGCATTATATTGAGTGGTGATCATCTCTAGATAGCATTATATATAATTGGTGGTCTTTTCCTGCTGTATGTATGATTGGACATTTCAAATATTTTGAAACTTGCTGATTTACATTCATGATATGATGTACGTACTTAAACTTTGTTGTATTAAGTGACGTTGCTATAGTATGCACTTGTATTCACAACCGCTTTTATCTTCCCCTTGGATATCATGTGAAAAGTAATCTTATTTGTGGTGGAGGCTAGTGTGTTGCGTGTGACCTATTTTTCTTGTGTATACCTGCAAAGTTTTATGTTGTTTTGACATTCACTGAACTGTGAACAAATATGACCAAACATTTTAGCCAGTGATAACAAGTCTTAGATATTTTCTCTCTCCCCTCCCCTGCTCCCCCCCCCCTCCCTCTTCCTCTGTACTGTAGAATGTGACAGCTTATGCTTCTCACCAAAACACCTGTCTGCAGATAATGTGTTGTTGTGAGTGGTGGTGTCTTGTTTTTTTGTTCGGATCACCCCCTCAGAATCTCTCATCTGGAGATGTCTGTTTTCTTGTTTTGTATTACGATATGAGACTTCAGTTTTTAGTGTTGTTTGTTTTCTTGGTATTGATAAAGACCTCCACCACCCCTTGTTACTACATACAGTACAGTTTGGTAGTTAATTAATGTCAAATGGTATATATATATAATATATTTATATGTACACCACCTATCTGCAGTATTGTTGGTTTCAAGTTCACTGGGTAGTGATATCCACATGTTCACGCACTTCTTTGTGTTGTTATTAACTATTCCCTGTCTGCAGATGTGTGCTGAGAAGAAGAAAAAAGGCAATGGCTGTATTTTGAGTCGCAGTTTGATTTTCTACACTGCCGCTTGTACCACGTAGAGCATATTTTTCCGCTCCTTTTTGTTGTTTTTACTCTCGGAGTTTTTTTATTTTGCTATGCATACTGTCAAAAGCGCTTACTTCTTCTTCATATTTTGTTATTATTCAATGGTTGCTGTTCGTTCTGACGATTCTGGTGACAAAATTTGTTTTGTTTTTTTTATTTTTCCTTCAAAAAGGTGCTCTTGTTTCCTTTGGCAAAAAACAAACTTAAAATTTTTTTTTTTTAATGATCTTAAGCAATAGAAGAGCTATTCCTGTGTGAATATCAAATAATTATATTTGCCTGTAACAATGTCTCAAACATTCTCATTTGACGTCCAAACTGATCTATATCAAAGGAGGAAACTACACCAGTTCATGTTGCTTTAATTCATGATTCAAAATGGTTATGCAGCATGACATGTTTTTTTGTATTGACAATTTCCAATGCAGTGCCATTTCAAAACTTGTGGAGTGCTAGTTGCTATTATTGATGCACTTCTAGAAGTATGCCATCCAGCCATGTAACGTAATCATTCAATTTCACTGGTGTTAAATAATATACTCTCTCCCACTTACCATGCATTGTGTTTTTATCACTTATAAACGAGGCGACAAAGATGATTGCTGTCTGTGTTATTATGAACAAACAAATCATCAAAATTGATAAAACGTTAATTTTATTTTGCCTTTCTCCACCCCCTCCTCTTTCCTTTCACCCCATTTTAAGGTTTATTTTCTACATGCTCAAGTCATCCCATAACTGACCAACTTTGGGCACATAGAAATAGGATTTGAGTTGGATACAATGAGATAGAGAAATGACAAGAAGACAATAGAATAAATGGACTTCTATACGTTTGGAATATAACATACAAAAGCGTTTGCACGCGGTACTGTGAGCTCAAATTTGTCGTGGTTTATTTGTACTATTAATCGACCTTTATCATTTCCATCTCCCTTCGGTGCTTTAAAGACTCTCATCTTCTCTGTTCTCAGATTCTTTCTTTGAAATTGTTCCACCCTTGTCTTACAGCAAAAGAGTACTTATAATCCGTTTGTAACGTTAGGTGTTCATGGTTAAATGGACAATGTGAATACCCCCATAAAAAAAGGGACTTGAACCACATCTTTCTGCAACAGTTGGAGAGTAAAACTACTGAACAATGTTTTTAATATGAAGTGTTGTTTTCCCCGTACAGCAGCAAGACAAAGATATACACAAATTGGTGCTTGTATATGTCAATTATACCACATTAATTTCTATACATATGTTTTTTCTTCTGTCTTTCATAATAAGCTATTTATGATTGTTCTGTGTTGTCCAAAATTGTGTGGTTCCAATCTATAAAAGGAAAAAAAAAAAAAAGTTTCTCGGATAATTTGCATCACATACGTTTTTGATGTTCTTGACCATTTTTTTCCCGTTTTAGCCATACAAACATTATTATGTTGCTGAGGTACAAGAAGGAGTAATGCATCTGTGAGAAGTTTCTTTCTACAATATATTGTTTTTGTCTTTTATATTTGTTGTGAGATTCAAACCAAATACATTTTTTGTAATTCCCAGTGAAATTTTTAGTAGCAGCATTGTGTAAAATAAAAATTCCAGTGTGTTTATAAAAAAAAAAAGCATTTGCTCTTGTTTTATACTCTTTGTTTAATTAATTTTGTATTATAAATTGATTTCCTATCAGATTTTGTACAAACATTTTTATTTCAATTATAATTATTAAACAATTACATATCTTGGAATTGAAATCTCTATCAAGTTTATTATATCTGCTATCTCAAAATTAAAGGCATTAAGATTATGCAAAGATTGAGCTTGAATGCTAATCAAAACCGCGTGTAATTTATTAGTATCTTTTTGGTACTGGTTTTCTTGAGCTAGCATTGGTGATCAAGCCTCTTTGTTTGGTCACAATTTTCACTTCATTATTATAATACGCAGAGGTGATCCAAGCACTAAGTAATAGGCTTGATTGCCCATGCTTGCTCAATTTAGCGGGAGAAATGTAGGATCAAAGAACATGTAAGGAGTAATCCATTTTTTTTCTTCAATGAAAGAATTGAAAATAAATTGTAATAAATATATAAATAACAAGCAAACAAATGACAGTCGGCAAGTTTTCAGCGGAAAGGTGACCTTGACGCTAACGGAGTGTCAGAAATCTATGAAGCATAGGCTGTGTGTAGGCTTATGCCCTCAGCAGCCCCTAACATCAGATTGGAGTCTGCTTCGTTCTGCCTCTATAAGCTTAGTAGCAGCCCAATACAGTGGCGAAAGGCCTCCTAGGGTCAAGTCGAGATGTACAGATCTCCCATGTCTGCTGTGGTCTCTGAAGTTGCTAACCTGTATTTTGTGTCAGTCAGACTTTCACTCTCACTCTTTCTCTCTCTCTCTCTCTCTCTCCATCTCTCTCTTGCTCCCCCTCCCCCTCTCTCCCTTTCTCTTCCCCTCTCTCCCCCCCCCTCTCTCTCTCTCTCTCTCTCTCTCTCTCACACTTATTCTTTTCAAGCACTTTACATTCTTAACTCAAGTCCCGTTCGGGTCAGGTATGATGGACATTCAGTTGTTAAAGCCAACAAAACATTTTAACTGGCGTTTTCTAGATAATTTGTCAGCCATTCTAATCAGCTCTGTGTTTTCAGTTGTTCAAATGTTCTTGAAACTGGAGTTCAAGCTTGCTAGTACCAGTGAACAAGTAGAAGGAGACGCCTGATGGCAAAAAACATCCATCGGAATACTTTTTAAAATTTTGTTAACAACAAAAGACTTTGATAGTAGCACCAGTGACCTTAGCGATAGCAGGGTTTCTCTGACACTCAGATTGACCTTAGCGATAGCAGAGTGCCTCTGATACTCAGATTTGGGTAGTGTCGCTTTCAGACCCATTCAAACGCAGCCCAATGGCGCAAAAAGGTCTATTACATTTATGTCCTTTTCACAAGGGATCAGTACAAAATAACTGGCCATTGTGGTGGAAAGTTGGGAGTCCAATATATCACTGTGACTGTGCCAAGGAAAGTTGACCTATATGTCACAGAATGGACATTTTCAAGAGAGCTATCAGACACTCTTTTGTGTGGTGGTCGATTTAGCAGCAATAGAGTAGCACTGCGACAGGATGATCTCCCATCCAAATGTAGCTCGATATAGGTTGATTAAGCTGCAATTATGTCCCTGTGCTCTTGTTTACAGCCCACAGCGACATTAGGGTTGAAGGTTGACAGGATCATCTCCCCTTCCATAGGTTTATTCAACATTCCAGATGCTAGATCTCTATATAATCTATATTGAATTACAGCTTTCTCTCTCTCTCTCTCTCTCTCTCTCTCTCTCTCTCTCTCTTTTTTCTCTCTCTCTCTCTCTCTCTCTCTCTCTCTCTCTCTCTCTCTCTCTCTCTCTCTCTCTCTCTCTCTCTCTCTCTCTCTCTCTCTCTCTCTCTCTCTCTCTCTCTCTTTTTTTTCTCTCTCTCTCTCTCTCTCTCTCTCTCTCTCTCTCTCTCTCTCTCTCTCTTTCTCTCTCTCTCTCTCTCTCTCTTCTTTCTGTTTATTCTTTGTTTTTGAATTTAAAACCATGCGAGATAAGTAACTTCGGGGACCATCTGAATAGAAGTTCTGGATAGCTAGAGTAATTTATTTGTGTGATTACAAAAGCTTTTTTTTTTCAAATTGAAATAACAATTCCTTTGAGAGAAATTGTGTTTTAAGAGTTTTGCCTGTCTTTTTTTTTTCTTTTAACAAATGAACAAATTTGTGAGAAAATATATTTTGGGATCAAAATTCTGAATTATGAAAAGTTATATTTTTGTTTAACATAAAATCTGAGCTTGTTATTAACTAAAAAAGAATATACTTTAGTTTAGAAAGATTGGATGTATACATTTTTTGATGGGAATCTTCACAGAGCAGCTTCGCTCTTATTTGCTGTATTTTAAACATGTAATGCTGACAGTTACTACTGCTTAATAATTTACTCCGCTTTTATGGTAGGTAATTTAATTTGTTATTTTCCAACAGTCCTTTTGTGTTTTTTGCTGGTCAATTATTACAAGAAATACCTTTTACTTTTTTTTTTTTTTTAGTTTTTAATTGTCTTAGAAGCGCTTTTTTGAAATAAAAGTGTAGAATTTGTATATTTCCGTTCGTGTTGGAATTTGTGTGAGCGTGTTCTGTATAAAACATTTCCTCTTTTTATCTTCTTTCTTTTTTTTTTTCTTTTTTTAATGACTCCCACCCTGCTTTTCATTATTTTTTAAAATATAAACTCTTGTATTCAGCTTACTGCGGTCGGCCGCACGTCACACAACTTATCACAGTTTTCAAACAAGTTTCACACTAAACTGTCAGAATTAAAGTAAGACGCACGTAGGATATACTTCTGTTGATGGTGGCATACCGTTCTGCCGTTTGGTTTAGGCTGCTAACTTCAATCTTTTGAAGAAATTTGCTGAGCCAAATCGGGATGTTGATCTGGATAAGGTGTACAGGAAATTTGGGATTGGCACATTGAATGCCAGGGTTCCAGATTCTGGGCAGGAGTTTAGTGAAGGGTGGGGTACAATTGGGTTTTACTGGAGGACTTCACTGTAGGCTAAAACGAGGCCAGGGTCCCTGCGGAGGCAACCTGTGCAGGCAAGGGACTATCCCTGTCAATTACTGTCACCTTCTTAATGATTGAATGAACGATCGACGAAGAACAAACATAACATTTTTCTACATGTTCCCCATGCAAAAAAAAATAAAAAATCGAGGTAGAAGAGTTATGTTTCGCTGTGATTTCAGCTTTGGAGATGACGAGCAGTACTACGCAAAGAAGAGACGGAGCAGTGACATGCAACAAGTCAGCAACAGCCGCCACCACCGCTTCAATGACAAGACATCTGTTTGGAACTGACTATCATGCCGTTAGGGTATCAGGTGCTTCGGAACAGAGTTCAGTGAACCGTGGTCGCTCAGGTTTGACACGCACCAACAGTGCATCCACTGGACAAAGAACAGCTGCAATGGAAAGTCATTTTAACATATGCTCAGCTGCTCCTATTGCTTCCCAAAGAGACTTTCATGTTGGTGTTAGCCATTCTTTTGCTGCTTCTGCTCCATCTTCTTCGACAGCTAGCATAGATTTTCAACAGCCAGACCCAGCTGCTGGAGGAAATGCAACGCCATCCACAGACAGCTGCCGATGTTCACACTGTGGTAAACAGTTTCGTAACACAGCTCTCCTTAGCAAGCACATGCAGCTGGTTCATAACATTCTTACTACTCATGCTAAGCTCCAGAAAAGTGGAATAGTTCAAAACAGAAATGTTACGTTGAATGCTTCAGCAACAGTACAGAATTTGTCCCAGGTGCAGTCGTCTTCGTTTGAGGATAGCAGCGGCATGGTTCAGTCGTCTGGGCTGGTAAAGCTAGCACAGGCACAGTCAGAAAATGTAAATCGGACATCACCCTCACAGGTCTGTAATTCAACAGATAATAGCAGTCAAAGGCAGGCTAGATCTCCATTGGAACTTGAGGGAATGAATTTTAACGCTTGGGCCAACCAGCTGCTAGCTCAGCCAGCACAAAACAATCCAGCTGGCAGTTCTACGTCTGTGGACCAAAACCTCCTTTCTACGACCATCAATGAAACCTCCTCCCACCTTCCTGCAGTTCACGGAAGAAGAAACCCTGGAGCGTTACCTGGCCGACGTTGCCATCATTGCCAGAAAATACTGCGCCTGCCGGCTTACCTGTTTGCCGAGCATGAACAGAGCTGCGTCAAGCCTCTTGTAGCAGGCTTTGCCTGTGGACAGTGCGGGCGCTGTTTCACCAGCAAGGTGGCGCTGACGGACCATGTGGACTCCATGCATGCCAGGAAAGGGTTCCAGTGCCACGCCTGCGGCATGGTGTTCAAGTGGCGGACCTACGTCTACCAGCACAAGAGCAAGTGTCCCTCCTACAGGCTGGCTGTCAAGAGAGAACCGGCGTGGTGAACGAACCGGCGCACCTTTTTGAACCCATCTTTTAAAGTGGCAGCATCACAGAACGTTTTCAAAGGTGAGGGCTTGCTGTGTGGGTCCGACCTCCTTCTCCCCTCCCCCATTAACACATTGCATTATTTCATTTTAACAAACCTAATACTTTAAAAGGTAAAAAAGGAATACAGATATTTTATATAACACTTTACAGTATTCAAAATATGTTTATTTGAGCACGCATAGTTTAAATAAAAACTTTTCAATTACTGATACTTTCTGAATTTTTTTTGTTTTGGATTTTTTATTTCCTTGGGGGGGGGGGGGGGGGGGAGGTCCTCAAACATTGTAATCGCTATAGAAACTTTTTTTTTAAAATTGAGAAATAGGGATGCTAGCTTCAACATTTGTTATCATTTACGCTTCTCCGGATAATTACTTTTAATAGGGGAGAGGGTGGATCAGGGGAAACCTACGACAAAATTAAGTTATCAGTTCAAGTTGATTTTTTATGCTTTACACTTTTTTTTCCCTTTTTTTTTTTTTTTTGGCATGTTTGTTGTTTGGCTTTCCAATGTGATCGGTCAGTGTTCTTGCCGCTTCATTTCAATTTGATGTTTGGTGTGATGTTTTGAAAAATTCAGTATTTTCATTCGAAGATTCCTCCCTCCCTCCCACCTCCCCCTCCTCCCACCTCCCCCTCCTCCCCTTTTTTTTTTCATAAGTGTTAAAGAAGTTTTTGACAATAAATAACAGTTTGGGCATTAATTTGAGTTGATTTTAAATGCTTTAACGGTTGCTGAAAATGTATGAAGATGGATGGTATCTGCGATAATCTGTATGTTAAAAAACAAGTATAATTTTTATTAAATGTATTACAATGTATAATAAAAAATGTGTATGTAATGAAAAGAAAAATGGAAGGTTCCCCATAACCTCTCTTCTCATATGGGGCAAGCTTAAGGGACTGCCCATTTTGTCAGGGCAAGCGTCAGGAGGGTTAAGCCTATCTCTCTGCCCCTATTGGTAGTTCATTTAACTAAAGTACCCTAGCGCCCCCCCCCCAAACACCCCTCCACTCCTTACCTCAGCCTGTGGAAATGTAGTACATGAACTAGGACTACAATTAATGTTAAAGATGAACAAATAGCCCCCATTGTACACCATTCCTCCCTCCCTCTCCCCACCTAGTGAAATGTAGTGACTGACAAGCGTGTTGTGTATGATGTACTTTCAGTTGCGGGGACAGCCCAGGGGACAGGCGGGAGGGTGGCAGTGTTGGCGCATGCACTAGCACCCCAAGGCCCTTCTGTCCCCCCAGCCACAGCACCCACACCACATGACAAGCAGACCGGTAGTCAAGACACTGCTGCAGCCACAAAAAGGCCGGCCTGTACTACCACTACAACATCTTCCACAGGCAGCGCTTCGCAGCCCAAACTGCAGTGCACAGGAATCGAGAAAGAGGAAGAGAAAGCAGCAGACTCCGTTCCAAGCTCAGGGAAAGCGCAGAAAGCTAGCGTGTGTTGTGAAATGTGCCACACTCATTTCAGGAACGACAGGCTTCTTATGATGCACATGAGACTGGTGCACAGGATCAGAAGCAGCGAGGGGAAACTTCAGCACAACAAACCGTCCGCAGCAAGCACCGACCCGGCAGTAGCCGGCACATCGCAACAAAAGGAGGTCGCTGCTGAGCCACTGCAGGTTGCAGGCCTGCAGATCATCTCCACGGAGTCGCTCCTAGAACTGGTACAGCAGAGCCTAAACAGGGTGGGGGTCAACAGTATCGGTCCAGCTGCGTGCCAGTTTTGTCAGGTCCTGTTCTGGAACAGACAAGATTTATTAGAGCACCAGACAACGTGCCAGCAGAATTTTACAGCCTCTGCCACCAGCACACTGAGCAAGGATGGGCATAAGGATAGCTTTACCCAGTACACTTGCCAGATCTGCCAGCTGGTGTTTGCTGACCAAGGTTGTTTGGCTGACCACAAGGCTTCAGGATGTGGGGAGCAGTCTGCCCCGGTCTCCAGTCCCACAGTCTGCCCTTTGTGCAGTAAGCAGTTCTTGGACCCAGCCCTGCTGTCCGCTCACATCTGGGTCTGTGGGAAAGGCGGCGATAGTAGCCCTAACGCGCAAACCACTTTGGCTCAGGTTCCCGTCCTCAGTCTTGCTGCCTCCATCCTCACCAGCAGTAGTGGTGGAGGAAGTAGTAGTAGTGGTGGTGGTGGTGGTGGAAGTGGTGGGGGCTCAAGCAGCAACAGCAACAACTGTGAAGACTGCGGCAAAGTGTTTCAGAGCCGCACATCGCTAGTGGATCACATCAACTCCATGCATCGCGGTATGCAGTTCACCTGCCCAGATTGCGGGGAAACCTTCAAATGGCGAACCTGTGTGTATCGTCATAAAACACGCTGCCGCAAGACCCACAATTGATTTTCAACAATATAACTGAAAGCAGTGATTAAACGGAATACGATGCCACAACTGAAGATGACAATATAATTTAATACTACAATATAGTTTAATACAACAATACAGTTTAATGCAACAATATAGTTTAATACAATACAGTTTAATACTACAATACAGTTTAATACAACAAATACCATTGAAAACAAAATTCAAACAATGCTTTTTGTGGCAGTTTTGATCTTGGGAGGAAAACACGCATTTCTTGTATATTTGTGCACACAAACAAACGTCTTGAAATACGTTTACCTGGCACCGCTACAAACTGTAATGACATTGACACAGGCTGCATGGATAAAGAATTCCAATGTTGTGCAGAGCGTTTGCTGTTTGTCCAAGTTTGAGATCATTCATTTCAGTTTCCAGATTTTAAAAAAAAAAAAAGAAAACTTTATTGTATGGAGAATAACCAAATTGTAGTTTTTGGATCCAACAAAAACAGAATTATGACTGGTGATTTTTATCATTGCTGATGCCTTGATAGCAACTCCTAGACTGTCACCATGCATGGTTCTTCATTATGCCGAGATCGGCAGTAATCAAGCCTTTGGGCCTAAAAATCACGCCTTAGAATCGCCAGTCAAGCGTGAGAAGTATGTCTTAAATGTTACAAATTGGTGCTGAAAACATGCCTGAAAAATCTATCTACAGCGTGAGAAGATCGTGAAGGCGATGTTAAGCAAGGCAAAACGGCTTTTTTTCCAAACAAGTGATTGACAAACAGCAGCTTCTTACAAGAGTGTTTACTGTTTCGGTAAGAATCATATTTAAAATTAACACGGCCATGCAACTCAAAAGTTATCTCGATGTTCATCGGTTTACCTTCTGCACTATAAACCAATCACAAAGCTCCTAATTCATTATGCTATGGTTAGGAAGTGACATCATAATACGCTTTTGTCCATCGTTTTTGAAAAAAAAAATCCTTAAAATTGTCAAATGGAAGTGAGCCCACTCCTTAAATTCATTGCAAATGGGGAGCCCCAGGGCCGGATCTGGGGGGGGGGGTTCCTGGGTTCCGGACCCCCCCCCCCCTGGCCATTCGATGTACCTCACTCAGTCAGAAAAAAAATATATATATGGAGTTTTTTTAAAGCTCTTAATTTAGTTGACACTGGTGATAAGTAAAACGTTCCTCATTCTACTCAAGTTCCTCGAGCGGACACGTTTTTGTCACCCCTAACCCCTTAAAAAAATTTTGGAACCCCCCCCTCCAAGAGTAAGTGATCCGGCCCTGAGCCCTGAGAATATATGTCTTGAATGGGTGAGTGATAGCGCAAATTTGTTTAAATTTACTGTGCAGTGATTTTTATTTTCAGATTTAATTTCTCTGTTGATTGTGATGAAATAAATATGTGTACTACAAGAAGAAGAAATAAATGTGTGTATTTGATGTCGTATTTAGCTCTATTGAGTCCCAGTTTGGCTTCTTATAGGTGTGGTGATGATGATGAAGAGGGAAGTGAGAGCGAGGTTAATTGTCCTATTACACGAGCTTTAAAGGAGGAATTTGAAAGATCAAACCCTGCATTTATAGATGAAGAACTAAGTCCGACATCCCTCTGCCCAGGGTGCCAGGGACGAGAAGAACTTGTGGAGTGTTTGCTTTTGAGCTGTCCCTATGGATGTCCCCCTTGCAGCATATTTGAGACTCGGCCAGGTTTACATTTGCCTGTCACTGTTTAGACAGGAGGCCAGCCAACATAAGCCTCGGCGACTCTCAGCCACTGTCTGTGATGTGGGTCCATTATTTATAGACACACAATGTTGTTGCCGTTTCATCCAATTTTGTAAGTTTTGTAATTCTGTGATGGCCATACATATATCTCTCGTGTTAGTTGATGTTTGTTTTATAAGTGTTAATTAAAAGGGCCAAGGCATCACGGATGTTTGTTCATTTGTGTGACAGTGAGTTTTTTGGGGGGAAATACATTGATGTCATAGTAGAAGATCATAGAATGGGTACTGGTTTCTCAAACCGACCCGTCGTCCTGAAAACTTACTGCCGTTAATACATCTTATCATCATCAAACCGACCAGGCTAAACATTGAATTTCAGCAACTGTGCCTCCTAGTCCTATACACACAGTTTTGCAGAGGTGCTATTTTTAGAATCAACCTGGATGCTATATTACTAGGCACATAAACACATGAGTTGATTAATTTTGTACCCAAACTGTACTTTTTTCACAGTTTTTGTTTGTAAGCGTGGCATATATATATATACAAACTTTTCTAGTGGGGCTACACTCATTGTGAGTGTGGAATAGGACCTGTGCTGCTGAACTGTATTTTATTTCTTATGATATTGCGCACTTATCAGCACAAAGAGACACCCGAGCGAGTCGCTACTTATCTGATCAGTACAGCTAGACATCCACAAGCCCATGTGATGTGTGTGTTTTGAAAACTTGTATCTATCCATGTGATGAATATATTTATTGTATATTATGCTGTGAAAGAAACAAATGTTTTATTATTTTAGTGTACATTGTGTGTCATTTACAAAGTCTCATAGATGTTCTACTATTTGTGTGTGGTGGGAGGGGGGTGGGGGGAAATTGTATAGCAAGGTGGTTGAAAAGTGACTTTCTATTCAAAATAGCTTTTATCTTTTGTAAATAGTTCGGCATTTGTGGGAAACAACCTGTATTGTGATCCTTACAGTGGTAGAATTTCATTTCTGATTGCTGGTCTCCTCTCACGGTGATAAGAGCCGCCTATAATGGCCAGTCACCTGACGCTGGGTCAGTCAGCTGAGCTTGCTCACGCAATGCTAGTGTCAGGCACTAGGCCATTTTAGGCTTCTGTCGTCACTGCAAAGGAAACAAGAGATCAGCAGTTTAATTGTACCACTGTAAGGATCGCACTACATTTTGTGTGATGCAAATGCAGTACTGTTCCCACAAGTTCTAAGAAATTGTTTGTAGGGAGTTGCTGTTCCACCGTCTATAAATCAATGTTTGCTTGTTCTTTCATTTCACTTATTTCATTTTAATTAAGGTTTGCTTGTCCTGTTTTGTATTGACTTGTTTAGTTTGTTTTATTGCTTCACCTTATCAGCCATGATGCAGGTTTGTGTGTATGATATATGATTGTTCATGTGGGTTAGTTCTGTTCACTTCACATGCAAAAATATTGTGTACATTTCAGCCGTTGGAGATAGGTTGTTATTAGGTTGCTTTGAATCCAAAATAGTAATGTCAAGACACAAGAATTGTGCGTTATTATTATTATTATTATTATTATTATTATTATTATTATTATTATTATATTGCTTATTTATTTATTTATTTATATATTTTATTTATTTATTATGTTTTAGTCATTTCATGATCATGAGCAAGTTTTAAACAGCCCTGGCTTCTTACTACATTTTGAAGAGGTAAATTAGTTCTGATTTGTTTTCAGCTGACCATAGTTCAATAAGTCTTAGTGGAGATATTTTATTGGTTGCGTTGTGTTAATTTGTAAATGACAATTATGTTTGTTAATTATACCTTTGTTGAATTTAAAAAGAGAAAAAAAAAGCTGAAATGTAATAGTTTGATTTTTCCAGCCAATATTATTGCTTAGTTTGAGTTCTTTCTGTTTTTTTTTTATCAGTTCATCTTGGTTATATTGTAATTACAAACATAATATTTAGTTTCTTGGTTGAGTTGTGTTAATTCTTGTAAATTTTACAAATTATATTTTTTGGTGGAAATTTGAAGTTTATTACATTTTTTAAGACAAAATATCGGAAATAGTGAAATGCAATTCATGATCCATTAAACTGAACGTGTGAAGTTAGAATGAAGCGTGTGTGTTTTTTTGTTTTGTTTTGTTTTTTAATGGAAGGCGTGACATGCAGATTGGGAACTAACATGTCAGCATCCAGATAAGGCATGTGTGTTATGACGCTTATGCATCACCACTACAATCACTGCCGTCAATAATAACAACTTTAGCATCTGAAGTATACAGCCAAGCATAATGTGTCTGATAACATGGATGGACATATAACATGGATTTAATGTCCTTTTTTTTTCTTTTTCTTTTTCTTTCTTTTTTTTTGGGGGGGGGGGGGGGGGGGGGGGGAGGGAAGAGGAGAGTGGGTTGATTTTTTAAAATAATTTTTATAACGCTATTTTATTCATCATTCATCTGGGCAAAATTCGGGCTGCTTTCTAAGCAAAGTGCGACAGCCGCAAGCACACTGCCTCCCAGGACAGAAGGGAAATAATAGGACCTTCTTCTTCTTCTTCTTTTCTTCTGCTTCCTCCCCATCTTCTATTCTTTCTTCTACTTGTACTTCTTCTTTTTCGTTTTTCTTGACCTCTTCCTTCTCCTCCTCCTACCCCCCCATGGGGGTGCCTGGGTTTTCTGTATAAATAGTTTCCCCACTTTGTGGAAATTTAGCGCTTTAAATTACCATTATTTCTGTCATTCTCATTTGTTCTTTCTCGTTCCTACTCTGTGCTATCAATCTACTATCTTCTTTGCTAGACCAGTCACCTATCTATTTTCTTGAAAACTCTTAATTTAGGCATTTGATATGTATATATGTTTTGTTAATATTTTATAATGATGTTTATATTGCACTTTGTTTTTGGAAATGGGGTTCAATAAATTAGTGTACAGTCTCAGTGTCCCCTGCATGGGATGCCATTATTGTAAAGTGACCAGCTGGTGGAGTGCCTCCTATGTTACCTTTAGTTTTTTTTTCAGCAGATCTTTTATACGGACCGGGGAGGGGGGGGGGGGGGAGTGTGTGAGTCCTCTTTCAACCAAGCTGTGGTCCTCATTAGGGTTTTTTGCTGTCCCTTGGACCCTATAAAAAATGACTAATTAACCTCTTCTTCATCATCATCCTCATCTTCCTTCTTCTTCTTTTTCTTCTTCTTCTTGATGTCCACTTGTAAGGTGGTGCTCATGCATGCTGGCAGCATGCTGAAGGCGCAAAGGCTTCTTCTTCTTCTTCTTCTTCCTCTTCTTCTTCTTCTTCTTCTTCTTCTTCTTCTTCTTCTTCTTCTTCTTCTTCTTCTTCTTCTTCTTCTTCTTCTTCTTCTTAAGGTGGAGCTCTTCATGCTGGCAGCATTTCTTATGCGCAAAGGCTTCTTCTTCTTCTTCTTCTTCTTCTTCTTCTTCTTCTTCTTCCTCTTCTATTTCTCTTCCTCCTGCTCCTCCTTCTTGCTTTTCTTCCTCAAAACTGATGTTTAGTGTGTGTGTGTGTGTGTGTGTGTGCTTTTGATGCCAATGTTGATGATAAAGATAAGGACTCGGATAGTGAGCGCACATACTGCGTAGCCGAGGCTTACGTTCACCTCTCTGCCACCATAATCCTTGGCTAGTCTCGGCTACGCTGCATGTGGTGAGCGCCAAATCCACTGTCTATGCACAAGGGGTATTTTGTCAAATGTCGCTCACATAAGTTAGCTAGCATCTGACACCAAATGTGCAGTGACCTCTGACCTCTTGCACGTCTCTTAATAGAGTGCATGCACTACACACTTGTGCAGTGTAAAGGCTTCTTGAAAATTAACACACACCCTGCCTGCTTTCCGATTTTTTTTGTTTGTGAAACATGCATTGGGCTCACAATTGAAACCCATACATTGCAAGACTATTGTAGTATGATTATTGTTTGCTTTACAGATTGGATATCTGTTATTTATTTGTTTGTTTGTTATTGTTGTTCCTCCAACCCACACCCCTCCTTTCTGTATTATTACTAGTATAAATATGCTGTGCACACATATCATTTGACACCATGGGGTGTTGGATAGTGCAGTGGTTGGAGCACTCGCTACTGTGTCGAAAGTGAAGCACCGTCCGGTGCGGTTAGCACTTGGATGGGTGACCGCTAAGGTGTGAAGCGACAAACAACAACGCCCCCAGTTGACTCAACTGTGATTGAGTACCTACTCTCTTGAGGGTGGGGAAGGTAAAGCAGCGAGGGAGAGAGTTGGGCATCACCCTCATTACGCTGGCCCAAGATAAGTGTGATCTCCAACATCACGCTCCCCTACGGCCACAAGGCTATGGGACTACCTTTACCTTTTTTTAAGAGGAAAAGCAGAGACAAATTTTGTTTTGTTTTTCTTTAATTTAAAAAAAACATCTATGGAACTTTATAGTGCATCTATTTCAAAGGTTTTTCAGATATTGTTGTTTTTTATTGTTTGGTTAGATATTAAAAATTCCTTGGGATTTCTCAGACGAATAAATGTTTTACAACTTTGTCTTATGTTAAGATGCTTCTACTGACGTTTAAAGCTATACATTTCCATGTAATATTAAGATGCTGCTATTCACCTGTTGAACCCATATTTTCTACGGTCGTTAAGATGTAATCACATTTTCAACCCATACACTTCTATGTTCAGATGTTGCTATTCACCTTTTGAACCCATACATTTCTACGTTAAGATGTAATCACCTTTTTGAACCCATTCATTTCTAGGTTCAGATGTTGCTATTCACCTTTGAACCCATACATGTCTATGTTAAGATGTTATTATACGCCTTCTTAAACCCATGCCTTTCTAGGTTAAGATGATATTGAAATTTGGGGATTTTGCATTTCTTTTCTAATTTTGATATATTTGCTATTTAAATTTGGACCTATATATTTCTTTTCTTATGTTAGAATATTGTTGTTATTTTTCAGGATCTGCCGTACGACCATCGCTGGTTCAAGAGGCCTTCATGCAACAGATCCTCAATGCCCAAAAACAGGCAGCCCAGCTTACCTTGCCTGGTGAGTACTGTTCACTGTGTGCATCAAAATAGTGGTGGAAGTTGTTCAACGCCTGCTTTTGCCTTGCAACAGTTGAGAAAACCAAATTAGTTCATCTGGATCACATGATCATAACACTCCTCAGTGTAACCTTTACAAGTATTTTCTGCCTCCTGCCTATGTGTGCGTGTTGTGTTTTGTTTTGTTTTGTTTTGTTGTAACCTTACTCAGTTTCTATATATTCAGCTCAAGTCTTCTGTGTTTTTTTTGTGCTGTTTTTTTTTTTCTTGTCTTGTTTCTTTTGGTTTGTTTCTTAAGTTCAAGCATCACAGTATGAATATCACTGTATAATTAGGCGTCATTTAGGCTAACAGCCCTCATGTTATGTCTTGATTAGGGCACAGAACTAATTACATAGTAAAGTTCTCTGATGAGGGTCACGGACCCATGCACCAGTTTCTGCGCCTTACCAGTTTTGAGTACCTGTTGACTCCTAATCTGTGGAGTAAGCAGTATCCTTAAATAATCTATGTAGATAATTTTTAAATGTATTCAGTGAATCTGCCTTAACGGCTTCAGTTGTCAGATTATTCTCAGGCTTTTGCTATATCACCCAAACAGAATTTGTAAATTGTTTTACTTAGTTTTTACCTTTTTGCATTACAGCAACTGACTCATGTGTTTAGCAACATGACTTGTCACTTTCATATGTGTCCATTCATCACACATGCTAAAATCTTAACTTTTGTTTACTACTGAATACATGTTGTAAAACTTAAAATGTGTGTTTGAAATCACATACTGTTTTTAGAAGCATGAATGTAGTTTTGGTTTACAATTAAGATTGCTTAGAAGCACAAGTAGTTTGCATTGTAGTGGACTGAGATTTGACATGCTTGGTTTTGTAGAGGAGAACTGTGCGCGCCTAGCAGTTGGCCATTTATTGCTGCTAAGGTATTCTTGCTCTGCTACAAATTGTATCAAATTATTTTTGTCGTTCACTTTCACTGTTTCAGTTTGTGGTTTTGAATTTATTGAGTAGGTATTATCTTGAACATGAAAAGGAAGCCTACCCTCTTTGGATCTGCACCCAAGCCTTAGGGGTACATACAAAAACCACTTTGTCAAAGTGAATGCTCCATATTTCAAGGGTGTCTCTGAATGATTATCAACAGCCTTCAGCAGACAATTGCGTCAAGCTGTTCCATAAGCTACCCATTCCCTCCAATCCTAGCTGAATCTGATGAAGGATAATACTGCCCTTGAGCAAAGATGCAGTTTTATTTATGACATTGAATGCCAAATTTGCTAGGAGGACTATCTTGGGAAAACAGACCGGGCACTAAAAGACAGACTTAAGGAACATCAATCAAAATCTGATTCAGCAGTATTTGAGCACATCCAAGCTACAGGCCACCATATTGACCCAGCTAAAACCAGAATTTATTCTCACTGAACTACACACAGAGAAAGGAAAGTCAGAGAACTTCAGAAGCAATTGAAATCAAAATTCGTAAACCCATCTTGAACTGTGATCAAGGATTAGAACTTCCTCACATTTTAATTAATAATAATAGAAATAATAAGGGTGTTTATACAGCGCGTTGTCCTAATGACATCAATTCAAAGCTCAGTTCTCACACATTTATACTTAACATTCACATCGAAATACATATGAAAAGAAGTTAAACAAAAGCAAGACACTAATAAACTATGCAAAGACATAACACAAACATGAAAAATAATAATTTACAAGTAAAATATACAAGACGAGGGAGGGAGGGGGAGAAGGAAAGCAGCTAAGGTATGGGGGGTAGGGGCCAGGAGAAGGGTTTGGGGTGCGCGGTTTGATGGTGGTGGTCAGAATCAGAAAAGAAGAAACGATGCTGGTATTTATGATCAAATATTGTTGAAATCAACTCACCCAGGTTCCCATTTCCATTCAATACAGTGACTTCATCTCAAATTCTCTTTCTTCTTTTAATCAAAGTTTTTCCACTTCAACTTCAGTAGGCCGAAGAAGGCAGTATGATGCTGTGAAAATATACCAGCGAGCGTTGTGGCCAAGTGGGCTAAGGCGGGACTAACTTGCCTTGTCCACAAGCCAGAAACCAATGGCCCATGACAGGTGTGGGTTCGATCCAGCATCTGGGCGTTATGTTTCTCCGAATAGTATTTACTTTCGACTCTGGCAACGTCTCGGGGGTTTTCTCCGGGTACTGCGGGTTTGCTCCCCCAGCAAAATTTCAAAAATCACAAAATAATGTTAGGTAGGTTGGGTCTGGGCGCGCCACAGGCTGCGACTACGCCTTCCCCAAGGGAGGCGGCCCAGAGTTTCCCGATAGAAAGAAATAATAAACTGCAACAAACAAACAAAACAAAAACAAAAAAAATCATAGAATCTGAGTTAACATAATACTTGCTCAGTAAGACCACTCCAGATTCTTTGAACATAAACTCAGCTGTGGTTTGGAACATTCATTCATTTGTATTTTTTGTCTGGCTATAAAACATGCGTTACTGCCTCACGTACATGTATGAAACACTGCTTGTGGTCTGAGGCGTCGGACAATGCAACTAAAGCAGCAAATGGGGCGCCTCGGGTGACTGGAGGTAGATCCTGTTTGGCCAGTGCCTTGAGCAGCTCTTGAGCTAGAAAAGCGCTATCATAACATAATAAAACAATAACAGGACAGTTGATTTCAAGCTTGGATCAATGCAATACAATACAAATGTCTTTATTCATCTCTACAAGAGAAATTACAAGCTTGACTGCGTGTCTGTAAAATCAATTAAAAATCAGACCACGCAGATTCACATCCCATATTCACATCATATTATCACATGCAAACATTATATCCACACTTTGCTAAAAAAAAAAAAAAAAAAAAAAAAAGAAGCCTAAATATGATGCATTGTCTGTATAATAAGGGAGGTCTGTGATACATAGTATTACAAATCATTTTTATCTGACCACAATACTTGGATTATAACTACAAATTAATACTATATCACAGACATTATCACAGCTATTGGATCTATGTTTTAGTTGAGATGCAATGTAGATTTCAGTGTGCATCATATTGTACTGATGTTATCTAAGGCTGCTGCCATTTTGCACAGTAATTATTTTGTTTCATGGTTGATGTTTAGCCACGCATAATATATGAAGCATGTAACAATTGCCACGTTGCTTCACTGTGCCTGTCCGTTAATTCTGTGTACATTCATGCTTATTTTTAGATGCTTGTTGACTTGTTTTGGGAGGGCAATGCAAAGCATGTACTTTCAGTCTATTTTAAGGGTTGTCTCCAGTGCATCAGAATTAAATTATGAGACTGTATGACGAGGTAACAACAACAAGCACCTGTGTTCAAAACTATGAAGCTCTGGTTTATTACTATCTTTTTCCCAGTCAAAAAACATGGAATGATTCTGCTGGAATGAGATATAATTTAGACTGTAATTGAATGGATGTTTTTAAGTGTGTGTGGGCATGTGTGTGCGCAGGCATGTGTGTGTACAGGCATGTTTGTGTACAGGCATGTGTGTGTGCAGACATGTGTGTGGATGGGAGTGAAATGGGGGAAAATGGGAGGGTTGGGATGGAGGGAGATGTGTGTATGCAGGCATTTCTCTCTGAGTGTGTGCGTGTGCAGGCGTGCCTGTGCAGTGCGTGTGGGTAAGAGTGACCATTTCAGTGTCGGCGATAAATGTTCTGTAATGCCTGGCTTATGCTAGACCTCTGTGAAAAGCACAGGGGCGATTTGGTTCCACTAATAGTGCAGAGGAAGTAGACATCCTAGTGTTTCTCGTCACTAAAACAAATATACCCTTAAGGCCTATAACTGATATCTCCCTCATGCTACAGTGGAAACAAAAATCTTGTAGTGTCCCAGTGGTAGAAATTATCATTCACATGCTGAACTTCTGCCCAGCTGTAAAATAATACACATACACACACACACATGCACACACATGATATAATAATAATAATAATAATAATAATAATAATAATAATAATAATAATAATAATAATAATAATAGCTTGGCTTGTGTAGTATGTTATGTGGTGAGAAAATATGCTGCCCTGAATTGAATGTAAAAAGTATTGGTTAAAAAGAAAAGTGCATTTTGTTCACTGTGGTTTTGGTTCTGCATGTATCATGACAATATTCAATGATCACATAATGGTACACTGTATGTGTTTTCACTGTCATATTATTTTGTAATCTACACAAGAGCTGTGTAGTTTGTTTGATTGGCATGAGTAGTCCGGAGTTTGTGTTGGTTCTGTTTGTACCTACACAGTTTTTAGCAGATTTGGTTTTTAGGTTTGAGAAGAAAATATAAAACAAGACAATAGTATTGAAGTTTAATTTATTGAGCTTGTATCACAATTTAAATTGTAATGCCTTCTTTTATTTGTATTGCCTGAGCGCTAACATGTTATTTTTGTTTGTTGTTTTGGCTGTAGCGCATTTTGTACTTGGGTGCAACTGTCCAGGTTTTTTTAATCGTTTTTTGGCAGACACACACCCACCCACCCCACCCCCCGTCTCCCCCCCACTGTGAAATTTACGGTCTTTATTTAAGTAATTTCATCTCCCTCCATTTTCTTTATTTTTTCTTCTTTTTCTTGTTCAACTTTTTCCTGTTCTCTCTCTCTCTCTCTCTCTCTCTCTCTCTCTCTCTCTCTTCTGTCTCTCTGTCTTTCTCACTCTCTTTCTCTCTCTCTCCTTGTCTCTCTTGATCTCTTTATCTTTGTGTCTCTCTCTTTCTCTCTTCATTTCTCTCTCTTTCTCTCCCTCCCTCCCTCCCCCTCTCTCTCTCTCTCTCTCTCTCTCTCTCTCTCTCTCTCTCTCTCTCTCTCCCCCTCTCCCTTTCTCATCTCTTCTTTTTCTCCTTTCCCCTCCTCCGTCCTCCCTGTCTGACTCTGTCTCTCTCTCTCTCTCTTTCTCTCTCTCTCTCTCTCTCTCTCTCTCTCTCTCTCTCTCTCTCTCTCTCTCTTTCTCTCTTTCTCTCTTTCTCTCTCAAATATGTCATAAAACTCCATGACCGAAATACAGCCCAGAGAGTTCAACAACTAATCAAAGCGTGAGCATGAAATACAGCAACCAGTCATTTCATAATGCATGCAGGGCATGTATGGCAAGTTTCCTGTGAATTAAACAAAATATTAATACCAAAAAAAAAAATCTCTGAAATATCATAAAAATAAACAGATTTCTAATTTAGATCCATGCCAATCTGCCACACTGTGTTCACAATTTTTGCTTGCGATGCTAAAGAATTATGACAACAGAAAATTATGTTGTAACAAGAAGAACACGGGACATTATCGTTTACTGCTGCGATAAGGGCAAAAAGCGAGGTCTAACCTGCGCACTTACTCGCTCCATCACACAGACTTTAAAAGATCCTGGCGGCCATGTCCTGGACGGTTGAGTGCCACTTACATAACTCCACCCTGCAAGCACTAGGTCTCTTATCCCCAGTCGCCCAGGATAGTGCACAGTTGTCTGGGTGTCAGACGACGCACCTAAAGGCAGCAGTTGAACACCTCAGTCTGCGTGAGTGAGATCCTGTATCAGCCAGCACCTTGAGCAGCTCTTGAGCTGGGAAAAGCGCTATGTAAGAATGATTATATAAATAAATAAATAAACAGAATTCACCTTATCCTACTGAACTGAAAGGCAGAGTCGGACTCCATTCTAAGGCAGTTTTGTATGTATCGGAATTCTCTCCTTTTTTTCTTTTTTCTTTTTTTCAGTTTTAGTTGCACCCATGTCTGTCATTATTTTGCACCCTGTAATGTAAATGTATGTTTGTTTGTTAGTGAAACAGTATATTAGATGGTTTGAAAACATGTATGCTCCATAATCTCATGCCACCTCCTTCGTTTTCACTTCCCGGGTAAAACAAACCTGGCACCGCATTTTCACACAGTAATCCAGTGTATGTCAGCTTAGGTTAGAGTAATCATTACGTTTTGTTATGTTGCATTCGTTACATAATATATCTCATTTGAAGGTTGAATTTGTTATTGATTGGTGTACTTATATTACACTACTTCCATTCCAACTTCAAAATGATACCCAAACTAATATATGCCAGTTACTTCTATTAAATTTGTATAATTATTTTGCCCTTCCAAAAACAAACTTTTGTTTTAAAGAACATAACTTTTGCAATGGAGATTTGAGTTGGATCCTGTATCTGCCCACTGCCTTGAGCAGCTCATATCTGGAAAAGCGCAAAACAATATCAATAACACAAGTTATAAATTAAATAAATTAAATTTCTACAATTTTTAATTCAAGTTTGTTTGTTAGCAGGGTAATTTGCTCTTTACTACTTTATTTATTTAAGCCAGTTTAGGGTGTTTAGACTCGGTGCATGAGTAATTACAGTAGAAGATGGCGAGTTATGCAAGGGGTAGTTTGATGTTGCATTCCTTTATTTATCGTAGTCGTGTTAGCATTTGGCTGTAGCCTGTTGTGCAGTAGACTATAGTACTAGGTTAATGTGCAATGTATATTAGACTAATGTACAGTAGACTATAATATTATGCTAATGTGCAGTAGACTATAGTATTAGGCTGATGTGCAAGCAACATATGTTGGGCTAATGTGCAATACATTTAAACTAATATGCAGTTGGCTATAATATTAGGCTGTTGTGCAGTAGACTTTATTATTAGGCTGATGTGCAGTAGACTGTACTATTGGGCTAATGTGCAATATATTTAAAGCTAATGAGCAGTCGGCTATAAAATTATTCATTTGTGCAGGAGACTAGAGTATTAGGCTAATATATTTAAAGTTAATGTGCAGTAGCTACATATTAGGCCAATGTACATTAGACTAATGTGCAATATATATTAGGCTATTAGTATTATGCAGTAGATTAATATTATGCTAATGTGCAATATATTTTAGGCTAATGTGCAGTATTGTGCATATGTGCAATATCTATTAGAGTAATATGCAGTAGACTATAATTTTATGCTAATGTGCAATATATTTTAGGCTAATGTGCAGTTAGGTGTAATATTAGACTATGAATGGAAAATTTGCAGTATAATTTGTGAATATAGTATAATGTGCAGTAGAATAGAATATTAGGATAGTGTGCAGTAGACTTTTTTAAATTCAGGATAATGTGCTGTACATTAATGTTCCGGTACATGCGCTGTTGGATATGGTATTAGGACACGGTGCAATAGGCTTAGGCGTGTAGAAAATAACACAGGCCTCGACAGTTAGCTGTGAATGCAGGAGGCATGATGCATTTGCTCTGCTTTGTTGAGAACAGCTCATTGTAGACTTGTACACAGGTGGATTCAGTATTTATTATGTTGCTGCTTCTGATTAATGCATGACCTCCATATGGCAGCGTTTTGTTAGGCATGGGCTAAAATGGGATTGTGGGAATTATATTTTTGTAGACAGGATTAAGGTTTTTGACTCTTTCCTTTTTTTTTTACCCTGTAGTGCAGGATTGTGTCAGGGGAAAAAACCAAATGTTTAACAAAATTGCTGGGATGGTTATTTCCCATTTGCCATATCGTCAATAATGAGTTTGGACTTCAAACTTCAACGTTCGTTGAATTTGTTTTATGACTTAAAACTCAATAAAGGAAAAAAAGCTACATAAACTTCAAAATGAAAGGATAGAATTTGATCAAAAGATTACATTAATCGATCTGATCTTATCTGCTCTCTTCCATCCTTAAAACCCCACCCCCTCCCCACCCTCAATGGGTTGTAGTGCAAGATATAAAGTAATTATTTACTTCCTAAAAGTTTGCGGCGTAGCTTAAGATTTTTTTTCTCTCCATAGGTAATTAATAACATTTTTAAGGTTCTCTTTGGTGATGGACATTGGTTTGTCATCAAAGAATAATGCATGAGAAGATGGTTGAATGCCAGAAACCAAAGACTACAAATATTATTTGTGGTCTATGCAGAAACTAATTATTATTTTCTTCTTTCTTTGGTTTTTTTTTTGTTGTTGTTGCTGATACTTGCTCACACAATAAAAATATAGTATCAAGCATCTGTTTTGCACATAGATAAAATTATCTTGCAAGCAGAGCAGCATGACATAACCATTGTATGCTAAAATGCTTGCTTGTTCAAAATCAAATAATAAGAACATATTCATGGAGCTAAAGGCAGTCCTGTGCCAAAAATTTAGTTTTCTTTCTTTTTTTTTTTTTACCAAGAAATAAAAAGTAGTACTACAATTAAAAAGTGGAAACTAAAAATCCAATCATTGTATGGTAAAACTAATACTAATTTTCCATAAAATATAACTTATTTTTTTTTTTTTACAGAAACAGAAGAAAGTATTTAGACTCTTTCCTACTGCAGTGTACAATGTAAGTAGAGTAGTGTAGTCTGTAGTTGTGTAGCAGAGTGTAGCAGACAGTAGACTGATGCAGCAGTTGCTGTGTGTCGTGCAGGTGCCAGGTTTGCGGGCCCTGGTGGGGTAGCGCTGGCAGGGGCGACGGCAGCCACCACCTTTGGCAGCCTGGGGTTAGGCATGGGCTCCCTGACCCCTCACTACCCACTGGCTTTCCACCACCTGGCCCAGACCTACATGCATGCCGTCTGGCAGCAAGGCCTGGGCTGTCAGCTCTCATCGCCGTCTTCATCGTCGTCATCATCATCCTCATCCACCACCACTGCCACCACCGTTTCTCTTCAGACGTGGAAGACTGAACCAGCGCCGCAGCAGTCAGGGTCATCCGCCTCCACCTCAGCCTCTGCCAAGCCCAAGAAATCTGCCAGCGCCTCGTCCGTATTGCCTTCAGCAGCCCAGGAATCGTCCACAAGCAGTGGTGAGAAAGGCAAGCGAACTATGACACCCGCGCAACGCATGCGAGAGTACCGAGAGAAGCTAAAACGCAACCCCGAGGTGTACCAGCGTTACAAGCAGATGAACGCCCTACGCAGTCGCTTGGCTCGCATGCGGCGCTCGCAGGAACAGGTGGAGAGGGACAGAGAGAAGGCCAGGGCTCGTAACTCCAAATATCGTGGGCCTGACCAGCTGGACGACTTGGGACTGTTGGCTTTTGCGGCCACCAACCCTGGAGCTGTGCTGGACTTCAGCGCTTCTTCTGTCACCTCTCCACCTACCCATCTACTGCATGAGCCACCAGCACCACTCCCAGTTATCGTGGCCTCAAGAGACAGTCCCGTGGGCGATGTAGTCTTTCCAACATCCTCCCAGGATGACACTGTAGGTTCTTTGGTGTTTCCTTCCTCCTCCCATGAGGACTGGGAACCTCCTGTCACCTTCCAACAGCAGCCAGCATCCACACCCTGACATGATACGACATTTTGTTTGTTCCTGTCATCTTTATAATTATCTGTGCATTCACAACAACTGTTTGGAGTTGTCTTGTCTGTGCATTCACAACAACTGTTTTAGTTAACTGTTCATTCACAATAATTGTATGAGCTGTCAGCGCATTCACAATAACTGCTTCAGCTTCACCTAGGTAATGAATGCCACAGCAAGGGAGATTATATCCAAATGTATTCCACACTAATCTGAGGGCTACAGAATGTATCAAAATTATTCATCTCCACATCCAGGGTCTAGGATTTCAAAGTTTGGCAAAAACCCTCATCAGAGCTGTCTAGACCTAGTTGCTCCTACACTGTACTGTACGTAACATCTTTTCAGGTGTGCGTTGAAAATTTTCGCGGTCTATGCAGTTGCAGGGAAACTTTGAAATTCAGCGTGTTTTGGGTTTGTTTTCTAAGTAATCTTAAGTGTACATGCTGTGTGACTTTATATTTGTGAATACAAGTGAATTGCACCCATATTATTTGTGAACACTGTTTACAAGCGCAACATGTGTCTCCTTGACAGGACAGGTCAGGTCTGCCTAAAATGCAAAATACGGGAGATCTGATATTTTCCAGTTTTTCTCCCTACACTCACCTGTTGAAAGAATGGCAGAGTTGAATTTTGTTTACAAAAACCACCTTATTGAGATTATTTCAAGAAAAGTCTTAGTCCACCATGAGATTGTTTTGATCCCGAGTCTTTGAGTCTGATTTTGTCTTGTTCCCGAGTCTTGGGGTCCGACATTGTCTTGTTTCAGAGTCGTTGAGTCTTGTCTAGGTTCTAGAGTCTTGAGGACGGTCAGAATAATAAACTTGGTTAGCGCAGAGAGTCATTTCTATGGCTTTGGAGACTTGTCATAGTCGAGATAAAAATAAAAGTCAAATGCTCAAACAAGAAGTTTGTTTTAAAAGTCAATCTTTTGGTATTAAAACCTCCCTCTAGACAAATTCAGAAATGTGGAGACTTGTATCTAGGAGTCTTGAAGTCAGTGTGATGTGAGTCGGAGCTATGAATCTTTTTTTTTATGACTATGGAGTCTCGTGTTCAGGAGTCTTCAAGACTGGCAATGGACTGGGCGTGGTAAGTGTTAAAGCAATAAGCCATTCTGTATTACACAGGGCAGTTGAACAGTAACTCCATATTGAAAATTGCTTAGAACTTTGCAAATAGTAAGGCGTACACAATTTTAAAAAATAATCCTTACAGTGGTAGAATTTATTTTGCTGCCTCTGATTTTATCTCACAGCGACAATTGCAGCCCATAAGGGCCCATCACCTGACACTGCGTGAGCTGCGTCATCTGACGTAAGAAGACTTCAGACCAATTGCAGGCGATTGGGGCCATACATGGGCTGTATTGGTCACTGTGAGATAAAATCAGATATCAGCAATCAAATTCTAAAACTGTAAGGATCACTGTACAAAATTTGTGTTTCCTGCAAATGCAGTACTCGTTGCAAAAGCTGTAAGCAGTATTCAATAGAGAGTTTAAATTTCAACCACACTGTAAGAGCCTGAAATATGGAGAGTCATGTTTTGAAGTCTTGATTGAAGACTGTCAAATGTGATTTAAAAGATGGGAGTGTGGTAAACATAATGAAATCGAAGATAATCACCCAGAGTGTGGCGTAGGTCGTATAGTTTCTTACTGAGTTGAATTGATCAAAATGAATTGTAACTGTACCTTGTAGAGTGACGTGTCTTGTACTTCATATATTATATTCTTGTACTTATTATACACAAATGTTTGTCGTGCACTTTTTCTGTCATTAGTGAACTGTGATAGCAAGATAACATAGATCCATCCATTTGTTGGCCTTTGGAATTACGGTATAACTATAACATGAAATTCATTTTTTGTTATAGAGATGCATTACTTGTTTTTCAAGAAAATACCTCATTTATGCACACTGAAGCGACTCTGTTTTGAATAGTGCTGTGTGATTTTTGATTGATTTTCATGAAATATATATGATTTTTTTCATCTGATGTATGTCAGAGCTGACCAAAAGAAAAAAAGAGGGGGTTGGGGAGAGGGGGAGGGGATAAAGTTGAGTATGTTCGTTTCTTGCTTTAGGCTTTTATCAACCAACAAAGAGATCTTCAAAATTGAACGTGTCCACATTGGGATTTGGGTGTGGGTAGGTGGGCAGGAGGGGGAGGGAGAAAGGGGTGGGGTGAGGGGCAGTGGCTCAGTGGTGAGAGCCATTGGTAAAACAATTGAATGTTTTGGAGGCAGTGGTTTGAAACTTTCAGGTTTACAGCCTGGAGTGCTGAAATAGAGCATGGGCAACATTGCGTAATTGAGACTTGCCACGTTCGCCTCTTGTCATTTAACGTAAGCCTTGACCAGTCTCAACTAAGCAGTGTGAACATGATGCTGATGAACAGGCAAGCGCACACTTCCCTCCCCCCCCTCCCCCCTTCCCTTCCCTTCGTCCTCTGCTCCCTACTCCTTGTATGAGAGTATAAACCAAGGTCTTGTCTGTGCATGTATACAAACGCACAGACTTTGAAAGGTCCTGACGCTCTTAGACAGGTGAATGCCAGCTGCACACAACACACCCAGAAAGCACTAAGGCCATGCCCTAGTTCATCAGGATTGTGCTTAGCTGTCTGGTGCGTCAGACCATGCCCCTACAGCAGCAAGTGGGCGTCTCAGGTGGCTTGAGTTAGATCCTTCCTGCAATGGGCTCAGCGCTTTGAGCGGCTGTTGAGCTGGCAGAGAGCTGTATAACAACATTAAAATAATATTTTAAAAAACGTTCCTTAGGATGCAGGCGGTAGTCAACAAAAAGATGGGAGTCTAAATGGTCTCATACTGCACAAAATCTCATCAGTATAGTGACGCTCTCGAAGAACGAAGGAAGAAGACGAATCGACTAAGGTTCTTAATGGTAATTTTGTATGGACGGTTTTTCGTCTTTTGAACATACTAAAGCTGGTTGTGATTGTTGATGGCCAATCTTTCTTTTCATAGTCTGTGATAGATTTGTTTTAATTTAAAGATTCTTTTTTTTTTTTTATTTCTTGCAATTAATGCCGAGATATTTGGAGAAAGAATTTTTGTGGATATTTTGATATTGAAGTATTTTGAACACAAAGGGCACAATGATTTATTTATATGTATATTTATAATTATTCTACAAGTGATTATTGTGAGCACAGTTTTTGATAGACAATTACTGGGCAGTTTTTTGTGTTGTTATATATATATATATATATATATATATATATATATATATATATATATATATATATATATATATATATATATATATATATATATATATATATATATATATACATGGTTTCTTTGTTTGTTATTGTGAGTTATTTTGATAGTTGATTTTTTTCCTACAAAAGAATTCAGATGCAATGTAACAGTTACTGTGTTTTGAGAATGGGAAGAGGGTGTTGTTGTTGTAGAGTAATAGTTATTACAGTGTATTTATTACAGTGTTGTTGATTTCGTTCTGCCGGAACATTAGGACAGAAATGAATTGCCATGATGTATTCAGCACACAAAATTTTTAACAAATAAATCTCCGGTAGACTAGGTATCCCCATTTTGCGGTCCTACCAGCATCTTAGCGATTGACTTAGCTGTTACAGTGTAGTTTTTCAAGTGCTTTACAATATATTTTAGCTATCAGTTTTGTATACTTGGGCTCACCGGTTCATGGATTGTGGTCCGCACCTTGTATGTAATAGTTTAGGACAGAGTTTATCCCGTAAATGAGGGATAAAAGACACCTTTGTTCATTCTTCTGACCCATGTTGTTGTTTTTTTATATACATCCCACCGCTGCCACCATGTTAAGAATCCCTCTCACATACAGAAACTCACCAATGAACTTCAGGTTCAAAAACTTGACTAACTAAAAACTGACTGAAATCAAGCTTCGACTTCCATAGCGTAGCCCCATAGACAGGAAGTGCGCGTAATCCATAACAATGGATGACGTACAAATATACATGAGCAATGATGTATATTGATTACATTGAAACTGTCTTGACAATGAAAAAAAACTATCAACAATTATATTAACAGATAACTGCCATTAACTGAAACACATCTGGACATTGTAGACATTCTACAGCAATGGTCAATTCAACCTCGATGCTTGAATCTTGTGTAAATTGAATTCATTAATGGCATTCCACAGCAATGGTCAATTCAACCTCGATGCTTGAATCTTGTGTAAATTGAATTCGTTATCCATATAAACCAGTCACTCAGCAACAAGGCAGGAGTCGTTTAAAGTTTTCCAACTTTATTCTCAAACTGCATCCAAAATCTATTTTCAAAACACCTCTCAGACAAGCAGAGAGCAACCTACTTATATAGTCTATCAACAAACCAACAAAAATGTAGAAAGTTCCAGAATGACACAATCCTATCCTGTCCTATCCTATCCTATCCCGTAACTCGGAGGTTGTAGGGGCACCACAGATAAATCGTTTAACCAGCGTACTCCATCTTTCCCTGTCCTCAGCAAACTTGATGGTTTCGCTCAGTGTCAAGCCAGTCCATTCTCAAATGTTGTCCCACAACCTCTTTTTCAGCCTCTCTCTTCTTCTACCTCCTTGCACTGTGCCTTGCAGGATGGTTTTTGCAAGACCTGATGATCTGGTGACGTGGCCATCCGATCGGAGTTTTTCTTTCTTCACCACTGTGAACAGGTCATCGTGTTGTCCAATGGCTTGTGTGATGGACTGTCGGACTTCGTCGTTGGTGATGTGCTGGGTATAGGAAATGCCCAGAAGTCTTCTGTAGCACTTCGTCTCCATGCTTTGTATTCTTCGTTGTAGATCCGCTGTGAGTGTCCATGTTTCGCAAGCCGCATAGGAAAATGGAGGTGACAAGGGAGTGCAGCAGTCTTACCTTCAACACAATCAACCAATCAAAATAAAACTCGTCACTGTAGTTGCCCATTGTTCTACATCATAGATGCATAAGACATAAGCCATAAAATTCTTTATTCACTTCAAATGTTACATACAGAAAAATTAGCTTTGCGCGTCTGAGAATAGCACAACAATAAAAATAAAACAAGAAAACAATAACAATTAAAAAAACATTGTTCCCTGACACCTGTAAATAGCTTGGGAACTAAAAACAATGGTATCCATTCGCTGACTTACAACAAAACATACAACACACTACACACAGATGCCATCACCAAACAAAAAAAGTGGACCACCAACACACACACACACAGAGGGTTCCAACCAGCTACGCAACCTGTCACACATATCACGTTGATAAGTAGATAACATAGGCTTATTATATGTTGTAGTTGTAACATTATATAAGAGGGGAAACATATCCGAGGAATAGTTTGTGATTTTAGCAGTCAGCTTAGTCCGACCAAAGAGCTTAATGATAGTAATAAGCTCTTTGGTCCGACATCCAAGGGGAATCGGGTTGAGACACATTTAAGAAAACTAAGAATTAAAGGAAGTTGTAAAATAATCAGTGATACACTGGATGACTTGGAATACTATTATTTGAAGGTACAAGTTTCATGAGGGATGGGAATGCTGACATTTCAACAGAAGGGAGGATATGCCATGTTTCATTTTCCTGGTAAGGACGTTTTCTACAATGGTGGCTCCTAGTCCTAGTGGTGGCAGTGATATTGTGGGGGCTGGCGTGACCTAGAAGCATATCAGGAAAGAAGGATGATGTTAGGGTGGTGGTGATAGGGAAGGGAGAGTATTTGTAAACAAATAGGCCTCAAAGACTCCCCTACGGTGTGAGAGTGGGGCTAGCACAATGACTCAGTTAAAATAACTCATGGTTAGTGCACCTTATACTGTTGTCCACATATGCTCACATTCACAAACACACACACACTCTCTATCAGTAAACATTTTTTATGCGTTTAATCATATTGGGTATATAATGAGTTCATGCATGAATACCTACACACACATGCACATCCCAACACACATGCACACCCCCACACACATGCATACGCTTAAACACATGCATGCTCACACACATGCACACCCTCACACACATGCACACACACACACAAACACACACACATGCATACCTACACACATATGCACACCCACATCATATGCTTACATAATACCATATTAAGAATTGTAATTTTGGAATTAATTATAATAATAATCATAACACATTAGTTTATCTGTAAAACAAGTACAGCAAAGACTCCATTAAAGGCCTACAAGCCCAATAAAATGTCTTCACATTAAATTTAAGGACACAACTACTTCAAAGAATAAAATACATTCTGTATTCCTACTTCTTGTTGAATTCTAATATCAATGTAACAGACCCTTAGCTAAATAAAATGTTTGACAGCAGTTTATTTGTATTACTAGTATCACATCAGTAATTCATTCAGATGGTTATCCTTGATTCCTATATTGATCTATTCAATAAAATATTTAATTGCACTACTTCTACTACAACAACCAAAGAAAAAAGAAAATACGTATTAAATAATAATAATAATAATAATAATAATAATAATAATAATAATAATAATAATAATATATAATAATATTCTTTATTCTAAACTGAAGGTAGTAGAGACTATTATCAAGGACTGGGCCACTGGGGACTGTCATTTCTTAAGTGCATCACTTAAGAAGGCTGTTGACACGAAAGATCTCCTCATTCTCTCAGTTCTGCACATTGTTGCATGATACCTACACCGGGAAGGAAGCAGGCATAACTGACTGTTTAGAGGACGGGTATCATCTGTCACAATCCTATGTGGCCTTTCTGAGGGTCCTGGTGCTAATCAGCTCTTCCAGGCCTGGTAGATTGGTGCCAATGACTTTTTCTGCTTGTCTGATAACTATTCAAGTCGTTGCCAGTCCTCATCACTGCAAGCATGGAGCCAGACAGGGAAGCTGTAAGTCAGGATGCTTTCAATGCTGGCCCTATAGAACATAGGGAGGATTTCAGTGCTTATTTTGAATTGTCTACATTTTCGAAGGAAATACAGCCTGCTGTGGCATTTGTTTACCACCTTGCCAATATGCTGCGACCAAGTGAGATCTGCATTGATGACAGTACCCAGGTACTTGTATTTCCTGGACTGGTTTTACTTCCTTGCCATCAATTACTATGGGTGTTGAGACATCTGTCTTTCTTCTTAAGTCATGCAGCTGTGGTTTTGTCCACATTGAGATCAAGGCTAATATTCTGGCACCACAGCACTATGTGTTCTACATCTTCTCTGTAGCCTGTATCAACATCTTTGTATATCGGACCAACAAGAGCAGAGTCGTCAGCAAATTTGACCAGTTTAGTGTTTTGATTGAGAGCAGTACAGTCATTGGTGTACAGGGTAAAGATTGTTGGTGAGAGACAGCTTCCTTGTGATGCCTCTGCTTTTATTATTACTGTGCTGGAGCAGACGTCATCAACAGCTACAAACTGAGACCTACCTACCACGAAATCAATCACCCATTTGATGATCTGAGCATTGATAGATCTATACGTTTTTCAGCTTCTCACGCATGAGATTCGGTCTCACAGTGTTGAACCCCGAACTAAAGTCTATGTATAGCCCTCCGGCAGAGGAGTTAGGCCTATTTAGGTGCTGCACAGTGTGGTTTGGGGTGTCGGATAGTGCAGTGGTTGGAGCACTCGCTACTGTGTCGAAAGTGAAGCACCGTCCGGTGCGGTTAGCACTTGGATGGGTGACCGCTAAGGTGTGAAGCGACAAACAACAACGCCCCCAGTTGACTCAACTGTGATTGAGTACCTACTCTCTTGAGGGTGGGGAAGGTAAAGCAGCGAGGGAGAGAGTTGGGCATCACCCTCATTACGCTGGCCCAAGATAAGTGTGATCTCCAACATCACGCTCCCCTACGGCCACAAGGCTATGGGACTACCTTTACCTTTTTTTTACAGTGTGGTTTACTATCAGTATGGTGGCTTCCACTGTTCACTGTGCTCTTTATACTATAGGCAAACTGTCTAGCTCATCCTCACTCTGCTATAGTAGTCTCTTCAGGATTAGTTTTCTACAGACTTCGAGAATATAATGCAATGTTACTAAATAGCTCTCAAATCTTTTATCAATAAACATTATGTAAGGCTTGTCCAGCGAAATAACATCCAAGGAAACTAAATGATATAGTAGTAGTAGTAGTAGTAGTAGTAGGGACAGATGTAGGCCGTGGAGCCTTTCTGAACGTCCCATCTTTTATATTTATTTACAATGGTCTGCCTTTGCATGCAATTTGCCTACGTATTAGTCATAGCTATAAAATAAGTCTATAAATTTTGGAATTGCATCCAACTGGTTTTTGAACTGATAAGTAGTTTTAGCACTTTTTAAAGACATTGAAAGGTCATTCCAATGTCTTACAGTTCTATATGAAAAAGAGAATTTCCTAATATTAGTGTTACAGTGTCTAACAAAGATTTTGCCTTCAGATAAGCGTGTCATATTACTATTCCAGGCCTTGTGCCTGAACACAATAATTATTTGTGAATATAGGGCGCATCTCAACTGTAACAGTAGGGAAACATTCTGATGGTTGACTAAATACAAAAATATCAGTCATGTGGGCCGTTGCAATCGAGTTATGTTGGCTGAAACTATGAGATGAACAGAACTGTGCGCTATTGGGGATACCTATAAGTTAACCTACCTCAGTGAAGTTACAGTTGGAATCCAGGAGTTAGAATGGAGAGTGGGGTTGAGGTGGTGTGTTTGTGATTAAATACTGATTCTGATTCAGTGTCTTTGGTTTGAATTATGCAGTAGGTGATGTTGTTATTTTCACCTTTGTGCCATACATTACTTTATAGACGCTAGTGAATTAACTATTGACATGTAGCATGTGATATGATTGTGAACATGATTTTCTGTGTAAATAGGCTGTGATTTAGCCTGTGTATGTGATTGATTCTGACATCAGTTCATTTACATTTTATGATCAAGGTTATTTTCTAACAGCATGTACACTTTGGTACTTGTCGTGTCAGTATACTGGTTTTTTTCTCATTGTTCCCCAAAATAAAAACAAGTTGGCAAGCATTGAAATGTACTCCCAGACACTCTCACACATAGCTGAAAAATAAACATTTTCAACAAAGTGTTTATTTTCTTGGCAATGTTGTGACTAGGCTTTATCCTAACGAAGCCAACGGAAAACAGGGAATGATAGGCCATTATCCCAACTATCTGCAAGACAAACAATTATTAACATCGGCTCAGCCAATTTTTACATACAGTGCAAAACGCGTTTAGAAAATGGCGAAGCGCAATAACCTTGACCTTTGAGAAGGTATAAACAAAAATGATATAGCATGATTAGCAGTAGATAAAGAATCCACAAAGTACAAATTAGGAATTTCGATTCAGTGATTCTTGAAATAAGGCAAAAATTGTGTTTTGGAAAAAAAAAATTGAAATTTGGAGAGGCTTACTGACTGACCGACCACTAGAGTGCTACTGAAGGGTGACCCGTGATTTTAAGTACTTGTATACCAAAATTCTACAAAATTGCTTCAGCTGTTTATGAGATATGGAGCAAAATGTGCTTAGCAACAAAATGGTTCCAGTGACCTTGACCTTTGCGGTAGATCAAATATGATGGCATGGGAAGCAGGTTACTAACCTAGGTAATGTGCCTATGAAGTTTGGCAAAAATCTGTTTGTCGATTCATGAAATATGGCATCCAACGGACTGATGAATGGACAGGACAATAATGACAAAAACATTGGTATTGAATGCAGTCAATATAAAAATTTCAAAAATGTTAAAAAAATAAATAATGAAGATCAACAGATAGACCAACAGACCGACATTTGACTCGTTCTGATTGCCACAAACTGTTTCAACGTATTTCCAGATAAGCGTGGATATACACAAATATTATCGGCTATAGTGGATGGGTTTAGGTGTACATTATAATTAAAAAGAGGTTGGTGGTTTCAATTCCTCTTGTTTTGAGTGGAGTTGAGCTGCAACTGTTGGGTTGCAGGAAGAGCGTTATCCAAATATTACCCAATGGGATTCAAAATGCAAAATACCCCAGACTATAAATATTACAGCGAGAGAGAGGGACTCCACAGTGCACTCGTGGTTACTGTAGGAAATGGGTTGAATGTGTACAGGTTTGGTTTTGTTTTCCAGGTGTTTTTGAACGTTGTGCTGCAGCAAATACAATCTTCATTAAATTAAATCTTTCTTTTCCCTTGCTTTTTAATTTAACAGCACAATCCACCCACCTTGATAATTATAATTTTGTCAGATCCAGGCACATTACCAGCCTAGCCTGTTGTGAGTTAAATACACCACCTCAATACCATATAGTGTTAAAATCCATTTAGTTTGTTTTTTTAATTATTTTTGTTGTTGTTGTTGTCAACAGTGGTGTTTGTTTTTGAATTGGTATGTTAGTAGCAGCAAAGGGATGTCTATTTGTTTTGTTTTGTTTGTTTTTGTGAGGAGGGAGGGAGGAAGTGATGTGAACTTGTAAGTGTAACCCAGCGGTGGAAATTATGGCATTTATTTGAAATTGGGATTTTTGTCCATCCTGAATGTGATATGCTTGATGAAAACTTGTGATTTTGCTGAATTGAACGAGATGATTATGATGTGTCTCTGGTTGACGGTTTTGATGGTGCAAGGCATGCTTGTGTTATCTCTGATGGTATTAACTTGTATTGTACCCCTTGAGGTCATGAGCAATCTTGCCACTGTAGATTGTTCAAACCTATAAAGGGAACAGTGAAAGCCACAGTTGAAAACCTGTCTTTCCTTTATAGGCAAGACAGATTCACTGCGGCAACAGTACCCCCGTTGGAGTGCCGGGGGTTTTCAGTATAAATAGTATCCCCACTTTATGGAAATTTAGTGCTTTAAATTCCCACTGTCGCTGTCTTCCTCATTTACTCTTTCCTATTCCTGCTCTGTCCTTCACTCTGCTATACTATCTTCTTCTTCGCTAGATCAATGACCTACCTTTTTTCTTGAAAACTCTTCCTGGACAAGACTCCTTGTTTGTGTATGAGGTCTGTTGGATCAGCTTGGGAGTGTTGAACGCTTTCTGTCGGGTGGTCACTAGGGCTTCCTATGATTGTACTATTTAGCACTATAGGCATTTTATATGTATGTGTTTTTTTGATGATTTATAATGATGTTTGTATTCTATTTTGTTTTTGTAACCGGGGTGTTCGCGTAGTTGAGGTCAACCCTCAGCCTTCCCCCGCGTGGGATGTCTTTATTGTAAAGTGACTGGCCGTTGGAGGGCATTCAATTTTCCCACTGGGGTTGTTTCAGCAGATCTTTTATGCGGATCGGGGGTTGTCCGGTCCTGATTTGGCTCGGAAGAGTCCGCTGGACCTAAAGCAACAATAAATCAATCAATCAATCAACTTGTATTGTATTGATTACATCCACCCAAATATCGCAGTTCTTACCTAGAGGTTCAGTATTAGTTCTGATCCATTTTGTGTTGTTCAGTTGTATGTTTTATTTCCACATTGGATGGTAGACTATTTCTGCTGCCTCTTGTAGTTGAAATCTGTCTTATTCTTCATTTAGTAAACCGTGCTTTTAAAGTAAATCATGCTCGTAGAATAAATTAAGTGTAAACTATGTTGTTCAGTAGTGCAGGACTGGAAAAAAAGTGTTTGAAAATGATAGTTATTCAGCTCTACATGAACATGTGTCTTTGTGTATGTGTGTGTGTGTGTGTGTGTGTGTGCATGTGTGTGTGTATTTATGGGAAAATGGAGCACTAAACTTGCCTTTTTTATGCACAAAAAAACTTTTAGCTAGCGCCCCACTTTTTTCTAAGTACATGGGAGTGCTCCTCTTGTACATGGGAGTGCTCTTGTAGTGCGTGGGACTGTTTTAAGTACATAGGAGTGCTCTATTGGGGACAGGCTGTTTTGTGGACAATTTGGATGCCAAAGTTTAAGGGTGTTAGGGTTAGGAGAAGAACTAGGTCAACTGTTTGATGGAAAGTGCTGATGGTTTGATCTAATTCTCACGTTTTTAGATGAATTTTGCGCTCTGTTTATTTATTTTAAAAAAAAAAAACGCTTTTTAATGACTACATTTCATCCAAAACCACAATTTGCCATGAATACATGCTTGTGTGTGGGTGTGTGTTTGTGTGTGTGTTGTATGTCTACAAGTGTATGAGGAGGGGTGTTTATGTGTCTGCATGCGTGAGAAAGAGAGAGAAAGTGTGTGTGTTGTGTGCCTGCATACATGTGCATATGCATATGCACACATGTGTGTGTCTGTGTGTGCTTGCATGTGAGTGCTCACACATTTGCGTGTGTGTTTTTCTGTGCTTGCATGTGTGTGTTCATTTGTTTTGTATGTTTGCAATTGTGTGAGAGAGGTGTTTGTATGTCTGCATGCATGAGAGAGAGTGTGCGTGTGTGTGTGTGTGCCTGCATGCATGCATGTGCATATGCACACGTGTGTGTCTGTGTGTGTTCTTGCATGTGTGATTATGTGACTGGGTATATATATATATATATATATATTATATATATATATATATATATATATATATATATATATATATATATATATATATATATATATATATATGCATGACATTTGCATGTGTGTGTGTGTGTGTGTGCATGTGTGCTAGAGAGTCTAAAATGGTGAATGTCGGCGAGATATTGAACCAGATTTAAAAGGGCTGTAGTTTGATGTCAGTTTTAATGTTTAGGTAGAACGTAGTCCTAGAAAATAGATATTACATCCATGAAATGTACATAATATGTTTGCAAAGAATTGTACCTCAGACCAAACATGCAATATTTGAGGCGTTGAAATGTTGTTTTTAGTTCACAGTGTGTACACATGTCTGTGGGTACATTGCTGTGTACACAGAGTGGACTACTGTTTATTATGTCATTGTTTATTTGTACATGGTACTTGTTCATGTATTTATTACTCATGGTCACAAGACACTTAATGGAATAAATTCTGGTAGCTAAGTGCTTACGTGTACAAAATTATGTTGGAGTTTTCATTGTCTTCTTCTATCATTCTTGTAGTTCTAGTGCTTGCTGTTGTTTCCATTCTTGTTTGTCCTCGTTCTGTTTAGTTTTGTAACACTTCTTTGCTGCTTTTTAGATGTTGATTTACCTTATTATTATTTTTTTTAAATAATATTTTTTATTATTATTATTATTATTATTGTTGTTGTTATTATTATTATTATTAGTTTGTGTATGTAGTTCTTTCACCTTTGTTTATCTCTTTCCCTTGTCTGTCATCTTCGGCTACTTTTTTGTGTCTAATTACTATTTAAGAAAATTAGTGAATCATTTGTTCTTAGATGATCACAAATATTCTTCTTCTTTTTTGTGTTATCCTGGCACAATCACATAGGACTAAGTTTTTAAAAAATCATTGAGGTGGGTAAATAGGTCCAATAGGGTACAACTTGATTTTAGTAACACTTGTTTTTATCGCCACTCCACTCCCCCTGCGATAAAACAAGTGTTACTAAAAGGTAAAAAAGAAAAGGTAAAGGTAGTCACATAGCCTTGTGGCCGTAGGGGAGCGTGATGTTGGAGATCACACTTATCTTGGGCCAGCGTAATGAGGGTGATGCCCATCTCCCTCGCTGCTTTACTTTCCCCACCCTTAAGAGAGTAAGTACTCAGTCACAGTTGAGTCAACTGGGGGTGTTGTTATTTGTCGCTTCACGTTTTGCGGTCACCCATCCAAGTGCTAACCGCACTGGACGATGCTTAACTTGCGACACAGTAGCAAGTGCTCCAACCACTGCACTGTCCGACACCCCTGTTACTAAAATTGAGTAAATGTATACAATTAGTAAAGGGCATGCACTAATACTATTGACTATATTGGTCAAACACTATTGTTTTGCATGTTAAAGTTGGAATGTTAGTAATGGTATCGTTACTTTTTGCAACTGAATTATAATTGTATTATGCTTATGTTTTTGTATCCTCCACACTCCAAAATGTGCGAGTAATGGGATTAAATCTTGAATATTGAGGCTTAGGCTGTTTCAAGCCAACTCCTCTCTAATCTGTTGGACCCTTTTACCACCTTGTAGATTTTATCATTGGGCTGTAAAAGCTTCAGCAGTCACCCTCCAATGTACCTTGACTTGTTCTGTTGATTCAACTAAAAGATGAGGGAGACCTAGTTTAAAAGGGAAACAATCCGAATTTTTGTAATGTGACCTACAGTCCTGCGTTTATTTTTCTGCTATTCTTTAAATTTGGTCATGGTTAAAAGAATTTTTTTACATTCTCCACAATCTGTAACACATACCTCAATAAGATTGGTGACGAATTTTGTTATTTTAGGTATAACTGAAATAGGCCAGTTTTCTCTAAACAAGCAATCTTGACACTACCTGAGTGCCTCTATAATCTTAGTAGTTTTAAGATATTGTTAACCATGATTGTGCAATTTTCTGTTCCACAGGTGTAGCGGGGTTGTTGTCAAGACATTTGCTGACCTCTAAGATGTTGCCTGACAATTTTCTACAGCCGGGCAACCTCAACAATGATCACCAGGTATTCGAAATAATTGTTCCTTGAGCTTCTTTCAGCTGAAAGAGTAGCTGAAGAATCGTGCTACTGCTGGTGAAAAGCATTTTTCACACATATGCACCCCATCATCTTGCACTGATGTTCTCTCTCACACTCATCCGTTTCTATGTTTCGTTTTTATCTCCTTCCCTTTGTTGAGTTAATAATAATAATAATAATAATTATTATAATAATAATAAATAATAGTAATATAATTACTGCATGGTGTCACAAGAAGAGAACTATTAGGGTTTGGGCTTGAGAACTTAGGCCTATTGCAGGCAGCAGTAGTCTTTTATGTGCTGTGATAATAACAGACATCCTTTGGTCTTGGGAGAGCATGAAGTTGTGCGGTCAGGTGTTGGTTCTGGCACTCTCTCTCTATATATATATATATTAGAACCAGAGTGCCAGAACCAACACCTGATATATACCAAGGTCTAGTCTGTGAATATATGCATTCCGCTGCACCAACTTGAATAAAGATCTTGACGCTGAGGGCCAGAAACGACCAATACATCCAGCATGCACTGTAGGTCCTGTTCCCTTTGCCCTGGATGCAACTGCAGCACTTCCACTAAAAAGACAGCTCCAGTTTCACCCGCATGGATACCCCTGTAAGGGGGTTTCAGTATAAATAGTATCCCCACTTTCTGGAAATTTAGTGCTTTAAATTTGCACTGTCGCTGTCTTTCTCCTTTGTTCTTTGTCATTCCTACTCAGTTCTATCAATCTGCTATACAATCTTCTTCTTCGCCAGACCAGTCACCTACCTTTTTTCTTGAAAACTCTTCGGGAACAAAACTCCTCATTTGTATGTGAGGTCTGTTGGATAACCTTGGGAATATTGGACGCTTTCTGCCAGATGGTCACTGGGGATTCCTATGATGTTATTTAGCAATGTAGGCATTTTCTATGTATGTGTTTTGTTCATATTTTATAATGATGTTTGTATTCTATTTTGTTTTTGTAAATGGGGGTTTGATAAATTAAGAGTATAGCCTCAGCGTCCCCTGCGTGGGATGTCTTTAATGTAAAGTGACCGGCAGGTGGAGTGCGTTCAGTGTTACCACTAGGGTTGTTTCGGCAGATCTTTTATGCGGATCAGGGGTGCGTCCTCTTTCAGCGAAGTTGTGGTCTTGATTTTTAGGTCATGATTTGGCTCGGAAGAGTCGCTGGACCTAAAGCAATAACCATGTAATGTAATGTAATGCAGTGGGTGAGTCACAGGTTTCCTATGCTGAAGGTCTATGGATTGTGGATTTGATCCCTGCAAGGGGCCAACTTATGTGTAACTTTAATAGGCATGAGACTATTCGCGTCACTGAGGGTTTTGTCCAGGTACTCCGGTTTCCTCCCTCCTTTCAATAATGGTATTGGATGCTGTCAATCTGGAATTTTACAAATAACAACGTGATTTCCTTTCCATCTTCCAATAGCCACTTCCCTTTCTACCACATGTTTGAGTGAGGAATGCATGTTTGTTGTGTATGTAGGAGTGTCTGTAACATGTGAGCCTGTAAATTGGTTATAGACCGCCGCATTTTGAGTCTGATTTAGGAATAAGGCGCGTATAGCATCCATTATTATTATTATTATTACTTTAACTTTGTTTTCAGAGTCGCCCAATGTGGCACAGAATAGCACAGCCGCTGCTGATACCAAAAATCACGTCTGATCCCATTGCGCAGCAAGCCAAACCCACAGACAGGCACCGAGTGGGCAAACCTGGCAAGGTCAAGGTCAAATCACCCTCTGCCAAGAAAGAAGAGGTCAAAGGGATTGGGGGGATCACCAACAGTGAAGTCAAGGGCAACCGCCCAAGCATGTCTGCCAGTAGAATAGCTGCAGCTTTGTCCAAATTAGTCAAAAATGAAAGCTCCGCCACTCCCGATGACAACACCGCAAGTCTAAGAGATGCTGCTGATACCGATCCAGGTGAGAGTGCCACAAACTCTGGCCCCGAGGCTGTGGAGAAGGCAAAGACGGGTGAAAGGCGACGAGGCACAAAACGAAAACTGAAAACTTTCCGCTGTGGATGCTGCGAGTACGCCTCCGCCCGGCGCTACAACACTGAGCGACATATTCGCCTCCGACACCCCATGTATCAGTTCAAGGTAAGAGTTCCATTGTGTGTGTAGAAAGTGCCAGCAAAGGGTAGCCTGTGGCAAAGTGTGCATTTTAAGCAACACGGGTTGGGGTTGGGAGGTTGGGGGAGGGGGGGGGGAAGAAAGGGAGAGGGAGGAGGATGCAGTGATTCAGTGGTGAAAACAACAGTAAAATAATTGAAGCATGAAGTGTTAGACGGTAACATTGACAGCAGTTCGAAAATTTCAAGGGCTACAGCCTAGAGTGCAACCCCCAAATAATTTCATGACCCTGTTGAGCAGGCAAACATTCTTTACTCCTTCAGATCCGGTCCTGATTTGGCTCGGAAGAGTCTGCTGGACCTAAAGCAATAATAATGTAATGTAATGTAATGTACTCCTTCAGCTGAGAGTATAAACCAAGGTGTCTAGTCTGTGCATGCACGCATTCCATGGGACAGATTTGAAAGATCCTGATGCTCATGTCCTAAACAGGTGAGTTCCAGCTACACAAATCCACCCTGCAAACACTAGGTCCCTTCTCCCCATTCCCAATGGCACCTTCTCCATCGGGCGTACAACAAAGATTTGCTGACTTGCTGTGACTTGTTTTTTTACTGTGTTGCACAGTGTCCACAAACCAGCTGTGGCCAGATTCTGCTGAATGAGGGGGAGTTCAATGTGCACGTGCGAGTCCACAGCATGTCGTCACCTACGCTGGCCTGCCCTCACTGCGGCATGGCCTGCCTCACCTATGAAGCCATGATCAGCCACAGCAAGACCTGCGCTGCATCCAAAAGCAGCGTTGGGGAGGAAGCGGAAGTAGGAGGTCACAGCCTCAACAACAACAGTAGCGCGAGCTTCCTGCATGGAGGAAATAGCGTGTCTTTCTCTCAAAGAGATGAGAGCAGTAGGGGAGGTAACTCACTTTATGAAGAGGGTGCCAATAGCAATAGGAGAGGTCACTCTCCTCAGGATGAAGGTGCCAGTGGAAGAGATAGGGCATTGTTAAGGAAGGAGGTGGTGGAGGAGGTGCATATGGAGGAAGGGGAGGAGGGGGACTTGAACAGTGAGGGGGGTGACTCGGTGGAATTAGTTGACAAGAATCTCCATGTACACTTCCTGGTGAAGCAAGAAAACCCTTCTGCAAAGACATCTGGAGATGAGGGAAGCGTAGACTCTGTGGAGATAGCTACATAATATAACTGTTGTACCCCCAAAAGCTTATTCGCATTCATGCGATAGTGTGCAGACAACACAAACTGGTGAAGTTTCGTCATCCTTGCTCAGATAAAAGGCACTCTTCATCAAAACAGGATCGTCTCCCTTGGACTAATACATAATAGTCACTCAGCATCATGATTAGTCTTGGGGCTCTCACCTCCACTACTGGAACTACATTGCGTACTGTATTTGGAGTTACACGATGATTTCATTGTCCATGCAGGGTATGGTGCATTGTTGTTTTGTGATCAGTGGGAAAAGAGAGTTCAATTTTTCTTGTACACATTTGTGTGAGGGTCGATGTGCTGTGATATAAATAACTATATACATTCCTCAGTTTTGTGTTACCCCTCCCAGTTTGCTAACATTTTGGTTCTGACCAGTAAAGATCAGCACCCCATGTTTATCTAAACTAGGTCATCCGCAGAAACCCTTCTTGGAAAATTTCTTTGCATAGGGTTTGCAAACACTTGCCATCACCTTGAGAAGCTCTCTGAGCTTGTAAGTGCGCTATTTAAGAGAAATCTTTTTCTTTTTTTTTAACCTTAACACTAGCTTGATCTAGTTCTGACCCAGAGGAAAGACCGGACTGCTGCATAACCCTGACTCTAAACACTGGCCCATCCCTAACGTTTGATTCTCTAGATCAAACTCAGGCCTTAACCGGTAGTATAGCTGAGAGTAGACAAGGACAAATCCCTCTTTCAATTTCCTGCAGACATTTAATTGCAGGTTTGCTGGAAGAATGTACATAATTTCATTGACATCACATTCCAGTTCTGGTTGGCTACCATAATAATAATAATAATAATAATAATAATAATAATAATACAGAATTTTATATAGCACAATTCCATGTAGCCAGGCTAACGTGAGCGCTCATTCACACACAGTTGAGTCTTGCCAAACTAATTACGTTCAAAACAATGTTACCACAAATTGCAACGTACAAGACATGATACAATATGACTGTGTCACACTTTGCAACTATGTACTTCTTGAAGAAAAAAAAAACCAATAAGGTTCAGATATGAAATGCTACATGAAACAAACGAGTCTTTAGTTTTTGATTTGAAGAGAGAGAAGAGTTGGAATGTTTCTCAAGTCATCCGGCAAGGAGTTTCAGGCATTAGGGGCTAAATAACTGAAAGAGCATCTTCCACAAGTCTGGAGGTTGGTTTTTGGATACTTTAAGCTGGCTTTTCCCCCGAGATGACCTTAAAATGCGAGATGGCTGATAGGTGCTGAGAAATGCTGACAGGTACAGTAGCAGTGATGCTTCAAAGTGGCGGTAGCAGAGGACAGTAAGTTTGTATTGAACACGAAAGTTTACAGGAAGCCTGTGGAGTTCTATGAGCATCAACATGACTATGTACCGTATCTCTGTTACATACCTCAGCTTAGAGGGTAGGCCTTCTCAGTGTCCATTTAGACTTGAGAGAGGGAGAAGGCTTCGACTAGTCTCAGCCATGCTGTATGTATGGCCATAACCCAGATTCAACCCTCTCTAGCCCTAACTCCAAAGGCCCAGTCAGACCTAACGTTTAAATCGTTCAATTTGTTCCATGCAATGCAACCTCAGGACTGATCACACAAAGCAATGGGTCACGCGCTAAAATAAATTCCATACAACCTAGGTGGAAGTTGGTTTTAGCTGCGGCTCGTTCATTCAGCAAGTCTTCTTATCTTGTTCTTGTAGTGTTCTCCCTTGTTGCTACGTACATGTTGTAAAAGCTATGGCCAACAGTTCAAGTTCCAGCACTAGTTTGAGCAGTTCAGAGAGTGAGAGAGAAGATTGTGTGCCATATTTAGCAGTTTTAGTAGCAGATGAGGAGGAAACTACTGTCCATTGTGGGTATGGCCATGGATCGGGAGGAAGGAGACGCTCAGGGCTTATTGTGCTCTTTGATCCGGTGACAACCTTTGTATTGTGGTGTCGGCCATTTTCTTCAGTCGTAATGTCAAGGATGACACAGCATGTTCTGATTGGTCCGGACTTCTGATTTCATCGCAGGAATTATGACACGTTCTATCCTCTGGATCTACAATGGAATAATAGCATGAGATTTTATCGTAAGCTTGCAGTACAACTTATTGCAGCATGTCACAGGGTAAATTTTAGGACAATCGGTAGGTCTAACAAGGGCTTGACCCAAACATGAACTCTAGCCCTAGCGTTAATTTATACCCAAACGTTCTCTGTTAACAGTCTCATTCAAAAGACCCGGGTTTTTGCTATCGGGTTGCTTTGGAATGCTACTACTAAAGGCAGTCAGCTGACCTGAAAGCAACACTTACACCAATCTGAATGTCAGAGGCAAACTTACAGACGGCCTTTGCTTGATAGCTCTCTGATACTCAGCTAGGTTGCCTGTGGAGTGGAAACTGGCCTATTCATTTTTGTAAAGTGTTTATTGTCAATCCCTCAACACAGTGCATAGCTTCAAATATTTAGGAGCCATTCTATCAGACAATGGGTCCCAACAGGAAGTCCTCTCCAGGATCGCACAAACAACTGCTGCCCTGGCGAGGTTGAAGCCAATTTGGAAAGACAGGACCATCAGTCTACATTCCAAAATAAGGCTGCTGCGCTCCCTTGTCATCTCCATCTTCCTATATGCTTGCGAAACATGGACCCTCACAGCAGATCTCCAACGAAGAATACAAAGCATGGAGATGAGGGGCTACAGAAGACTTCTGGGCATTTCCTATACCCAGCACATCACCAACGACGAAGTCCGACAGACCATCACACAAGCCATTGGACAACACTATGACCTGCTCACATTGGTGAAAAAACGTAAACTCCGATGGTATGGCCACGTCACCAGATCATCAGGCCTTGCAAAGACCATCCTGCAAGGCACAGTGCAAGGAGGTAGAAGAAGAGGGAGACCGAAAAAGAGGTGGGAGGACAACATTCGAGAATGGATTGGTTTGACACTGAGCGAAACAATCAGGGTTGCTGAGGACAGGGAAGGATGTAGTATGCTGGTTAAACGATCATCTGTGGTGCCCATACGACCTCCGAGTTTGGGATAGGATAGGATAGGATAGGATATTGTTTATCACACCTGGAGGTGATAGCAGATGATTGAATTGAAATAATTTCTGGCCTGTTGATGATTTCTTGGGGATGCTGATCTTTGCTATTTCCGAATCAATCATTTCTTGTTCCTGACGGGTTTAATTTATCAAATCTGCTTAAGGTTGTTGGTCTTAAAGCTCAAACTGGTATATGTGATAAGATTCCCCGCTTGGAAGGCACTCTGCCATGTATCGCTGTTAATGCTACCTTGAGATTTGGTAGTGTGTTCCAAGGCAACGTTCGGTTGTGAAGCTCAAAATCATGATGTGATAAGGTAGCTGACAATCAGTTTAATTTCTTTCATTATATCTATGCTGATCTTTGAAATTAATGGTAGATACACCAGTGCCTGTATATATACTACTATCATAACTCGTTAGCAATTTTTCAGTTACCAGCGATCGAGTGTGGTTGAAAAGTAACTCCCTATTGGAAGTTGCATATAACTTTGGTAAACAGTGTTGCATTAGCATGAAACTAATTCTACCCTGATCCATACAGTGGTAGTATTTAAACGCTGATCTCTGAATTTATCTCACAGTAACAAGAGCATGTCCATATTGGCCCAGTGCTTGACACCGTGTGAACGAGCTCAGTTGACATAAGACCATGGGTCATTATGAGCCGCTCTGGTCACTGTGAGATGAAATCAAAGATCTGCATTTATATTATATTATTATCAATTATACCGCTGTAAGGATTGCAAGGCATATTTGTTTCATGCAAATGCAGTACTATTGACAAAAGTTATAAACAATGTTCAATAGGGAGTTACTTTTCAACCACCCTGGATCTGGATCTGGATTTGGATTCCCATCTTGTAGATGCTCGACTGGTCAGTTCAAGAAGCCAATAATGACTATAAATACGACTTGTATTTGGGGGAGAAGGGGGGATGGTGGGGAGGGGGAATAATGATTATGTCACATTGTTCAGCGCCTTTGATTGGTTTTCTTGATAGATAAGTCATTGCTTGCGCAATTTCATGCATGGGCGCATATGCATAGTGGACAAGATTGGTTGGTCATTGCTATCCAATGAGATAGTTTAATGGTTTCATTGTTTAATTTAAAAATAAAAACATAGTTCAGTGTATGAAAATTAGTATTTGAAATGAGAATGCAAACTAGCTTTTTTGACAAATCCTCTGGTGAACTCATATTTCAGTCATTCCATTTCTTTATGAATCTGGCATAGTATTTACTATTGTCAATGTTGTTATTTCAGCAAATTTTGTTATTTTGATTCTGTTAATGTTGTTTAATCAGGGTGCCCATCTTTCTAACATTCCATGTTGTAAATCAAAGTGAAAACTTTTGTGCGATGATTACATTGTCATTCCTAAAATTTTGTAAACCTTTGTTATTTGTGGAAAACAATGTCATCAAATAGCTCCCCACCTATAATAAGGTGTAGGGCAGAGCAACTGTAGTTGTCTTTGTTAGTCGTCCTGACCAGACCGCTGTTTCTACTCTGGGAGCGTCTTCAGTGGCCACGAGGCTGGTGAGACACAGAAAACGTGGTACCACCCCACCACAGGAATATCTTGACAGCTTTTAAAACGACAGGGACAGTTTGCCTGCCAACATTTCCTCTGGTGCGCTGCTACAGGAGGATGATAAGTAGCCAAGCCACAATCTATGCTATTTTGGTTCACAGTGAACATTTATATGGAGGCCTACCTACAGATTTCTTTGGTAATATTTTTATGCGGACGAAGCTGGTGAGTACGTGATAATCATAATGATATTACATGTATTTCTTTTACATTCCCAGTTTTGCAAGGTAGCACTGTGAAAATAATCATATCTGTTCCGTTTCTTGTGAAGGGATAAGTGAGTAGCGTTTATTTTATTATTGGATGATGAAAAAAATGGTTGTATTAGACATAGCATATCAGACTTGAAATGAAATCTCAAATGACTGAAACTGAAAGCATTGGGGTGCTCGTTGTGATAAAACTGAAAAGCAGTGAGTGAACTGTATTCACACCTCGCGTTTTTTAATTTTACAAATTAATTCCTGTTTTGGAATGACTGTGCAAGGGTGTTAGGGATAAAATGCACTATATTAAGCTATGATTACAGTGAAATTGTTGAATAGTGCGATACAAAAACTAAAAGGTAGTAAATTGTATTTACATAGTGCCATGGTTTTTTTTTTCAAGCTGTTTCGAAATAACTGTGCAGTAGTATTAGGAGAAAATGCAACTAAGCCTGGTTGTGAGATTATTTGCTGGTGTGATGATAACAGTTGTTGAACAGTAACTCCTTATTAAAAATTGCTAGTAACTTTACTAACTGTTGGTTGATTGTAGTAAAACAAGTTTTACTGAGGACCACTAAAGAATGGTAGAAATTGTCCGAAGTGTTAACATTCCACATAGGCACCAGCGTTATCCACCAATTTCTGTGATCATCTCATCTGGGAATACTCTTCGACTGACAACACTTGCTAACGGCAGGACAGCTGTGATCGCCTACAATGGGCCCATATGAATGGCTCTCGAAACTGTGTGACGAATTTAGAGATGAGCAATTTAAATCTACCATTGTGAAGATCACAATATGTTTTGTTCTTTGCAAATGCATTACAATTTACACAAGTGTTAAGCATTTTCTGTAGGCAGTGACTTTTCAACCACCCTGTAGATCATGTATGTGTGTTAGAGTAGTTGGCAAATTGTTTTACTGTTTTTTGTGTGTTTGTGTGTGTGGAGGAAGGGGTTGTTGTGGTTGCAGAATTGTCATTTGGTACAAACATTATTTTTACCATTAATTTAGTGTATTGCTGTGTGAAATTGGGATTGTATGCATCGTTTCGCAAAGTGTATAACATATTCAATTTGTCTTTCAGTCAGTTTCTTTCATACTTCTTGATTTGTGACCCTTTCCCTGCCAGCTGTCTGGAATCATAGACACTCCCTGCGCGGACAGTGTTCACACACCTACACACAAATTCAACATCAAATGTTTACTAGAGTCTGTGTAGGACTGAACTCCGAAGTCATATTTGTCTGCGGCAGACGACCCACGGGAGAGAACTCGGGCCACTACTAGTGTCTTGAGTTCTTTCCCATGGGTAACTTCATCGCAGAAAGCTCTCTCTACAGTCGCATTAATGTGATATTGGCGGTGAAATGGTTAACAAGTAGTTTACAAACTACATTAAACTTTTCTGTTTTGTCGTATTTGGGGTTAATGTATGTAGCACTTGATTTGCCATTTTAAGTCTTTTCTTTACATTCATGTAGCCTGTCTCCTATACGCTCAGTGTGTCTGGCCATGGGGACGTTAATTTCACTCCAAATTCAAGTAGTTGTTTATACCTGGCACAGTCCTAGCGGGGAGCATCACAATTAGATTGACTACATCGTGGTCAAGAAACGTTCAGATCAAGTGTCGACATTGGCAGGAAATGCACTTTTCCAGGAGCAGATATGATGTCTTTCCGGCTCCACTTGAAGAGAGTAAACACAGCAAAATGCACCAGACTGAAGTTCGAACTGGACAAATTGCAAGACCCAAAGGTGGCAGAAATATTCCCAGCCACAATTGGAGGGAAATTTGCACCACTGCTCATTTTGGGAGCTGGTGAAGATGTCAACACCTTCAACTCAGCTGTGACAGATGCTGCCAATGAGATCCTTGACAAGAACCGCCCAAAGAAGAAGCAACCATGGATCACACCTGCACTTTTGGACCTGTGTGACAAACGAAGAGAAATGAAACAGAAAAAGAACGTCTCAGAGGGAACTGATGCCTACCGAAAAATCACCAATGACATCCGAAAAGGCATGTGCCCAGCAAAGGAGAACTGGATAGAAGGTCAGTGCCAGGAAATAGAGAACACTCTAAACAAGAACAACAGCAAGAAGGCCTACCTGAAGCGGCTGACAAGTGCTAAACAGCCCAAGGTCTCCATAATCCAAAGCAAGTCTGGCATATGCCTTATGTTTGTTTGTTTGTTTGTAGATTATAGTCACACGACACTTTCGCATATAGGTGACTGCTGGACCGATTTATACTGACACCAGCGGGCCAGTTGTTGGTAAAGGGGAAAATAATATGATCACACGTTGACCAATCCGGGATTCGAACCAGCGACCTTTCGGTTACTAGCAAGACGCTCTTACCAACTGAGCTACCCGCCCCCTTATACGAGGGCAGTCCAATAAGTACTTAGCCTCACCGCCCGTTGGCGCCAGTATCGCAAGAGCAATTTACTGTCGTGTAGTACATTCTCATAGACAGCTACTGTCGAAATTTCAGCCGGATCGGACTCGTAGTTTTATTTTGACCACGTGCGGAAGCGGGCGTGTCCGCGGATTTTAGAAAAAAGTGCTCTTCAACCATGATAACGCACCGGCTCACAACTCCGCCCTCGCCACAGCCAAATTGATCGAATTAGGCTACGAACTGCTGCCCCATCCACCGTATTCTCCAGATTTGGCCCCGTGCAACTTTATTTTGTTTCCAAACTTGAAAAAGTCACTCGCCGGGCAGAAATTTGAGTCAAATGAGGAGGTCATCGCAGACCTCGAGAAAATGTATTTTTCAGACGGGTTAAAGAAGTTGGAGCATCTCTGGGTCAAGTGTATCGAACTAAAAGGAGACTATATTGAAAAATAAATCGCCACTTTTTCAAAATTTTCGTTTTTCTTTTGTGGGCTAAGTACTTATCGGACCACCCTCGTAGAAGAACAAGAAGTCTTGGATCGATGGACAGAGTACTGCTCTGACCTTTACAACTACAAACAAGAGGAGACACATCAGTTCTAGCATATCCCGAGAACAGAGAAGAAGAAAAAATCCTTTATGTTCTCTGAGAAGAAGTTGAGGCAGCAGTGCAATTACTGAAGAAGAGGAAGTCAGCGGGAATGGACAACATACCTGCAGAATTGCTTCAAGCAGGATGAGAAGGGAGTCCTCTTTCACCATTATCTGTAACAAGATCTGCCTTAGTGGACCCAGTCACTTGTCATCACTCTTTCCAACAAAAGTAACCTTCAGGAGTATGAAAATTAACACACCACCAGCCTCATCAGCCATCCCAGTAAAGTCCTCCTGAAAATAATACTCATCAGGTTCAAAACCCGAAACTGAACAAACCTGAAGAACAAGCAGGATTCAATGCAGGGCGAAGTACCGCTGAGCAGATTTTTAACCTCAGAATAATCTGCGAGAAATACCTACAGCACCAACAACATCTATATCAAGTGTTTGTAGACTTCAAGAAAGCGTTTGACCGAGTCTGGCATGCAGCTCTGTGGGCAACCATGAGAGTGTACAACATCAGCCCTAACGTTATTGAAGTCATCAAAAGCCTGTATGACAAGGCTGCCAGTGCAGTCTTCCACAACAGCGCCATCGGGAACTGGTTCAGAACAACAGTCGGCGTGCCTCAAAGATGCTTACTCTCTCCAACACTCTTCAACATCTTTCTGAAGCGCATCATTTCAGATACCCTTACAGATCACCAAGGCACAGTCAGCATAGGGGGTAGAGCAATCTCCAACGTCCATTTTGCAAATGACATTGGCGGATTGGCTGGAGAAGAACAAGAACTTGAACAGCTGGTACAGAGGTTTGACCCCACCTCCAATACTTGAGAATGAAAATAAGTGCAGAGAAGACTAAAATGATAACCAACAACACCAATGGCATCAACATGGATATCAAAGTTCAAGGCCAATCCCTCAACACGGTGCCTTTTATATGTGTTCCGTTCTTGCATTGATCTTGAATTTCATGGTCATTTTAGGCCTTGCTAAAACATACATAAAATAGATCGTCGTAAAATGGCTGTATATTTAACCCATATAATGCAACAACATTGGGTTATTTGATCAGACGTGCATGAGAGATCACATGAGGGTCAAGGTCATCCCAAAGGCAAGGTCACTAAAGGTCAAGATCATTCCAAAGGCACTGGTATTTTTTTTGGCATAATACATCTTTTGCTGTACTTTTTATTTGATAGTACATGTATGAGTGTATTTGGAGCCAGAGGCCAGTGTCATCTCAAGGTCAAGAGCAGCAATGAATCATGTGAGCTGTGCTCTTCTAGTTAAAAACGTTTTCCTTTTTTCTATGTGTTCTATGGGAGTCTTAACTTTTTGATTTTGATTTTTGACATTTTTACAATGAACTGATTCGTATGAATCGTTTTCCAGATTGAACATTTATTTTTAACTCTTTTCTTTGCAGCAAGTAAATGAAACAGATGTATACTGCTGGTTTAGACCAAAAAAATTCCCGGCATTGTAAAGAATAAGTTCGTTTTTCATCAAATCAGACTTCAATAATTTGATATCTTCTCCTCTCCCCTCCCATCTTCTCCTCTAATTTGACATGATCACATTGATGTAATTATTAATGTTATTATTATTAGTATTTTGATTTCTTATTTTATTTTTTTAAAATTCTTATTATTCCATATTTGCACGGCAGTACTAATAATATCAGAATCAGAATCTTTGTTGTCCTCATAAAAAAAAAGTATAATAATAATCTAATCTTTCTGTTGCAGCTTTTTGCATTGTAGGTAACGCTAGTGTTATTTTATTTTTGTAACCACTTTTATATTGCACTTTTCCAGCTCAAGAACTGCTCAAGGCACTGTCCCGTACAGGATCTAACTCCAGCCATCTAGGGCTGCCCACTTTCAACCTTTGGGCGTATAGTCTGATGCTGGGGGTGGGGGAAGGGGGGTGAGGGGTGAGGAGGGGGTATTAGTATTAGGTGCATACATGTGCTAAGATGAGAAGAAGCTGCTATTGATTTTTGAGTGCATGTTGATTTTGGAACTAGCACCACTTTTGTAACCCCCGTTGGGGTGCCGGGGGTTTCAGTATAAATAGTATCCCCACTTTCTGGAAATTTAGTGCTTTAAATTCCCACTGTCGCTGTCTTTCTCATTTGCTCTTTCTCATTCCTGCTCTGTTCTATTAATCTGCTATACTATCTTCTTCTTCGCTAGACCAGTCACCTACCTTTTTTCTTGAAAACTCTTCCGGGACAAGACTCCTTATTTGTGTATGAGGTCTGTTGGATCAGCTTGGGAATATTGGACGCTTTCTGCCAGGTGGTCACTATGGCTTCCTATGATGTTATTATTTAGCAATGTAGGCATTTGTTTTGTTGATATTTTATAATGTTTGTATTCTATTTTGTTTTTGTAAACGGGGGTTCGATAAATTTGAGTACCGCCTCAGCGTCCCCTGCGTGGGATGTCTTTATTGTAAAGTGACTGGCTGGTGGAGAGCTTTCAGTTTTACCACTAGGGTTGTTTCAGCAGATCTTTTATGCGGATCAGGGGTTGTCCGGTCCTGATTTGGCTCGGAAGAGTCTGCTGGACCTAAAGCAATAATCATGTAATGTAATGTACCACTTTTGTAAGACCGGCAGTGATTGGTTGGTAAATGTGTTTTGAATGAAAGAGGCTTGTACTGAATTTGAGCACATGTTGATTTGAAGCAGCACAGCTTTTGGCGTGGGTATATGGTTGATGTGTTTTGAGGATAAAAAGATGCTTCAAGCCACATACTCGCGCCAAAAGCTGTGCTGACTAAAAACAGTCAGCTTGTATTGTATTGAATTGAGTACCTGGAACCAGTGCAGGTTTTTGTAAAAACAAGTGGCTTGAGTCTATGGTTTTATGGTTGATGTGTTGAGGACAGGAGCTGCTTTCACTGAATTTGAGTACATGTTGAGGGGGGCTCCAGGGCAGCTGTGTTAAACTAGTCCCTGATTTTGAGTTGCGAATAATAGATGTTTATGTGGAATTTGAGTACACGTTGGTGCATATGTGAATCATCGATCAGGTATATTATTCCTGAAAACCTGAATCATTCATCATCATAAGTTTATGATATTTTGTCAACTTTCTTTTTTTATTTCTGAAGTTTCTTCAGAATGTAATCAAACAATGAAGAACTGTAATGGACATTAATATTCAGACTTTATCATTTGCCTTTGTGATATGAAAAGAAAGTATTTTGTGTTTGCTTTCATGTTACTGTGAAATGGTTGTAATTAAGATAGCAGCTTCTGTTTCCCATGTGATATAAAGTTAAATTACCCTTTTTGTGCTTTCATGTTGCTGCAAAATGGTTGTAGTTAAAATAGGAACTTCTCTTTCTCACGTTAAATGAAGTTAATATTATGTTATATGTGTGTGCTTTCATGGAACTGTGAAATGGTTATAGTTAAAATAGGAACTTCTGTTTCCCACGTGATATGAAGTTACAATATATTGTGTGTGCTTTCACACTGCAGGGAAATGGTTATGTCATGTGTATTCTCTTCACCCAGCTTTTCAGTAGTAGCCTAGAACTGCAGTTTTGCAGGATAAGGAATATTCTTCTGTATGTGAAACAATGATAAACAAGTTTGCCATATTTTCTATGAACATTCTGCATTCTGACTCAAAGCTGTTTGAAACTTTTTTCTTTTTTTTAAAAACTGAGCAGTGTAATGTTTACTACACTGGACAACAAACTGTTAAAGAAACAGAGAGCTGTTATTTAGTTTTGGAAAAAATGCATGTCAGTGGCTTTAGTTTAGTCTTCAGATTTTTGTTGATTGTTAAATGAAACAAAACTCAGAAAGACAGCTCTACTCTAGAAAAAAAAAAAAAAAACGTTGCCATTGTGAAAAGTTTTGCACATAACTGTTTATGATGTGATTTCCTAGAACATTTTAATGCTGTGTTTTTATAATCAGGTTTTCATTCTTTATTATGAAGAAATTATTTCTTCTTCTCTGAACCAGGGTGTTTGTACATAATTTGCAAGTGTTGTGAATTTAAAGGCTACTGCAGAACTGAACATAAATTATGAACTTTGAACATTGGGTTAAGGAACACAATAATGGGTTTAGGTTCTAAAATCTAGTCTAACAAACTGCCCTAAAACCAGCTGTTTAGTACGAGCAGTTTTGTGTGTATGTGTGTGTGTTTTGTTTTGTTTTTTAGATGGAAATTGATAGTAATTTTGTTTAAGAAGGCAAAAACCGTTGAAAACGAAGTGGTGGAAAGTTATTTTGGGCTTTGGTTCCGATCAATGTTGATGTTGATGCTGTTCAAATACTCATTGTTGATTGTAGACTCCTACCCCCTCCATCAACTCCCTGTTCAATTGAGTGTTTTATGCATCTTTTTGTTTCCATTTTCATTTATTTGTTGACTTTGTTTTTTTTTAAATTTTTTTAATCAAACTTAAGTTTATTCTGATTTATTGTTCAATTTTTCTTTATTATGATAAACAAAAAAAACAACTTTATATTATCATTAAAATAAAATTTTTGTATTAACATAAAAAAACAACTTTATATTATCATTTATTTAAAAAAAAAAAAAAAAAAAAAAAATGGATGGGGATCGCTTTTTCAAACACAATTTAGGAATCAACTTTTATTTTATTCCGTTTATTGTTGAATCTGAAATTAAAAAGTATCTGAAGAGTTATATTGATGTACAATATTTTGTAGGCTTTTGGTTGGTTTGTTTGGTTGGTTATTGATTAAGTACTGTGTCTACAGTCTTTGCAACCATTTTACTAGCTCAACATTGCACATGTGTTCATTGTGAAGAAGGTAAAGGTAGTCCCATAGCCTTGTGGCCGTAGGGGAGCGTGATGTTGGAGATCACACTTATCTTGGACCAGCGTAATGAGGGTGATGCCCATCTCTCTCCCTCGCTGCTTTACCTTCCCCACCCTTAAAAGAGTAGGTACTCAGTCACAGTTGAGTCAACTGGGGGCATTGTTATTTGTCACTTCACGTTTTGCGGTCATCCATCCCAGTGCTAACCGCACTGGACGGTGCTTAACTTGCGACACAGTAGCGAGTGCTCCAACCACTGCGCTATCCGACACCATTGTGAAGAAGAACAAAAATATTCCCAGGTTATTTCCCCTCTCACCTCCCCTTCCCTTCCCCCGATCCCCACCTCCTTCCCGCTACCAATATGACATGATTCAATCATTCTGCTTGCTGTTATTGCATGTGAAGATAATAATAATAATAATAATAATAATGAATGCTATACGCGCCTTATTCCTAAATCAAACTCGAAGCACATCATGTCTGTAACGGACATACACGCTCACATGTTACAAACACTCCTCACATACACAACAAACATACAAACGATACATTGCCTAGCAATTTAGCAAAAATAGGAGAAATTAGCTTTGGAATTTGTATTCAGTTGGCAAAAGCGTTTTTATCCTCTTCAATTGGTCAGTTCATACGATTCATGATTCTTAAATATGATCTTTGAAATGTGTTTATTCATTTACTGCATCTTCTGTTGTTGTTGTTTTTTTTACCATATAATTATATAAAATCCTTTTTTTTTGTACTTTATTTATTTTGATGTAGAAGACAATGAAACAAATAAACATTCATTACTCAAGCAGGTGGCGAGTAAAGGCAAGTCGCTATTAGAAGAAAGGAAAAGGAAATCAAATATTATTTTCTGAAATTTTAGATTAGATTGTGTCCAATAGCATTATTGAAGGGAGGGAATACACCGAAGTACCAGGGGAGAAAACCCTCGGTGACCTGAAGCCTCGTACCTGAGTCAAGCAAGCTCTTCCACTGCTGCGTCCCATGTGCCTTGTGGGTAAACAAGCTAAAGATCATTGAATTTCATGTGTCCCTGTTCAGACCTGAAGAAGAGGATTATATCATCTTCAACATATTTCCTAATCATTGGCGTTGTGTTCATTTTCTATCCCCATGAGGGTGCCGGGGGTTTCTCTATTAATAGTATCCCCACTTTGTGGAAATGTATTGCTTTAAATTCCTTCTGTCGCTGTCTTGCTCCTTTGTTCTTTCTCATTCCTACTCTGTTCTATCAATCTACCATCTTCTTCGCTATACAGGTCACCTACCTTTTTTCTTCAAAAAACTCTCTCAAATCTCATTTGTGTATGGTGTCTGTTGGGTCAGCTTGAGGATTTTGGACGCTTTATGCCCAATGGTCCCTAGGGTTTCCTATGATATGATTATTTAGCATTGTAGGCATTTTATATTTATGTGTTTTGTTAATATTTTATAATGTTTATATTCTATTTTGTTTTTGTAAATGGAGGTTCGATAAATTAAGTGCAGCCTCAGTGTCTCCTGGATGCGATGCCTTTATTGTAAAGTGACCTGCTAGTGGCGTGCCTTCAATGTTACCATTAGGGTTGTTTCAGTAGATCTTTTATACTGATCAGGGGCGAGTCCTCTTTCAACCAAGTTGTGGTCCTGATTCAGCTTTTTGCAGTCCGCTGGACCCTATCAACAATTATTAACTTAGTGTCATTTTTCGTGAAAAAGCTCTCTTGAAGATTTATCCCTAACACCTTAGTTAAGCTCTTTTTTGTTCGGACTTAAGTGGTCCTGATGTGTGCGTTTGTGAAAAAAAAATTCCCTTTTTGTAATACTATTTGTCATATTTTCCCCTTGATGCTTTGTCGGTTGAAAACAGTGGTTAACACAACGTGTATTATGTCCCTTGCTCTCCTCCCATCAAGGGGTTGGCAATGGAATACTGTATTGTTTTTTCCCTGTTGCTTTGTTGTTGTTCTTCTTCTTTAGATGTTCATTGTATACTCATCATTTTCAAATGGTCTATTTTAAAGGTATCAACTAATAATGCTCGTTTTGCTTGGGAAGATCAAAGTAAACGAGACTCAAGAATTTTTCATTTTTTAATGTTTGTTTTATTGGCATCGATCCAAAACAATCATTTAGAATAATTTCCACTGCTTGAAATAACATATGGATAACACAAGTTCAAACTCTTCATCTTTTGCTGTGTTTGTCAATTCAGCTGCAGTTATCCCACATATATTAGAGTGAAACTTTTAACAGGATTATTTGTGGCCCAAATGTCGCCCAATATTGATCGACTTAGTTGCAGCTCTGTCTCTCTCTTTGCCACAGAGTGGCACTAGCTAACGGATTCAACTTATTGAGCCAGAATCTACAATCTGTGGAGATTCAAGCTCAGTCTGCCGGCAAGAGTTAGGGTCACGAGCAAGTTATAGCCCAGGCTACAGATGCTTGAGATTCAAGCTCAGCCTGCCGGCAAGAGTTAAAGTAACTCTCAAAGCTTGAAGCTCGAAAAAAAAAAAGGCTCAATAAGCTGATGGATTAGTGTTAAGAATTTGCAGTTTAAATAAAAAATAAATATAAGATATTTCATTTCTGTAATTACGAAAAAACCAACAACATGACATTACAATAAAATGTTAGAGATTATACTATGAAGGCACTGAATTTTTTTTTTTTTACTCTTTGGATTAATCTGTAAAGGTTTACATAAAAAATTGCAAATCATCAGAAGATCGAAGAAATGCCCAATGAACTTTGTCTTTTGCTAACTACTACTTTCTTTCTCTCTTCTCAGCTTCTTTCTAGTCAGAAGAGTTGAAGAAGAAAATCTTTATAAAATATGTATGGTAAAGTATTGCACTTGAAAATTAAATTCAAAATTAAATAACATTTTGGCACATTATGAATTCTTCTATATACAAAAAAACGGGACAATGCAATATAATAATGGTAGTATTGTACAAAAAATACAATTTCACATGATTAAAAAAAAAAATGTTTATGCCATTATTTCTGGACACCACCATCCCCACTTATACCCTCTCCCTCCCCAAAATACTGGGAGGCCAGTAACAAATGTAAAGCACCACGACGTAGTTTAGATCATGTACAACTCACATACTGATTCATAATGTAATTTGCAAAGAATGTTGCTGTTGCATTGTGCTTATTCATGCTTCCGCAATTATTGGTGTGAGCTTGGGGGAAAGCAATGCTACACTGAATGGATTGAATAAGATCAGAATGAAGACTGAAGTGTAACGTCCACACACACCAATGGCGATATGGCAGATGAGGGATTACCATCCCAGGGTACAGATGAAACATTTTATACACAATAGTTGGAAAGCAACCCCCAATTAAAAATGACTGACAACTGATGTAAATAGTATGCTGCCTTTGCAAATTGTAGAATATAACTTTCTGTTCTCCGATTTTATCTCTGGGTTCATAATGGCTGTGTCACCTCACAACGGCAAGAGAGAGGCTCAGCGGACATAGAGACCTATAACCAAGAGTCCAGTGATGGGCCCATTATGAGCTGCTCTCGTTGATGAAATCACATATCAGCAATTCAATGTTACCACTGTAATGATGACAGTACACTGTGTTTCATGCAAATGCTGTACCGTTTACCAAAGTTATCAGTAGCTTTCAATAAGGACTTACTTTTCAACCACCCTCTAAGGAGGCCATAGAAAAAAAAAGATAATAAAGGTAACTTAGGAAAACCTCCACAGGCACAAGACGGCAATGAATCCACCTGTAAAGCAACATCAATGACGAAGCACCGTCCAAAAAACCTCAAACATCTATACCCATCGCGCAAGAAAAGATTATGACCGACAGTGAAGCACAACATCAGTAAGTCAATATCAAATAAATATGAAACATGCAAGCACCATATTACAACCTCTGAATATGCGTTCAACGTCGTACATAACACAAAAGGCCTCAATGTTATTTCTGCGCTGGCAATCATTGTTTTGTTCACACAATTTTTCACCTTGCACAGACACGCTCGCTTGCAGAACTGCAATAACCAAACTCTAATCACATTATTAACGTGCATTGCGTTAAATGGGAAAACATACAAAGACATGGTCCTTTAACAATATTAACCAATAGAAATATAATGGTTGATCGAATTTAGCTGCAGTTATCTCACGCTGTGGCACTTGCTCTCGAACTTACAGGATTATCTCCCATCCAAATGTTGGTCAACGTTCATTTTCTTCAAGACATAATTGAAACATAGTCATATCGACATAATAATTATAATTTCGATAGAAACAAAGTGGCCCCTTAAACAGCAAACATGGCTTTTGGAAGTGTTTATGAATGACCAATATTTATCAGAAATGCTTTTATAATGACAAAAAATTGCCTAAAAATTACAATTTAAAAACATAAAGAAGGGCAAAGCCCATGTGACTCACAAACTCCTTATGGAACTTGCAATATTTAACATGAACATGCGTTCCCAGAAGAAGAAAAAACAGAAAAAGATGGCATTAAAATGCAAAGTAACATCGACTTTGATCTTTCTATGATCTTAACCTTGAGATTACCTTCACCTCCGGCTCCAAATACCCCCCTGAGGGCCGGGGTTTTCTGTATAAATAGTATCCCCACTTTGTGGAAATTTAGTGCTTTAAATAACCACTGTTTCTGTCATTCAAATTTGTTCTTTCTCATTCCTGATTTGTTAAATCAATCTTCTATCTTCTTCGCTAGACCTGTCACCTACCTTTTTTCTGAAAACTCTCCCAAAACTCCTCATTTGTGTATGGGGTCTGTTGGGTCAGCTTGGGAATATTTTACGCTTTCTGCCAAATGGTCACTAGGGCTTTCTATGGTATTATTATTTAGCAATTCAGACATTTTATATGTACGTGTTTTGTTAATATTTTATAATGCTGTTTATATTCTATTTTGTTTTTGTAACCGGGGGTTCGATAACTTAAGTACCGCCTCAGTGTCCCCTGCATGTGATGCCTTTATTGTAAAATGACTTGCTGGTGGAATACCTTCAGTGTTACCATTAGCGTTGCTTCAGTAGATCTTTTATACGATCAGGTGCAAACCTCTTTTTATTGTAAAATGACTTGCTGGTGGAATACCTTCAGTGTTACCATTAGCGTTGCTTCAGTAGATCTTTTATACGATCAGGTGCAAACCTCTTTCAACCAAACTGTGGTCCTGATTCGGCTCTTTGCAGTCCTCTGGACCCTATAAATAATGACTAACTCCAAATACACTCATATATGATCAAATAAACTACAGCAAAAGTTGTATTATGCACACAAAAAAACCAGTGCCCTTGGGATGACCTTGACCTTGGATGACCTTGACCTTCACATGACCTATGATGCTCATGAATGATCAAATTACCCAATGTTGTTTAATACTATGGGTTAAATAGAGCCCTTCCGTTGTACAATTACCTATTTTTGTACGTTTTTGCAAGGCCTAAAATGACCTTGACCTTGAACAACGCAAAAACTGAAGATATATGAAAGATCAATCTATCATCCGTAAATACAACAAGTTTGAACTTTCTATATCATAGTTTAGAGTCAAGGTCACTTCAAAGAACCTATAATTGATTGGATAGCTCCACTGATCTGGACCTTGGACTGAGGTTGACCACATGTGCATTGGATGTGTGTCTCATTAATATCTAACATGCATCAAAGTTCAATATTAATAAAAAGTAAAATTTTGTGAACATTTTCTTTTTTTTGGCAGACATCAGACAGGCGAACGGGAGGACACATTATTAATTTTGTTAAAATGTCATTTTTGGACTATTTAGTACTGATCTCTCACAGATTTGCAAAAATATGGAAAACTTTGTTGTTTGGGTGAGTACATAGACTCACATTGCTATGCATGTGAGTCATATAAAATAAATGTCTATCCTATCCTATCCTATCCTATCCCTAACTCAGAGGTCATAGATGATCGTTTAACCAACGTACTCCATCTTTCTCTGTCCTCAGCAACCCTGATGGTTTAGCTCAGTGTCAAACCAGTCCATTCTCGAATGTTGTCCTCCCACCTCTTTTTCGGTCTCCCTCTTCTTCTACCTCCTTGCATTGTGCCTTGCAGAATGGTCTTTGCAAGACCGGATGATCTGGTGACGTGGCCATACCATGGGAGTTTCAGTTTTTTCACCACTGCCTAAATAAATAAATAAGTAAAAGGGAGACAAAAAGATGTGTGTAAAACACAGGTACAACTTGCTTCGCCAACAAAAACGGGATTTGAGCTAAATAACCGCATTTCAGTTGTAAGTTTGGAACTGAAGCTTTTGCTAGGACTGAAATTATTGACTTGTCCACAACTGAAAAAGATTTTTTTAATAATATTTTTTAAAAATATATTTTTTTTAATTGTAACTTTTTTTTTTAAATTTGTTTTTTAAGGACTGGATTTATCAGAGAGAACATGAGATAACCACGATAAACGATGTTTCAGTTCAGTTTTTTTATGATAGTAAGTAAAGGTCTATGTTCATTTAAGATGACAGAGACAGTACAAAAATGAACACACAAACAAGCTGTGAGAAAATCAGACAGTGTGCTCCAAGGGTTCTAGGTACAGCTGGTTGTTGAAGGCAGGCAATGGTGGTGGTGGCGGGGGCGTCCAATGATGGTGTTGTTGTTGCTGCCGCTGCTGACCTCGTTTGCGACCCAGGCTGCCACCCATGCCCACGCCCACGCCCATAGCACCAACCCCCCTCTCCTCAGCACGGGGGTGGTAGCCGAGAGTGCAGCTTCGTTGATGGAGGTGACTAAAGTCTCTGTCGTTGTGCAGGTGGTTGTTGTTGTGGCTGCTGCGCAGCAGCAGCGTCTGCTGGGCGGGGTCCGGGAAAAAACTGTTGGTAGGGGGCAGCACCATCACGTCGTTGTTTTGGTCATCCAGCAGGGAGGACGAGAACGGGGGAGGGGGTTCGGAGAAAGGCTGAGGGGTAATGGGGGTGGAGGGGGAGGAAGACGGCGGTTGCAAGGCCTCCCTCTCTTCCGCTTGCGAGGACGTGTCGATCAGCTTCTGCATCTCCTCACGGCTCTTGCGGCGGAAAAACCCACACTGAAACATCACCACCAATCAATCAGCAGCAGGTTATTGAGCATCAGTAGAACACACCAAAAAAATCCATAAAAGGAAAAGGTAAAAGTGTTGATTTTCGTAACTTTTTCGGGCCTTTGAGGACAAAGAGGCATTTTGAACCTCTCTTTTCTCTAGGCCAGCTTAATGAGAGCAGCGCCTATCCCTTCTCCATCGCTGCTGTACCTTCACTTCAAAACAGATCCAGGAGCCCATTCACAGCTGGGTAGGCTGGGGTGTGTGGAGCGCTAGTTGCATTCTTTATTTTCTTCAGTGGTTGCATCCAAGTATGTTCACCCATCCAAGTAATAAATTCCGCTGGACGTTGCTTAAAGAAAAACGTGTAGAGTGTGGCTAAAGCACTATGCTATTGCGCTACCCTCAGACTATAATTATGGCACACTGTCATGTGATGTTAGCAGGACCTCAGTGGCCCTAGTACAGTCAGCAACTCTTTGAGCTGGAAAGGATAGGAACAAGCTAAGCCAAGTCAACCAATGTTTACCACCCACAATAGAGAATTCATACAGCATATTGCATCTTAGCAAATAAGACAACGTTTACAACCCACAATGGAGAATTCATACAGCATATTGCATCTTAGCAAATAAGACAACGTTTACAACCCACAATGGAGAATTCATACAGCCTATTGCATCTTAGCAAATAAGACAACGTTTACAACCCACAATGGAGAATTCATACAGCATATTGCATCTTAGCAAATAAAACAACATTTACAAATAAAATATACAAACATTAAACAAATAATACAGTAATAAAATAGTACTTCAAATCACAGGATAATCAGTATTAAAACTACTTTTTTCCCCAACAATTATACATTATACTTTCAACAATATTCTTAACATCTACACACACACACAAACACACACACACAACCGTGTAAAAACACAGTTGTTATGACTTTCATGAAACTCTACATACGTTCCTTTGACATTTTTTAAAATGTGTCATTTTTTTTTAATTTACCCTAACCCTAACTCTAACCCAAACCCTAACCCTTAACCTAACCCTAAGCCTAACACAGCCCTAACCCTAACGGAACAGTGTTTTAATGTCAAAATAACGGGGTCAGTCAAAAGAACGTATGTAGAGGTTCAAGTGTTTGTCAAAATAACTGCGTTTCTACCCAGTCACACACACACACAAACACATACTTGCTTTCACGGTGCTATTATGACTTTCCTGAAATGCCACATACTTTGTGCTGACAGTGGGTCATATTTCGTCCCCCTTTTTTAAGTACTTTTAAGTGTTCCAACACTAACCCTAACCCTTTCCCTAACTCTAACAAAGCCCTAAGCCTAACGGATCATTGGTTTAACGTCAAACGACAAGGGCTGTCAAAACAAGTTATGTAGATGTTCACAAGTTCGTCCAAATAACACTATGTAAACAAGTCCACACACCAACCTGGATGACAAAACCTTTTTGTTTTTATAAGAAAATTATATCTATCTATCTATCTATCTATCTATCTATCTATCTATCTATCTATCTATCTATCTATCTATCTATCTATCTATCTATCTATCTATCTATCTATCTATCTATCTATATATATGTATATATATATATATAGAGAGAGAGAGAGATATAGATAGATATAGATAGATAGATATATATAGATATATATATATAGATATATATATAGATATATATATATATAGATATATATATATATATACATGCAATCCTGTTTGTAACAGAATGAAGGCCGATTAAAAAGCATTTACCTTCCACATGAGGACAATGAGGATGTAGAGGAGGAGGAAGCCACTGACGATGCTGACACCCAGCACCCACCAGGCGAACGCTGGTTTGTAGTGCATCTTATACACCATAAACGTGGAGGCCTGAAACCCCAAACATAACTAAGACCTATCTTTGGCAATGGTTTCTCTTTCCTACGCAGCAAACCAGCCCTCGGTATCTAGGGCACAAACCCACTAGTGCAAAACAATGGCAGCAGAAAAAGGGAGATAGATCTTTGCTATCAGTCCCTCATCCCCCTTGAGGACAGCATCTAATAAGGGTCCTTTAACTGTAGTCTTATCTCTTTAGACGAGACACCTTTATCACTTGCCTTGTTCACAAACTTTTTATCTCCCACAAACACAACAGTCTGTACACACTATAGTCTCCATACAATATGTGCATCCAGGCTAGTCTTGATACTAATGCACCAACACATTAGGGCTACCAATGCTGACTGGTGAACCAAAGTGACCTTTCTTCATTATTTATTATTTTATGATCTTAATCGTTCTTATAGAGTGCTTCTCCTGCTCAAGAGCTGCTCGAGGCGCTGGCCGATACAGGATCTAACACAGGCCCCCCACAAAGACGCCCACTTGCTTCCTTTGGCGGATCATGTGTGGCGCCTCACACAACCAAGCACTACCCTGGAAGACTGGGGATAGGGGAGACGGGACCTAGTGCCTGCTGGATGTATTTATGCAGCTGCCATTCGCCTGCCTAGGATAGGAGTATCAGGATCATTAACTCTTAGCGTCCTATAAGGTTTTCTGTACATTTGCGCCTATATCCTGTAAGGATTTCAAGTTTATTGCAACAAATTGGGTTATGAATTTGAAAAAAATTGCAAAAAATTTATTTATTGTCACATTGACTTCATATTTTAGGATATGTTTACAAAATGGTTATTCTATGTACCCAAAGAACCATTTTGACTTTAGTACTATGTTTACCTGTTGGAATCTTGTAATTAATTCATAATTACAGGTATTTTATGGACTATGTTAATAAAACAACAACAAGACAGTGTGGATTGCATGTGAATGTGTGCACAGACAGTCAACACAGACAAAAAAACACACTGGTTGTCTACACCAAGTCCTTGTGCTCTTTCAGCAATAAGCTCATCAATAAGGTTACCAAACTCACTATTACTGTCGGAGCTATCCCCTGCCATCATGGCCGAAAATTTAGCAAACTCAAACCTCAAACAAAATCGTTAAAAAAGTACACAAAACCACGTCAAACTTGCGAAAACGATAGCGGAAAACACACGGGAACCTTTCCGGAAGTTGACTAAACCTTCTCTCACGCACTGGAGAGTTCCTATTTCCTGTGATTTCATGACTAAAAGGTGCACTAACGAGGCGCGCATTACCGCGCTTCAGGATTACGGGCGAGGCGCGCATTACTGCTCTAGGACGCTAAGAGTTAAAGCCCATGCATGCAGTGGAATGCGTGCGCTCACGGACTAGACCTCGGTTTACACTCTATATTATTATGACTACCAAGCCGTCAGTTTGACAAGAGTGGCCGTTCTTCATGATACAGAAACAAAGTGTACAATGGGAGGGGAAAAAAAAAACAATCCCCAAAGAAAGGAAATAATGGTTTGTCAGGCACGGCTGGCAACTCACGTTGGCGTGTCTGTCTACCAGCATGGAAACAAAAGACGGCAGGTCTGGCGGCTCAAACGTGGCTTGCGACACAACGCGCAGCTGTCTGCTCACCTGAACAAATACAAATGTTTCATACAGCTACCAGCAATAAGGCATAGAGACCATCAAAGTATCCAACACATGTACCACCAAAAATGACTCAATCTCTAAGAAAATCTTTTTTTTTATGTACGTGTCAAGTGTTGATTTTGTTATTGTCGTTTATTTTGAGGACTTTTATGTATTCAAATTAAACACAAATTAAATGGCTGCACAAAGTTCTTTTCATGGTCATAAAGATTTGTTCAACTGAATTTAATCTTTTGACCCTTTATTAGTTTAATAAAATTAGATTGTGAATTTCAGTAACAGACCCAGATTTGTTTTTCAAAGTACATCCAACATCAACATTAGTTACCTTCCTTGGACAAAAAGCCCGTTTATTTATTTCGCATCAACGATATTTGACCCACTTGAGGAAAATAACTGAACAAATAAAAACCAAGATTAGAATTTAAATTAACCATAAAATGTGTTTGAAAGAGGATATGTGAATGATAGTATGAGAAAGATTCAATACACCACAACCACTGTATATTTTACATATATGTGTATGTGTGTTTGTGTGTGTGCATGTGTGTATGCATTAGAGAGAAATACAGCTTCATGCCCACCTTCAGCTTGTGCATGATGTGTCGTCTAACAGTGATGTTGAGAGAAATGATCAGCGACTGGCCTTTGTGAAGTAGACCCACGTTGCAGCGAACCAATGTACAGTTGCCTGGCTTGCACAACTGTCCGAAGTAAAGGCATTGAAATGGTGAAAGGAAGAAAGTTAGATAGATCCGTTCATGCTTCAACAGCACCCACACAAACACAAGCCTGCATAGATGTTTCCCTACAAGGATACGCTCATCCATCTCAAAATTCCATTATTTCATTATTTCCCTTCTTGGATTATCAAATTGTATGAAACCAATTGAGAACGCTATCCGGTGTCAACACACGGTTTGAAAATATTATCAAACAGTTCGAAAACAAAAAGTTGACCTCTAGATAAAAAAGAAAGTTTCACCTATTTCGTCGCCTAGAGCAGACGAAAGTTGCATTTCAAGGAAGTTTTATTACTCGGGTATTCATACCGTCTTCAGGGCAACAATTGCGGGTCACCCTAATGCGCTATTTTTGGAAACTCCCATTTTTTTGTCGCCATAAGGACTGTTTTAGACTAGTATATTAACTATATATTGAAGATTGGAGTCTTTTTTTTTTTCAGTATATATATATATATATATAAAACAGTAAGACTCCAATCTTCCCATGAACATGAACAGGCATATGAACACATACATTCCTGCAAACACAGCCACACAGAGAAGATTATATTTCTTGAGGAAAATCTAACTTAGTATGTTGAGTAAATTTTTTTCATAAAATATATATATTTTTTCTTATATAGTTTACATGTTACCCAAGCTTGTTAACCTTCGCTTTCAAAGACAACCGAAGAGGAACTAACCTCTACTCAGTACTGCAATAGTCTTTGTGCAGGTGAAATCATGACAGCAACTTTAACACCCTTTGCAAAGTTTGATTATTCCTCAATCATGTGCAAGGAGGCAATATGATGCTCTTTCCTGCTTCTACTAACAGGTATGGATGTTATTCCAAACACTACACGGAGACCATGCTAACATTACGTATCTTCCAGATCTTGTATTGGCGCAATAGTATTTTTGATGTGCGCTCTGTGTACTTTAGGCCAGAACAAGATATTTCTTTAAGTCCTTTTTTCATCCTAAATTTGGCAAGCTAATGGTATGTCTTCCTATGTGTGCCAGAATAAACTAGTGTCAGAATAAACTAACGGTCACATTTGAATATATCTAGACCCAGCACAAAACACAACCCTGACAAAAAAAATTACACAAAATATATGCGGTAGAGATGCACTTCTGATTCAAATTACAAATGAATCTGATAAAAAATCTTCTTGCTAACAAACAAAAATAATAACAATAATAAAAATAAATTTAAAGAAAGTACAAAACTTTAGCTCAAGTTTACTCAAAAACCAACTTTTGCAGATAGCTAGTTCTGGCTGACGAAATACTGGCAGTGCACTGGCTCCAACTACAAACCACCAGCATTGGGGTCTCAACATGAGGGTCGCTGAGAACAGAGAAAGATGGAGTAGGCTGGTTAAACGATCCTCTGTGGTGCCCCAACAGTTACGGGATAGGATTAGGATAGAATAGTTCTGGCTGACGAAATGTTGGCAGTGCACTGGCTCCAACTACAAACCACCAGCATTGGGGTCTGAACAAACTCTCCTTACCAAGTCAGTGCTGATGGGTGAAGGAGGCTTGTCTGTTGTGTCCTGGGTACTGGCTGCAGCAATCAAATCAGCAGCTTTCTTCGGTTTGGACCCCGACGATGAACTGTCTGACATCACGTCGCAGTCCAGCGCGACTTTCTCTGCTGCCCCTGGTGTCTGGGCCTGAAACATCCAGGGAGACAAAAGGTTTTGTAGTTGTCTCACCTAAAAATAGAGGAGGAGATGAGAGGGAGGAGGGAGTCCAATGACAGCATCCTAGATACAAATCCTAATGAGATGCTGTCCTCTGGGGAATGAGAGAAGGACAGGAAGGACCTGTCTCTCCTTCTCTGCTGCCAACGGTTTTGTATTGGTGGATATGTGCCATAGTTACAGACGGCCAATTCTCTGGGCTCTCAGCTCCTCAGTGTATCAGCTGCGCTTGCTGAAAATGAAGTGACTGATTTCCAACAGCATTGGAAGACGCCTCAATGAAGTTTACCAGGAAAAAAAACATCATGCAAAAAAACATTGTTATCAATGCAGTCATATCAAACCGCATTTTCTTTTTTTAATCTCTCTTTTTACTTTTTTTTCCCCCATGTTATTTTTTTTTAAATTAAAAAAAAACTAATACTATATATTTTCTGTGCTGTTAAGACTCAGGAAATGAACAAGTGATACATGGTACCAGTCTATGCACACACTATAGCTGCAAACACCCACCTCTCCTAAACATTCAAGTAATAGCTGTTGCACCTGAAAATCTGATTACGGGCCATCAACGTGGACAGAATATTTAAAATAAGCTGACTGTTTCCAAAAAAAAAGGAAACAACATTGAGAAAGGACTTGCAGAATAAAGTGGCGTATTTTCAACAAAAAAAAGGACTTCACAGTTCAAACAAGATCCCATATATTAAAAGTTAGCGCTAACTTCCCTGTTATTGTATTCACCATGTACTTGTGTTTCCTGTCATTACTTTTATTTTTATTTTATGTTAATTTGTTTATCGTTTATTATATTGTCCAATGTCACAGATGTGAACAGACGTTACATTCAATAAATAAATAAAGCAATAAATCAACAGTCAAGTTAATCCAAACTCCCAATCTTTCCTATAGTGTAGTACTACTCACTTGTACATTGGAGAGCCAGATAAGCTTGGTCTGTGGCAGAGTGACAGTAAGCTGACCGTGAGGGAAGGGAGAGGGTCCCAGGTTGTGCAGTGTGTACCTGTGTGTCAGGTTGAGAGTGCTGTTGTCACTGATGGCTGACTGAGGGGTCTCCACTTGTCCTGGTATTGCCACACTGTACACCAAAACAGACACCTTTTCAATCAGATATGTGTTCCCCAGCAAGAAAAAAGTATAGTTCCTCCTTAAGTTAAAAAAGGAAAGAACCTAACATAACTGTCATCAGACGCCATCTTCCTTTTTTGATTCAGACCACCACCTCCGCCACCCCGAGAAAGACATTTGGACTGGAGATAACCTTGCGAAAGTTGGACACTATGTAGCAAGTGCCACCGGGTGGAATGTGAGCAAGGGGCGAAGGAACATAACTGTAGCTGAGTCAACCAATATTGAGCAATTTTTTTGGGCGGGAAGATAATCCTGTGAAAGAAGAAAACTAATGTAGCGAGTGCCACAGTGTTTTACTGCCTCTAAGTCGAGCTTTTATGGCTTGTGCCTAACTCCTCATGAAACTTTCAGCAAATGGAAAATCTCATAGTCTTCAATGTTTTCATCTTCCTCAACCTTCCCTGTCCAAGCTTTTGGAAGACACAAACGCCATGGACCATTAAACCCCATAGCTGCCACAAAACACTGTCCACATACCTATGTAGCGTGACTCTCGACAGAATGCGCACTGGGATGGTAATGTTGGCCACATTGTCGAACAGCCGGGTCTGGGCTTCATCGCTAGCTGTCTTCACCTCAAACGACATGTCAAACGACTGCATGTTAAAGGGCAAGGTCACTGCGTAGAACCTCATCATGAACACCACATCTACACCGCCCACCACCGGTGACGCCAGGTCACACTCCAGCCATGCTGTGGAACAAAGACGATGATAGGGAACGATTTACCCAAGCAGCGAATATTTACGAACGAAGGGATGAAAATTAATTAAGCGCATAAACATTTCCACACAAAAATGCACGATCACAGGGCTGAAAAAAAAAAAATTAATTAATATTTTTATTTATTTTAACATTGATATATAACACTATCAGCTCAAGAGCTGCTCAATGCGCTGGCCGATACAGGATCTATAACTCCAGCCACCCAAGGCTCCCCCACTTTTTGCCTATAGCCCTTTTAGGTTGCCCTCATCATTGTGAGATAAAATCAGAGATCGGCAATTGAATTGTACCACTGTCACAAATTTTTTGTTGTTGATGCAAATGCAGTACAATTTACACAATATCACAAGTATATCAACTAACAAGTTAGTATCTCGTAGTGCCCCCAGTCGACGTGCGGTGGTCCCGTTGCCCTTGGTTTTAGCCACAAGCTGAGATGGGGGTATCCCAAACCTAAAAATAGAATAGAGAATTCTGGGAAATCTGTTCAAGGGAAGTAACTGATAACTAGCTACGGTTGAAGTCATGGTCGCCATTTCTCGCGAAGATGTGCTGGCTGAAATTAAACGAAAGTTGGGCGAGGAACTGCATATTTTTGGTAGTGAACAAAGGCTTTGCTCAATTATCAAAGGAGAACACGATGGATTTATAGAAACATGCACACATGTATGTGAGCTCAGTGCAGGCGATCGTGAGTCGCTTCGATGTGATGGTTCATTTATCGCTTGAATCACACTGTATAATGCACATGCAAGTTCTGTCAAAGATATGATGATTTGAGCATATGTTCGATTCCGTACCGATTGGAAGGTGGGGTGGAAAAATTCAATCATGGTGATGATCAATCCTATTTTGCAATGGTGTTTAGGCCTACTTTATTGACTGTATGGTCACGGGTACTTACCTCTTGTATTTTGTGTGCTTTTTGTTCTGTCGGCCTTGAGTGTTTGCGTCGCCTTGGCTCGTTGTACTTTGTTGTGGTCTCGCTCTCTTTTGATTTTTGAAAGCAAATTCAAATTACATTGTTTTCCAGCAGCATGCGAGGTCAAATTAGACGAATTCAGATCTAACCAATCTTCTTGTGACGCCATTTTGCGTGTGTCTCGTGTGCCATGCACCAATCGCGAAGAGTCCTGCAGACGTCATTTCAGAAAAGGATTTCCCTACCCATAATTCCCCTGGGTTTTGAAGTTTCTAAAAAAATTATTTTAGGCCGACGACGCTCTATAGAGCGCAAAGCATGTAAAGGGAAGCAACCGGTTGTACGCGCCCGTCGACAGAGACATAGAAGGGAGATACTAACTTGTTAGTTGATATACTTGTGACAATATCTAATAAGGCGTTACTTTGCAACTACCTGCTTGGTTACAAAAAAATTTAAAAGAAGACTTTTTAAAAAACTATTATGTAATAGCGGTATATGGCAGTGTGATTTCCAGGGCTGTGATAATCACATACAAACCTGAAGCGTTGGCAGCGGTGACAGGCAGACACTTAACATCATGGTTGCCTTTGATCTGATGTGCACGGTTGAACTTGATGCCGTCAGGGAAATGGGCCTGAATGTAGGTCAGATAGGCCAGCTCTCCTGTGTTGCTGATCTTGATCTGGCAATTTTAAAAAAACAACAACAACACTCGAAGGGCATAGCTCATATGACTCTCATGCTCCTTAAGAAACTTGCAATATTCTATATGAAAATAAATGCCCAGAAAAAGTGCAACGGTGGCATTGACAAGCAAAGTAATACTTTGATCTTGCGATGATCTTGACCTTGACAGAACCTTGACCTCTGGCTCCGATTTTGGACACTATTTTATGATCAAATAAACTACAGCAAAAGTTGTATTATGCCAATAAACAGTGACCTTCGAATGACCGTGACCAAGGGGATGACCTTGACCTTGGGATGACCTTGACCTTCACATGACCTCTGCTGCTCATGTATGGTCAAATGACCCAATGTTAATGCATACCGCAGACTATTGGTCATAGGCTGTACAGACCAATTCTTTAAAACGTTTTTGTAAGGCCTAAAATGACCTGGACATTCAAGAGCAAGGCAAAAAATGAAAATATATGAAAGATCAATCTATTATCTCCATGGATGTCGTTACACGTCGAGCATCAGCTATAGTCCGATTAAGTGGCTCAAATGTCCGATTTACATAGCTGCATGGTGGTCAGATGTCCTATTGTTTTAAGTTGATCGCGGTCGTTGTCCAATAAGAATTCCCTTACCTCGGACAGCACAGAGTCCATTTATATTCATGTACACAATCTACAAAAATCCACAAGCAGGCACCGAGCTCACATGCAGTGCCCTGGTGCATTTAAAATTTGCCCCGCAGATTAAAATTCTCTCTGCCTCAAAGCAGTAAAACTGAAAGAAAAGGAATCTGGATATCTCAATCTGTCCCTGGCAGAACCTACTATCTACACTGGCTATTCTGCCCCTTCTGCAACCTTCCCTTTTCAGCCCTGTTTGCCTTTGTGCAAGCTGCTCGTTAATGTTAGCAGGCCTAGTAGCAGTAGTCAGGTACGGGAGACAACTTCAGTGACCAAGTCTTGCATCTGCTTTTAGTCGTGCTTCGAGACAGTCCCAGATTTTGAGGAAGCGCATTATGCCACCGAAAAAGAAACTGAAGCCTGACTTGACCAGCAAGGATTAAACACTTTAAGGTTTTGAACGACTTCTTCTGCTTCATATTTAAAAACAAATCTGCTCTGTGGTTTTCAGCTAGCAAACTTAGCGTGCTCAACACCGATGTGCTGCTTTTTGACTAACATGCATAGCAATGTACCACCACGTCCCCACCCGTACCCCAAACAACAAAAATTTTTTCCAGATAAGTCCTAAATAATAAAAAAATTACACTTTTTTCTTGTCTGTCCGCTGTCTGTGCAAAACTTGCAAGTGGATTAATATCTCAGAACCTATTTCAACTATCACAACCAAACTTAGTAAGATGGTGTATATCCATGAGATCTCATAAATGATCAGTGAATAAATGACTTAACATCAAGGTCACAGAGTCACCAAATGTTAGTCAAAAAATGTCAAATTTTCACAAAATTTTAATTTTTTTCTCCTAAGTTATTAATATTGAACATTGTCTTATGTGTTAAAAATAGGTCAACGTACCATGGAATGGCTGCATATATAATCCATAGTATGCAACAACATTAGGTTATTTGATTATATATGAGCATGAGAGGTCAAGTGAAGGTCATCCAAAGTTGAAAGTTACTGAAGGTCAAGGTCATACGAAGGTCACTGTTTTTGTTATTTTTGGCATAATACAACTTTTGCTGTAGTTTGATAGTACATGAGGGTATTTGGAGTCGGAGATCAAGGCCATTTCAAGGTCAAGAGCCTAGAAAGTCAAAGTCGGTATTACTTTATATTTTAATGCCACCGTTTTCTTTTTTTCTTGACACTCATTTTCATGTTAAAATATTGCAAGTTCCCAAAAGAGCATGTGAATCATAGTTTTGCTTATACATCTGATTTTTTTTAATTTTTAGGACTCGTGACGCACAGATTTGCAAACATATAGAAAATATTGGAAGGAGGGGGAAGTGTGGAGGGGGAGGGGGAAGAGAGGGAGGAATACATTGCTATGCATGTGAGTCAAACACTAACATAACTATATGGCAATCATGACTTACAACAACCAACCACACCACAGCAAGCTACGCTATACTATCCTATCCTATCCTATCACCCGAAGGTCGTAGGGGCACCACAGATGATCGTTTAACCAGCATACTCCATCTTTCTCTGTCCTCAGCAGCCCTCATGGCTTCGCTCAGTGTCAAACCAGTCCATTCTCGAATGTTGTCCTCCCACCTCTTTTTCGGTCTCCCCCTTCTTCTACCTCCTTGCACTGTGCCTTGCAGAATGGTCTTTGCAAGGCCTGATGATCTGGTGACGTGGCCATACCATCGGAGTTTCCGTTTCTTCACCACTGTGAGCAGGTCATCGTGTTGTCCAATGGCTTGTGTGATGGTCTGTCGGACTTCGTCGTTGGTGATGTGTTGGGTATAGGAAATGCCCAGAAGTCTTCTGTAGCACCTCATCTCCATGCTTTGTATTCTTCGTTGGAGATCTGCTGTGAGGGTCCATGCTTCGCAAGCATATAGGAAGATGGAGATGACCAGAGAGCGCAGCAGTCTTACTTTGGAATGTAGACTGATGGTTCTGTCTTTCCAAATGGGCTTCAACCTTGTCAGGGCTGCAGTTGTTTGTGCAATCCTGGAGAGGACTTCCTGTCGAGACCCATTGTCTGACACAATGGCTCCTAAATATTTGAAGCTGTGCACTGTGTTGAGGGATTGGCCTTGTACTTTGATGTCCGTGTTGATGCCATTGGTGTTGTTGGTCATCATTTTGGTCTTCTCTGCACTTATTTCCATTCCATAAGCTCTGGAGGTGGTGTCAAGCCTCTGTACAAGCTGTTCAAGTTCTTGTTCCTCTCCAGCCAATCCATCAATATCATCCGCAAAACGAAGATTGGAGATTGCTCTGCCCCCTATGCTGACTGTGCCTTCGTGATCTGCAAGAGCATCTGACATGATGCGCTCTAGGAAGATGTTGAAGAGTGTTGGAGAGAGTAGGCATCCTTGACGCACACCGATTGTTGTTCTGAACCAGTTCCCGATGACGCTGTTATGGAGGACTGCACTGGTAGCCTTGTCATACAGGCTTTTGATCCTATCCTATCCTATCCTGTCCCGTAACCCGAAGGTCGTAGGGGCACCACAGATGATCGTTTAACCAGCATACTCCATCTTTCTCTGTCCTCAGCAGCCCTGATGGCTTCGCTCAGTGTCAAACCAGTCCATTCTCGAATGTTGTCCTCCCACCTCTTTTTCGGTCTCCCTTTTCTTCTACCTCCTTGCACTGTGCCTTGCAGAATAGTCTTTGCAAGGCCTGATGATCTGGTGACGTGGCCATACCACCGAAGTTTCCGTTTCTTCACCACTGTTAGCAGGTCATCATGTTGTCCAATAGCTTGTGTGATGGTCTGTCGGACTTCGTCGTTGGTGATGTGTTGGGTATAGGAAATGCCCAGAAGTCTTCTGTAGCACCTCATCTCCATGCTTTGTATTCTTCGTTGGAGATCTGCTGTGAGGGTCCATGCTTCGCAAGCATATAGGAAGATGGAGATGACAAGGGAGCGCAGCAGTCTTACTTTAATGGCTTTTGATGACTTCTATAATTTTCGGGCTGATGTTGTACACTTTCATGGTTGCCCATAGAGCTGCATGCCAGACTCGGTCAAATGCCTTCTTGAAGTCTATGAAAACATGATATAGATGTTGTTGGTGCTGTAGGTATTTCTCACAGATTATTCTAAGGTTGAAAATCTGTTCAGTGGTACTTCGCCCCGCCATGAATCCTGCTTGTTCTTCAGCTATGATTTGTTCAGCTTGTGGTTTCAACCTGTTGAGTATTATTTTCAGGAGGACCTTGCTGGGATGGCTGTACTATACGCTATACTAATAATAATAATAATAATAATAATAATAATGAATGGTACTTATATCACACAAATCTCACATTGTGACTCATTGCGCACCCACTCGCATTCATCCATTGTACATCCTGTCATTACAACACATATGGCATAATATTACAATGAAATAAAAACAACAATAATAATTATTATTATTTGAATGCAAGCTTGAACAAATACGTTTTCAGTTGCGATTTGAATGTTGCCAAGTCGGGTACGCCTCTCATGTTTGCCGGCAGCGAATTCCAGAGAGTAGGCGCAGCAAAAGAAAATGCACGTTCTCCGAAAGTTTTCATATTTTGGAGTGGCGCTGTCAAAAGACGTTCAGACGAAGAACGTAGTGCCCGAGTTGGTTTATAGGCTACAAGTGCATTGGCTAGGTAGGATGGTAGTGTGCCTTCAAAGAACCGAAAAGCCAAAACGCAGACCTTGAATTGAATGCGAAACTTCACCGGCAGCCAGTGAAGCTTGCATAGTAAGGGAGTGGTGTGATCCCTTTTCTTCCGTTTCAAAATAAGACGCGCTGCGTTGTTTTGTACGCGTTGAAGGCGATTTATTTGTTCAGTTGGAAGACCCACCAGAACAGAATTGCAGAAGTCAAACCGTGATGTCACAAAAGCATTGACAAGAGCTGCACACGCTGACTCGGTTAAAAACGGTCGAATAGAGGCAATGTGCCTCATCTCGAGAAAAGTAGCACGACAAATAGTACCAATTTGATCTTGCATTGACAAAGTTTGGTCAATTTTGACTCCAAGATAGCGCACGGAGTCTTGGTACGGAATGCTGCTGCCATTTACAACTAGGGAGTCACTGCCGACCTGCCTGAGACACGAGGCTTTGCCTACAGGCATGATTTCAGTTCTTTCAGTGTTCAATTTAACTACACTATAGTATGTAGAGCACACAGCAAGCTACGCTATACTACACTATAGTATGTAGAGCACACAGCAAGCTACGCTATAATACACTATAGTATGTAGAGCACACAGCAAGCTACTCTATACTACACTATAGTATGTAGAGCACACAGCTCACCTCCACATCAAACATGGGTGAATCGTCAATAAGCAGCTCGCTTTGTAAGGTGTCCATGTCAAACACGGGCTTGCCTTCTATTTTCAGGTCTGCTGTGCACTTATCATCAATGCCGCATGCCTTCGTGTAAACCACCTGAAAAAGTAATCCAATAATTCCTTATCTAATCAAACGGAACACTTGACTGAATGAAGTGGTACGTCAATAAACACAGAAACAGTCATTTGTTAGGGAATTGCTCTCACTGTATTCATAAACAGCAAAATTCGTACAATCATAGAAAAAACAAATATACCCACTAGGTACCTTCTCCCCAATCCCCGATCCCCCTGGCTTGTGCTCCTCTGACCCCTTGGGGTCATGAGCAATCTTGCCACTGTAGATTGTTCTAACCTATCAAGGGAAAAGTGAAAGCCCCAGTTGAAAACCTGTCTTTCCTTTATAGGCATGACCGATTCACTGCGGCAACAGTACCCCCGTTGGAGTGCCGGGGGTTTCAGTATAAATAGTATCCCCACTTTCTGGAAATTTAGTGCTTTAAATTCCCACTGTCGCTGTCTTCCTCATTTGCTCTTTCCCATTCCTGCTCTGTCCTATCACTCTGCTATACTATCTTCTTCTTCGCTAGATCAATGACCTACCTTTTTTCTTGAAAACTCTTCCTGGACAATTAAGACTCCTTGTTTGTGTATGAGGTCTGTTGGATCAGCTTGGGAGTATTGGACGCTTTCTGCCGGGTGGTCACTAGAGCTTCCTATGATGTTATTATTTAGCAATATAGGCATTTTATATGTATGTGTTTTGTTGATAATTTATAATGATGTTTGTATTCTATTTTGTTTTTGTAACCGGGGGTTCGATTAGTTGGGGTAAAGCCTCAGCCGTCCCCTGCGTGGATGTCTTTATTGTAAAGTGACTGGCTGGTGGACAGCTTTCAGTTTTCACTAAGGTTGTTTCAGCAGATCTTTTATGCGGATCACGGGTTGTCCGGTCCTGATTTGGCTCGGAAGAGTCCGCTGGACCTAAAGCAACAATCAATCAATCAACAATCAATGTGCTCCTCTGTCTGGACATCAGACAATGCAGGCTGCCAGTGGGCCCCTCAGGCAGCAGCTGGAGTGAGATCCTGTATCGTCTGACACCTTGAGCAGCTCTTTGCGCTGGAAAAGCGCTACTTAAAAGCAACTACATTAACATAAATCAAATAAATCAATCAAGGCGCCGCTACCAACCTGTCTGATTTCTGTGGTGCGACTGTAGACGTTTCGGATGGGGCAGATGTCACAGCCCATGGAAATCCCTGGCACGTTCGGGGGGATGTCATAGTCCAGCTCCAACTGCAGCGGCGTGATCACATCTCGACTTTCCTGCAACAAATGTCAACAGTCTTATATTGAGAATGTATTCTCTGGGCTGGGATTTTATGATTTACATTTGAAATACATTTCCACAGCATCTTACTGCTTTCTTCAGCCTACTGGAGTTGGAAGTTGAAAATTGTTGACGATGAAAAGAAGAAGAAAATTTGAGACGCATTCACCGAGTTGAATGGAAATGGGAATCCGATTGAGTTGATTTCTACAACAATAATTGATCCTAAATATGAGAAAATTCAATCCCTGAATCACAATTCAAGCTGGCTTTACTAATTTTGAGTTCAATTGCTTCTCTGACTTTCATTTTCTCTGTGTGTGGTGCAGTGAGAATAATTCTGGTTTTCGCTGGGTCAATAAGGCGGCCTTCTTTTAATCATCAACATTTGTCCACTTCAGTAGGCTGAAGAAGGCATGGTGATGATGTCGAAATATACCAAAGGTACATCATAGAATCTGAGTCAAGGTTATATATCTACTTTGTATGACCACTCCAGATTCTTGGAACATATACTCTACTAACAGTCTTATCATCAAGAATGAGAAACATATGGATGTGAACTAAAAGACTGCTAAAATGGACATGCCCCAAAAAACAAACAATAAAATATCACCGCCTCAATATAATTCTGCCGTAAGTCACACGGTTGAAATAAACAGTAATTATATTTCAAGAGGTGATACAACCTTTATGCATATTATTATTAACATTAATAAGGTATTGAATGCGGTCAATCTAAACTTTCAAAAATAAAAATTTCATTTCCATTCCGTATTCTAACAGCGATTTCCCTGCTTTTATACACATATTTGAGTGACAGATGTGTGTTTGTCGTGTGTATGCGAGCAAATGTGAGCGTGTATGTTGGTACAGATCGCCACGCTTTGAGCCTGATTAGTAATTTGGGGAAAAGAGCTTATATAGCATCCATTATTATTATTATTATTATTATTATTATTATTATTATTATTATTATTATTATTATTAATAAACCCAAAACTATTTGCATTCCTACTCTGACATAGACGACGTTTTTCACACAGTTCCAGACGTCCTGCCGGAGCTCCAGGACAGTGGAGGTCTGCTCTTGCTCTTTCTCGCCCGGCTTGTTGGGGGCCAGGAACAAACGCGCTGCCTCTCCACGATGTCTCTCCAGTGTGTCCACGCTCAGCGTCAGCTTCACCTCTGCAGCACAAGCCAAAGAAATAAAGGTATGTGTCATATCGGGGGAAAGAAGACTCCTTGAACAAAGCTGAAAACAGCGGAGTCTCAGACTGTCTGGTATCACACGTCCAGTCTATCTGGAGCTCTCTTCCCCCCTTTCCCCTGCATCTGTCAACCTCTTTCATAGTGGCCTTGACGGCCAATCTGTTTAGGGCGGTTTGTATGTAATCACTTCATCCTACAAATGTTGTTTTATTTATTTGGGTATTTATGTCATTCTTCTAGTAAGCCTGCGAGTGAATGCTTGTGAGCGCTGTGAGCTTAATTTTTCATGTAAAATGCTACATAAAAACCACCATCATAATCATCATCATCCATCCTTCATCATCATCATTCATCATCATCATTTATCATCATCATCATCAATTCACCATCATCAATCAATATCATCATTATCAAAGGTACACATATACCATTCCATCATTTTTTGTTTCATTTTTTGAGAACAAAAGTGGAACAAAAGTTAAAATGATTTGCAGATTTTTACATCATTTGGGAAAGTGGATGTTTACTTTTCCCCTGCGTTACAGCACCTAGGCCAAAGAGCTCAGATATAACAATACAAATGTGTGCAGACCTCAGATTACAACACAACACCACAATGAAGAGAACAAGACACCTCATTCCAACCACTGACCATATTCTAAGGAAGGTAAGCCATTCAACTGTATTCAGCAAATTAGAGCCAAAATTCAATTTGCTGCCTGCGGGCTGCAAAGGGAGTGCTAAAATCTTTTTACAAGCAGTCAGGCACTGATCAGTGCTGATCCCAATGTGAGTGTCAGAGGTTGAGGCCATATGCCTACACTGAGCCTATGCTGGATAGATATCTAACACTACAGCTAGTGTTAATGTTGCCCGTTTAATGGAAACTGCCCATTTCTCATCCCCAAATTGTCATTACAGGAGCACACAAATTGTGTGGGCACACGCATGCATGGCAAAAAAAAAGGCAAATTCAGGGTTTTATCAGAAAATAAAGTTGTATTGTAGTGAATTGTGCTGTGTTGTACTGCCTTTAACTGAACTGTACTGCACTGTACTATACTGTATTGTTCAATTTCATAAAATTCCACAAATCTTTTATTACCCTCAAAGGAATTATTTGCAGCCGTTTGTCTTATCCTATCCCATCCTATCCCATCCTATCCCATCCTATCCCGTAAGTCGAAAGTCGTTGGGGCACCACAGATGATTGTTTAACCAGCGTACTCCATCTTTCTCTGTCCTCAGCAACCCTCATGGCTTCGCTCAAGGTCAAGCCAATCCATTCTTGAATGTTGTCTTCCCAACCCCTTTTTCTGTCTCCATCTTCTTCTGCCTCCTTGCACCGTTCCTTGCAGGATTGTCTTTGCAACGCCTGATCATGCTCTGTTGATGTGACCATACCATCGAAGTTTCCGTTTCTTCACCATTGTAAGCAGGTCATCGTATTGTTCAATGGCTTGTGTGATGGTCTGTCGGACTTCGTCGTTGGTGATGTGCTGGGTTTAGGAAATGCCCAGAAGTCTTCTGTAGCATCTAATCTCCATGCTTTGTATTCTTCATTGTACGTCTGCTGTGAGAGTCAATGTTTTGCAAGCATACAGGAAGATGGAGATGACAACGGAGCGCAGCAGCCTTACCTTGGAGTGTAGACTGATTGTCCTGTCTTTCCAAATGGACTTCAACCTTGCCAGGACAGCAGTTGTTCGCGCTATCATGGATAAGACTTCCTGTCAGGACCCATTGTCTGAAACAATGGTTCCAAAATATTTGAAGCTATGCACTGTGTTGAGAGATTGGCCTTGGACTTTAATTTGAGGTCCGAGTTGATGCCATTGGTGTTGTTGGTCATCATTTTGTTCTTTTATGCACTTATTTCCATTCCAAAGGCTCTGGAGGTAGTGTCAAGCCTCTGTACCAGCTGTTCAAGTTCTTGTTCCTCTCCAGCCAATCCATCAATGTCATCCGCAAAACGGAGTTGGAGATTGCTCTACCCTCTAGGCTGACTGTGCCTTCGTGATCTGCAAAGGCATCTGACATGATGTGCTCTAGGAAGATGTTAGAAGAGTGTTGGAGAGAGTAGGCATCCTTGACACATGCCGATTGTTGTTCTGAAACACTTCCCGATGGCGCTGTTATGGAGGACTGCACTGGTAGCCTTGTCATACAGGCTTTTGATGACTTCAATAATGTTAGGGTTGATGTTGTACACTCTCATGGTTGTCCACAGAGCTGCATGCCAGACTCAGTCAAATGCTTTCTTGAAGTCTACAAACACATGATATAGTTGTAGGTATTTCTCGCAGATTATTCTGAGGTTGAAAATCTGTTCAGTGGTACGCCCTGCCCTGAATCCTCTTTGTTCTTCAGCTATGATTTGTTCAGCTTGGGGTTTCAACCTGTTAAGTATTATTTTCAGGAGGACTTTGCTGGGATGGCTGATGAGGCTGATCGTGCAGTAATTTTCCCACTCCTGAAGGTTACCCTTGTTGGGAAGAGTGATGACATGCGACTGGGTCAATGGTGTAGGCCACTCCCCACTCTGCCAGATCTTGTTACAGATAATGGTGCGGGAGGGCGTCAATCATCGCTTCTCCTTGCTTGAAGCAATTCTGCGGATATGTTGTCCACTTCCGCTGACTTCCCCTTCTTCAGCGATTTCACTG